>CM035295.1:678034-731847 GCA_020226075.1 Hydropotes inermis | reverse complement strand
TGCAGACCCGGCGCTGCTCCCGCCTGCTCGGCGGCGGAGCACACGCGGCCGCCCGCAGCTGCAGACCCGGCGCTGCTCCCGCCTGCTCGGCGGCGGAGCACACGCGCGGCCGCCCGCAGCTGCAGACCCGGCGCTGCTCGCGCCCTCCCGGCCGGGCCGCGCGCCGCGCTCGCTGAGCTCGCTCTGCGGGCATAGACCGCCACTCGGCCGGTGGTGCGGTCCCCGACTCATACCTGGACGTCTCCCCTGTGTGAGGATTAACTCAGCCACACTCAGCGGCCGTTTTCTAGCTGCTGTGGTTGCCTCGAAGGCGCCTGTGAGGTGCTCGGTTCCTGACGCCCCGCTCATTTTCCGCCTATGCCTTTGTTCTGTACTTCGCTTTTCTCCGTAGCATGCCCTTGAACACCTATGTACCCTGCTCGCTTACCGACTGGCCCCTTGTGGTCCTGTGTCAACTCCAGCATACCATGAAAACAGAGTTTTAGTGGAGGAGGCCCGTCTCCACCCGAGGGAAGCCTCCCTCCGTTCTAACGACCCGCTCCCCACTCCCCGCGGAGTTCCGCCGGTCGGGCCAGCGCCCGGCGCAAGGAGGCGGCGGGAGGGACGGTCTGGGGGAGCAGGAGCCCCGCTGAGGCTGGGCCTGGAAAGCCAGGGCGCACACAGGTATGTGCCCCTGACGCGTTGATGTCACGGCACCTCCCACGCTGTCGCTTTGGAAATCTGCCTTCCCGGTGGCTCGGTGGTGAAGAATCCGCCTGCCACTGCAGGGGAGGCTTCTGACCCTGGGTAAGAAAAGATCCCCTGGAGAAGGAAACGGCAGCCCCTCCAGCATTCTTGCCTGGAGGACCACGGGCCCAGGAGGCTGGGGGCTACTGTCCTGGGGCCACAAAGGAGCGGACGCAACTGAGAGACTAAACAACAGCAACGCAGAACCCGTGATTGAGGTGCGGAGGCGACATTGTGCCACTCCTTGGGAATCTCCCCACCTGTCTGTCCTCTCCCAGGCCTGCCCCATCTGAGCCCCGCCGCCCCGGTTCCCTCCTTCTCGCCCCTCCTTCTGGCCTCTCGGCCCCCCTCGTCAGTCCCTTCCAAGCTTCTGTCTCCAGATTCGCACGCCCCCACCCGCTGCTTAGTGCCGCTGCAAGTGTGTCAGAGCCATTAATACCAAAGATGAATATTTTATTTGTGCCTCACAAACAAAAGATACCACAGTTATCAGGACTGCTCTGCTTAGAGGATAGCGTGGACTGAAAATGACTTTTTTTTTCTCTTATCACATGTTCATATTCAAAATAAAGAGTTTGCTATATGCGTTAAAGAGAGCACAGGCTCTCTCTCTCTCTCTTTTTTAAAACATCTTGCCTATTTTGTAAGGAGTCTCTGGTGAAGAGCTACATCAACTGGCGTCAAATCTGTAGAGACTGTCCCCGCGATTCTTTTACATCCCTTCAGCCCCTGCTCTGATACTGTGCCCCCAACACAGATCTCCCAGGCAACCCACAGTGGTGGTCAGGGGGCGGGAAGACGCCCAGGAGGAAGATGAGCGAGTGACAGCCCTCCCGCGAAGTGGGAGCCAAGTAGCGCTCCATCTGGACTCTGGCTGGACCGCTGCTCCCTGGAGGCCCGACGGGGCTCACTCTATGTTCTTTGTTGAGTCTGAAAGTGGACCCTGGCACTGAGGGAGTGAGCAGTTTCCAAGTGGCTGTTCTTTGGAAACTTGACCTCGCCAATAAGCTCCATTCAGAGCTTGAGATATATGTTCCCAGTCATTTGTAAAACTAAGCAGTGGTCTCTCCAAACCTTAGAAGAATATGTAGAGTTCTTGATCAAATGATCTCAAGTGGGAATGTTTTTTATTATCTTAGTCTTAGTACTTTGGAAAAAACATTTTTTTAATTTCTTAAAAAGCATAGGTTCTTTAAAATGCAAACACTTCTAGTGAAATAGTGTATTTGAGCACCCAAAGCTCATTTTTTGCTCATTTTCTAACAAATACTATTGGAAAATTTCTTAGAAATTATATGAAGATAGAATCTTCTGATCTCTATGTAAATCAAGGCATACAATCCTCTTAATTTTCTCAGAAAACTTTGACCCTTTGAAATGAATGAAAACATTGCCAGATTGTCTCCAAGAACTCTCCAAGATGGATGGACTGTATCAGGAGGAGGTGTTGTTCAGCTAGGCCTCTCATTTTCTGATCCCAGCTCCATTTGAGATCTGTTCTCTTTTCTTCTCCTCCTTAGGAGATGGGAGAACATTGCTTGCTTTCTTTGGCTTGAACACTTACCTTTTCTCTCTTTATAAAGCTTGCTACTGCTCTCTGCTCTGCTGTTTGCACTGGTCATCATTGGGTCTAGTTGAGTTTTTATTCCCACCCAGACTCCTGCTATTTATCTGAATGACCTAGCTTCATTCAAATAGAGTGTAAGCAAGATTTTTGGTCTTTCGTGTTTGGGCACCTTCAGTATCCTCTTGCTGTATTTTTTAGATGAGGAAGAGTCTTTGCAGCTAAGATCTTATTCATTTTCCTGGAATAATTTTTGGTATGTATTTTACATTAATTTAGAAAAATAAATTTGACATTCAGTACCATTTTATGCAGGATCAGGTCCACTGGGTAACTGTCAAAATGGCTGCACCTGTTTTCTTGCAAACTGGGCCTCAGTTGACAGGGTATAAACTAACAATCAGTGAAAGAAGGTGAAATTACAAATCGCACAGCCTAAAGTTCAAACTGAGATGGAAATATACAAGTCCTAATTGGCCACTCTGATGGTCCTTAACAGAACATGCATAGCGATTCATTGTATGTTTTAAGACCAGGCTTGCAATGGGCCAAATCAATTTTATTTTGACAGACATATTAATAGTATGATGAAGCCCTGATAAAAAATTGGGAGTTTTGATGGCTCTTTTAAAAAATAAGCTCAAAATAGTAATTGTCTTTAAGAGAAAATTTGCAGAACGATGATCATGTCTCTTAGAAGCTTTTTGTTGATATTAGTAAAAATACGTCTATGAAATAGTGGATTTCTCTCAAATCCTTTATATGTTTCCAAGTAAATGAAGCATGTTTTTTTTTTCTCCTGAGTAAAAGTTTTTTCTGGATTTTATTTCAGATGGGCCGTTTTAGTGTCAATATATACACAGAGACATGCACATAAACACTGTCAACACTGAGAGACCTTAGTTCCAAGCCTCTGTAGATATCCCTACCATGAGGTTTTGCTATCTAAATGTTTGCCATAACAACTTATATAAGTTGTATTTTCCCTGGAATTCACTACCTAAATGAAAAAAAATCTCATAGTGAATTCACACGTGTGGGCTCGCAAAGCATTTAAGGTGCTGGTGCTTCCAGGACGGGAGATGGAGAACGTGTCACGTCCAGGGCCCAGCTGCTCTTCCATAAGCTCAGCTGCGCACTAGGGCTCTCAGCTTGCCACATGACCAAGTGGAAATGTCTTCCAAGAAAGCCAAAAGCCTGTGAATAAAATCGGTGAACCCAAGAGGCCTGAAGAGCCTGTACATGCAAAGAAAAAATCGAAGTGTAAAACATGCTGAGAGAAGCAAACTGCATAAAGTGCCCATGGTCACGTCCCTAAGGACTATGCACTAATATCTGCAATATGTAAGAAAATTCAGGAAAAACTTCTGAAGAAAACTTCAGAGAAACTGGTGTTTGGTATTCTAAATGCTTTCTGTTATAGAAAGATTCTTTATGGATGGTTATGTAAGTGTTGGAGTGTTTTTGTTACATTTATTAGAACTGATGAGCTTTCCAGGTGGCTCAGAGAATCCACCTGCAATGCAGGAAACGTGGTTTTGATCCATGGGTCAGGAAAATCCCCTGGAGAAGGAACTGGCTACCCACTCCGGTGTTCTTGCCTGGGACAGCCCATGGACGGAGGAGCCTGGTGGGCTGCAGTCCATGGGGTCGAAAAAGAATCTGACACGACTTACCAGCTAAACCCTGGTTCCTTCAGGGCTGTGTAGGTGGAGGAGTGACTTGGGAGATGCCTGGTGCAAATATTTAAAAGATAGCTAGGAAAGAGAGAATTGAGTTGATTCCCAACCCATTAGCGCTCTCAGGGCAGGGAATGGGAAGAGGCCCTCCCACTTCCAGCTCGCCTAGTGAATGGTGCCCCGTGGGAAGCGATCACTGGGGGCAAAGACAGACATGCCACTTAAGGATAAGAGGTTCAAGGTCGGAGATCCGGCCCAGACAAGTCAGCTGTCCACGTGACTACTAGGGCCTTCTGTCTGGAGTGCTGTCTCTCAGCCTGGTTTTCTTTATAGCCATGCGAAGGAGAACTTTTTGGCCATTTCTATTCCTGCTCAGCACCCCCACCCCTAAATAAAGACGTTTTACTTCCACAGGTACAGTGCACGGTACCTGTTTGGGTATTCTCTGTAAGCTTTACCCGTAAAAAGAAGAGTTTTTCACCCCCGAAAACCTATTTTTGCTTCCTTTGGGCAGTGCCACCCCCACTGGGAATGCGTAGCCTGGAGGTCCCAATACATTGAGTGATGTGAGCAAACGCTGGGTGAGAGAGTGAGTGGCCTTCGGTAAACAGACCTGGAGGGGCTCGTGAGCTTCAGGGTTAAAGGGCCCCGAGGGCAGGGTGGTACCTACGGTAGGTGAGAAGAAATTTTCCTAAATATGTGAGATTACGTGTCCTTTGACCTGGGTCACCATCCCCACCTCCTCAGATGCCACCAGAGGTGCATTAAAGAAGATTTTCTCTCTTCCTCATTGTTCAGTCACCAGGTCGTGTCGGACTCTCCGCAACCCCCTGGACTGCAGCACAGTGGGCTCCCCTGTCTTTCACTGTCTCCTGGGGTTTGCTCAAACTCATGTCCACTGGGTCAGTGATGCCGGTCAACCGTTTCATCCCCTTCCTCTTATTCCTCACTTAACTCTTGCTTCATCCTTCCCTCTGTGTTTTTAAGTGTAGTCACTACATAATCTGAAATGCCATTGTGTTGTTGATGGTGTGTATCATGATGGTATGTATTGTTCATGGAATGTATGTGACTTGAACTGTTTGTTTTATTTAGAGACCGGCTTCCCAAGAAGCTTGCTTTACACTCTTTTTAATTAAGTTCAGAAAAATGGCTGCTATTCCAATTTTCGAGCAATGGGTAATGAAAGTGCTTTAACTAAAAACTGTTGTGTGTTCACTTGAGATCTCCCAGTTCCCAAATAACACCCCTTAGAAAGAGTCAAGCGGCAGTTGGTGTTCCTGATAAAGAGCAAACTGGCTGTCCCCTGTCCTGACATAGCAGCTCATTTTCTCCTACCTGGCCCCTAAGCCGCTTGAGTCATATGTGGGCTGTAACCTGCGGGGCTCCTCCATCCATGGGACTCTCCAGGCGAGAATCCTGGAGTGGGTTGCCATGCCCTCCTCTAGAGGATCTTCCTGACCCAGGGATCGAACCTGTGTCTCCCGTCTCCTGCATTGGCAGGTGGGTTCTTTATCACTTAGTTACCACCTAGAAACCCCGATGCAGTGTAGGAGGAAATACCTAACATAGGATAAATATCCTGCTAACGTTTTCTTGTTCAAATATCTTTTTCCTTGTGATTTTGCTGCTTCAGTAACTTTATTCTGAACTCAGTAACCTAGTACACATATAAAATGCCCTAATTAAACTTAAGTATCCTCATATAATGACTTACTAGAAGGCATGATAAAGAAGGAAGGTGCCCCAATATTTTTATTTTCTTGCCAACAAGCTGTGATATTTCAGCTGGTCAAAGGGCTGGAGGCATTCCTAGAACAAAAAGGTTGGTAAAGAGAGCTGCTCCTCAGACATGGGAAGGGCAGTCCAGCAGATTTTCATCTGAAGATTTGAAAGTACTGGAAGACCAACCAGAGAAACTGATCCCAAGAAGTCAAAGAGCCTGTTGGCAAAGGGTAATCTTACATTTATAAGCAGAGGCGCCAAGCCTGGGTAGACAGAATCACCGGGGGAGCTTTTCATGTTTCTCCTCAACTCCCACCCCAGAGAGATTCTGACTTCATAGGTCTTGAGTGGGATCTTGGGCACTTGTGTTTCCTAAAAGCTCCTCCAGGGAATTCTGACGTGCATTCAAGGTTGAGAATTGCTCCTTTAGATTGCAGAGCGCTTTCACACACATTAGGCAGGGTTTTGTATACATAAAGAGAGGAAGTAGAAACATCTTAATGCCTTTTTATTGTATAAGGAAACAGGAAGGACAAGCATGGTAACTGAAAATGAAAAGATTACAGAAAAATATTTCCAAAAATTGGAGGAAAATACCTTCACCAGTGTAGGGCTAAAATTAGGGATGATATCAATCCGTGGAGTGTAGAACATTAGGAAGGGCCTGTTTGTTCATATTTCTTGCTCTGTCGGAATATTCTTGAGATGACAAAAATTCCCTTCCCAGAGAAGTTTAAAAATAGTTATCCAGTATTTAATGACTATTATTTTCTAAAACCTTATTTAGTCCACTCTATAAGCGATAAATATTAGAGAAGTAAAATGTTGGTTGTTAGATGAAAAGTTTGTTAGAAAATACCATGTTACTATTTCCATGTGCATTTGGGGGCTGTGCATATGATTGTTATGTATGGATAGACAACGTGTCTTCACAATGATCCTTGCAGCTTTCAGATGGTTATAATTAATAATTCTGCAGATAAAAGTGGCAAGTAACAACTTGGTTGTAGCCAGCCAAGATATAGAGCCTACTCTGGGCTTTCAGCTCAGAGGAAATAGAAGTCAAGTCACAGTGAGGAAGGAGAAAAGTAAGTTGTGATCAGCAAGTAGAATATTGTGCTTTGAGATTTTAAAAGTGGGCAATGACACAGCTTGGGCAGTGACCCAGTGGGCGAGTGACAGCTACTGACAACAAGGTAGAGGCTAAGCTGTTATCTCCACATCAGCCAAGAAGCTGGGGAGGAACAGTGCTTCAGGTGCAGGAAAGAAAATCTTCCAGACCCTAAGTGTTTAAGGTAAGGAATTTCAGTTGATCACCTTTTTCCCTTTAGTTTCCAAGTGACAGAGAGTGACTAATGATAACAGTAACAATAGTTAAGCACTTAGTATGTGTCAGCATTGTTCCAGGCACTTTGCATACATTCCAACATTCACAACAATTTTTGTGCCAATCAATATGATCATGCCCATTTTACAGGTGAAACAACTGAGGCGTAGGTTAAGCAGCTTACCCGGTATGAGTTTTAAACACTGGTGAACAGAATTGGGGTGAGGGAATATTTTATGAAAGCTGTCAGCAAAGTAAGTGCATAGAGTCTGAGGAAGGGGCCTGGTGAGATATGAGGCTAGAATAATACACTGGAATTGGTTGAGGAGAGCCCTGAACACCAGTGACCAGAGTCTGAACCTGATCTGTGGGTAGGAGGGAAATGATGTAATCGGCACTATTATCTTGAGACGATCGACTTTCAAATGTGAACAGATTAGAAAGGCTGGACTCAAAGGACGAGTCAGGGCTCTGTGGGTCCTGCTCATAAGACAGATAGTGAGGGGGGTGGCAGGTGAAGGTTAAAGGAAGAGACATGTTTGATGTCTTTTTTAGAAGTCAGATACTAAGATTCGGTAACTGGTTGGACGCAGGGAGTGAGGAAGAGGGAAGAATTTAGTTAGAATCCAAAGTTTCAAGTCTGAGTAACTGAGTGAACTATTGACAGATTTAGCAGAGGCATTTTGTGGGGATCAGAGGGACCACATGAGTGGCTGGCTTTATGGAGTAAACGGAGAATCCGTCATTTGTCATGCCTACGCCTGCAGGCAGGTGTAGCCGGAAGACCACAGCAGAAGCTGGACACAGAAATTTGGAATGTTAGAAGAGTCTGGGCTAGGAATGAAACTTTTGGTGTCATCTGCATAATGGTGCTGTGATTAGAAAGTTAGGAAGTGGATGAAATCACTGAGGGTGGGAAAAGGAAAGAGTAAAGACCCTTGGAGACTTTAAACCGGGAGATAGGCAGGAGGGAGAAGAGCCAGCAAAGGAGGCCAGAGGAGAGCAAAGAAGGACAGGGACCCCTGGAGAGCAGGGGAGGCCAGGGGAGACAGTCAGAGGAGGGCAGGGACCCCTGACGGTGCACACCGTGCATCGCACGGGAAGGGAAAGTGAAAGTGAACGAGGCTCAGTCGTGTCCGACTCTTTGCGACCCCAAGGACTATACAGTCCATGGAATTCTCCAGGCCAGAATACTGGAGCAGGTAGCCTTTCCCTTCTCCAGGGGATCTTCCCAACCCAGGGAGCAAATCCAGGTTTCCCACATTGCAGGCGGATTCTCTACCAGCTGAGCCACAAGGGAAGCCCAATAACATACACAAAAATGTAAGAAGGTTCCGGGAAAGAGCTGACTTAGCACACCCTCGCAGAGGCCAGGAAGACTAAAGCCATCTGGAGTTGTCGATTCCGAGGATATAAGGATCAAGTGTAGCGACACAAGGCTAAGGGGTTGCTTCCAACTGGAAGGAGAGAGTTGGTCAGAGAGACAAAGGTCACAGCGCTGGCCTCTGTTTGAAGAATTCGACAGCCGGGAAAAAAGAGGACAGTCCCTTGAAGGGGTGAGACATGGAAAGTGATTTGTTCTGTTCTTAAGATAAAGAAGACCACTTAAATCTATTGAAAAAAAAATCTATTGTAGTCAGAGATTAAAAAAAAAAAAAAAAAACGCCCTGGAGAAGATGAGTGAAGATGCACACGTACTTTTAGGTGGTAGCAGCGAAAACCCTACCTGTGGCAGAAATGGCAACAGAATGAAGTTCTAAACCATTTCCTAACCTTGTCATAAAGCAAGCCAGGACTCACGGAACCACGATCCTGACCAAGTCCACACAGCAGTCGTCTTCGAGAACAAGGCAATGGGGTGGGGGTGCTGGTGGAGGGGGGTCCACTTGTCTGGAGGAAATGTGTGAATAGGGAAGCGGTCCTAAAGACAGTCTGGAATCTTTTTCTTTTTGGGTGTGCCGGGTGTTTCTTGCTGCTCAGGCTTTTTGTAGTTACAGCAAACAGGGGCTTCTCTTGTGGAGCACGGGCCAGGATGAGCAGGCTCAGTGGTTGCCCTGACACATGTGGCATCTTCCTGAACTGGGTATTGAACACGTGTCCCCTGTATTGGCAGTCGGATTCTTAACTACTGGATGACCAGGGAAACCCCAAGACAGTCTAAAGAGTAAAATATCTTCTTTCAAGGTGTTGGGAGAAGAGGAAACTTTGATAATAAATCTGGGGTGGAAAATATTCCTTTTGTAAGTACTCTTTGCACAATCTAACCTTGTAAATACTCTATGTGAGGGTTGGGGCATTTTCACCTGGTTTTTTGAAAAAGAGATAGTTAAGCGCACTTAAGCGTCCGGATGTTGTTGTTCTCACTCTACATACATGAACTCAACAACCTCCTGGGAAAAAATTAGGCAGGAAGGCAAAAATATCGCCAGTGGTTAAGGGGCGAGTGCTGGCTCTGACTGCCGGAGGCCTCGGAGGGATGAGCGCTATGACACAGGCAGCGAGCAGCCTGCTGCCTTGTGCTGTTCCTTCCCGTCCAGGGGCTGGCCTGGGCAGGGCTAGGCAGCTGGCCTAGGAGAGGGAGCAAAGGGGTGCAGAGACTCCGAGCCCCCGGGGACGCACGCCCCTCCTCTCCCCAGGCTGCGCGGGTGCCCGCGGTGGCCCCAGCTGTTCAGAATCGGCCCTGGGGCCCACGGCTGCCCGCCCTCAGACGCGGAGAGAAGCCCGAGGCTGTTAGCACGTCTCCCTCCGGACAGGAAGCTGGGCTCAGCGCCAGCCAGAGAACGCCAGCAGGGATCCGCTCTTCTCCGCCCTCGGGAAGTGGCTCCCCCGATACCCAGGGAGAGCCAAGTGCAACGCGTGACTCATGCTGCGTCACACACTCAGGCCCAGACAGCTGGGCTGCCGATAAACTCTGAAAAGAGGCGAGAACTGGCTGTCCTCCATCTAGGCACAGTGGATTCATGATAGATCTCTCAGTGAAGAGGTATAAAGAGCTCCTGTTTCTGCTGCGGCCCAGGGAAGCAGAGCATTCGGCAGGGAGCCAGCCTCATTAGCAGAGGCAACGAGTATGGGAACTCCAGAGGGACTCGCTCCACCTTTCTATTGGTAAGAGCCATTTTTCACCTGAAACGTGCTAGTAATTTTCTTGCTCTCAGAATTCACTTTGCCTGAGGACTGATAACTATGCTTTTTCTTAATAGTTACTGAATGCCCTTCATGTTCTAGAGACTACACAGCAATACAGCATCGCTTGTCACACTTTTTTTGTTATTTTTTGGCTTTATTTCTACAAAGATAAAACAGCAAAACCACTCCAAGAATGATTTATTTTCAAGAAAATGGAAATAATGAAACATAAAACAGTAGAGTTGTATAAAATCCTACATTATGTATGAAATACCCACTCTAAAACTTGCTGAAAAGCCTAACTGGTGACAGTCAGGAGTATTCTGTGTGAATAGAAGAACTTTGATTCCAGTGTGGCCGTAGTGATTAAGGACAAGATTGGCAGTGTCAGAACACAACACTTTCCCCCTAGATTTTGCCTGCAAAGCCAGCACCCTGCGAGGAGACCCCTGGGGTCACTCCCCAAGCCAACCAAATAACAATGGCTTGACACCGGATGGAAACTGCTGACAAAACGGAAGATATTTGTTGAAGATAATTTTTACTTGTTACTACTGAAATACTTTCTCACTATAGTTAGGAAAGTGTCTCTTGTGGTCATTTGGACTTTATAACAGTGAGATCGTCTCGGTGTCCAGGAGGGTCCTCACCCTCTTTAAGGAAGAGAAATGCAACATGCACTTGATCATTTAATAGCAATTTTGGCTTATTAAGAGATGATTTCAGAAAGAGGGGCATATAACTAATAAGGCTCTTCAGAATGTTTATATGATCTGTTAAGAAATCATTACCACTGACTCATTTTTACAATAGGAAAATAGTATATACAAAAGTGTAAGAAGTCAGTTTAAAAAAAATAAATTCTGCCTTTCTTAGAATTTAAATGCCTGTCCCAGCATTAGTGAGATGGACCCAGAGTTGCCTTTTCTTTCAAAGCCTGCTGAATAAAGCAGCTGCACCACCATTAAACATTCTCCTGTGAGGGACGCTTAAGCATTCTCGGTTTGTCTCTATTAGGAATATTCTTCAGAAGACATCTTTATCTTTCCAAACATTAGTTTAGTTCTTCAGAATAGATTTCCCCTGTTGAAAATGAATTTTCTGAAATGAAATTACTAGATTAAATGGTGTGACTATTTTAAAGCTCTTCTCAAACATTTTTCTAAGTAGCTTTCCAAAAGGGTATTTATTAATTTACCTTATACCAGCAATGTGTGAAATGATCATTTTACTCCTGGCTGAAAAGTGGAAAGTGAAAGTCGCTCACCTGTGTCTGACTCTTTGCCACCCCCTGGACTCTATACAGTCCAGGGAATTCTCCAGGCCAGGATACTGGAGTAGATAGCCTTTTCCTTCTCCAGAGGATTTTCCCAACCCAGGGATCGAACCATGGTCTCCCACATTGCGGCGGATTCTTTACCAACTGAGCTATGAACGAGCTGCTAATAAGACTGCATTGCCTTTATTTGTGTTTATTTCATCCCTTGCAAGCTTGGAAATTTTTGCCACTATTCGCTCTCAGTATTCTGTGTGTGTAGGTGGTTTTTAGTTCTTGTCTTTTCGGGTTGCCTGTCCCAGCTCAGTCTCAACACTCACCTCCCCTTTGTTGCTTCGTGTAGGCTCCCATGATTCGTTCAGCTACTGGGTAGACGAAAAGTCCCCAGTGGGGCCTGACCAAACCCCAGCGATCAAACGCCTCGCCAGGATCTCCTTCGTGAAGAAGGTCATGAAGAAATGGTCTGTGACTCAGAACCTGACGTTCCGAGAACAGCTGGATGCTGGGATCCGTTACTTTGACCTGCGTGTGTCTTCCAAGCCAGGGGACGCCGACCAGGAAATCTACTTCATTCACGGACTTTTTGGCATCAGGGTCTGGGATGGGCTGATGGAGATTGACTCGTTCCTCACACAGCACCCCCAAGAGATTGTCTTCCTGGATTTCAACCACTTCTACGCCATGGATGAGGCCCATCACAAACGCCTGATTCTCCGGATCCAGGAGGCCTTTGGAAGCAAGTTGTGCTCAGCCTGCAGCGTGGAGAGCATGACGCTGCAGGCGCTGTGGGAGAAGAAGAGCCAGGTAGGAGGCAGCACAGAGAAACTTCCAAGGGCAAGGACGGAGCTCTTCCTGCTTTTTCTGGGCCACCGGCTCCAAGATGTCCCACTCCAGGGCCCTTGGGGTGGAAGGCGTAGAGCGTTTGGGATAATAAAAATCTGGTTCCTGGGCTCTCAGATGGCTCCGAGGGCCCCCTGGGTACCACTGAGCTGGGATTGACGCCTGCCAAATAGTCACTACTTGTTTGGCAACTGGTTGAGCATCTAAGTTGACTTTGAATGGCCCGGCCAGAACCAGCCCAAGGCAGAGTTGTGAAATAGGACCGGCTGGCCAGTACCATTTTTCTGTCTCCCATCCAGTCTGTTTCCACCCTCCTCGTTCCCCTTAGGGATACTCTGTCCCATGGTGCCTTCAACTCAATGTCAGATCATCCCTGACAAATGTTAATTGATAGGTAGAAGCATTAGCTGGCAAAGGCACGGGAAGTGACTGTCTCAGAGGTGTTAACGTTTTTAAGGGCGTTTGAGTCAGTGGGGGAGACAGAGTTCCAGAAGGAAAGGCCCAGGGGACCAAGGGGGAAGAGCACCCCCAAGGCGAGCAGAGCCCCGACTTAGACCCGTGCTGCAGAGACTCAGGGAAAGGAGTGTCAGCCTCAGATAAACTCTTCTCTGGTCTCAGGACAGTGGCGGTGAGAGAGGAGAGCTTCAGGAATGGTCAGGCTCCAACACAGACTCTTTGAAAAGGAAAAAAGACCTTTCATTCACAGTTGCTCCCTTACTCACAGATGCATTAACCAAAACATCTTAAAGAGGCAGTTATTTATGAACTGAGAGAAGAGCTTTTAATTAAAAATCAATTTAAGATTACTCATTTGCAAATATATGTAGACCACCAAGTATGTGCCAAGCTCCTAACTAAAGCACTTGGGTTAAATCAGTAAATAAAACAAAGATCCTCGCCCTGATGGAGGTTTCATTCAGGTGGAGGGAGACAGATCATAGGTAATAAATATGACAGATACGGTCTATAAAATGTTAGAAAGTCATGGGAGCAATGGAAAAAGAAAGACAAGCAGCGTAACGGGGAGCCAGGGTTCTGTGGGTTGGAGGGTCGGTTACAGGTTTAAATAGTTTGGTCAGAGTAGCCCTCATGGAAAAGATGGCATTTGCGGGAGTTAATCTACTGGGGGCAGAGCTTTCCCAGCAGAGGAATGAACCACAGCAGAGCCCCAAAGCAGGAAGGCGCCCGACATTGTCGAGGAAAAGCAGGAGCCATGGGGCTGGAAAGCAGAGCCGCAGAGGGTTCAGAGAGGTAGCGGGGAACCGTGAGGGCCTTGAAAGGCCTTGGCTTTTACTCCGTGAGGGAGGTCCTGGGAGGGTGCCAAAGCACAGTGTGCTGTGGCCTAATGTAGGTTCCGCTGCGTCCCTCTGGTTTCTAAGAAGAGACCTGGAGTAGAGACGGAAGGGAAGGATGGCCACCAGAGAGGAGACTCTCAGTGGGAAGCGGTCAGATTTTGAATCCAGGAGAAGTTAGAGCCAGTGGGGCTTCCGCATCGTTGGGCCCATGAGGATTCAGGGATGAACCCCCAGACGTGGCCTGGGGGCAAGAACTTCTAGGCTGCACGGCACACCCCTGATGGCCCTACGGAACCTGAGCCTCTGGCTCTACGAGACTGAAGAGTCAGCCTCAGTGTCTGCTAGTTGGCTAAGCTATTTTTCTTCACTAAAGCTTTCATAAGTGATATTTTGCCAGTTACCACGCCTCTCCCCTAAACATAAGTTTTTTTTTTTAATCTGTTTGGACTCACAAGTCTGATTTGGAGAAATTTTTTCCCAGTGGAATCTGTCTCTTACAACGTTAAGTAATACTAGTAACAAGAGAAATAATAACATTTATGGGATTTTACAGTGTGCTAAGTAGAGGGATTACCTCGTTAAATTCTCTCACCAACATAGGTTGATATAGGTTGTCATTATTAGCCTTATTTTACAGATTTGAAAACTGAGGCTTTCCCAGGAGAACATTGTTGGCGAGTGGCAAAGCTCCCCAGAGTTCCCACAGTTCTCCATGCTTTCCCAGGGCTGTTCACACATCGTGGTGATTTTCACAGCCAGAGTCATAGATTATGCTAGCAAAAACACTTTGGCTTTATTTATAAGCCTCTATTATCATAGGTTGGAGAAGGCAATGGCACCCCACTCCAGCACTCTTGCCTGGAAAATCCCATGGATGGAGGAGCCTGGTGGGCTGCAGTCCATGGGGTCGCTAAGAGTCGGACTCGACTGAGCGACTTCACCTTCACTTTTCACTTTCATGCATTGGAGAAGGAAATGGCAACCCACTCCAGTGTTCCTGCCTGGAGAATCCCAGGGACGGGAAGCCTGGTGGGCTGCCGTCTATGGGGTCGCACAGAGTCGGACACGCCTGAAGCGACTCAGCAGCAGCAGCAGCATTAGCATTATCATAGGTTCTCAGAGGGTTAGCTGAATGGGAGACAGGGAAGATCTGTGAATGGGCCTTTGAATATGAGGATTTGGGTAAGGTTGAATTTTGAGCTAAGTTGGTAAACAGGTTATAGTTTTATAATTTTTTACACAGGCTGCCATATTGCATACTAGATCATTTAGAAATTTGCAAGAGAAACAGGTGATTTCAGGAGTAATGAATCATGTAGGCAGTGAATTTCTAGCAGAGAGTAAAGCTCTATTATAGTTTTAAGAGTGGGCTAGTCTATATCATTCAACAACCAACACCCCTAAAATTATGACAGAAAGAGACTGTGATGACATGTCAGAAAAAGGGCTCATGTCATCAATTTGAATTTCAGGGCTTCCCTGTTCCACTGTCTTTCCCAGCGGTTTCCCTGCCATGCCTCTTAAAAGCTGAACAGAGAGATCTCCAGCAAAGCCTCAGTCACCTCCCCACTGCTGGTGCGAGCCCCGTTGGTGGTTAAACTTTAAATATTCATTATGTAATGAGCTGCCTTGCATGTAACTCCCAGAGTATTTTATTACCATAATTTAATGGCAAGACGTGTACAAGCATTCAGTCACATTTCATTTACTCCATATGCAGTTACATCCCAGCTCACAGGTATGTGCTGGTACATTAGTGGCTATGGGTTTTGAGGGTACAGTGAATGAAAAGATTTCATCTACAACTTGGCAGTATTTAGAATCCTAATGAGAAGGTAAGAAGAATATGTGACACTAGTGAAATATAAGCCAACTGATATACAATCACAAGACGAAACTGCCTCAAATGTACTGTATGAAGAAAAGAGTTTGTAAGCCATCAGTTGAAAATTAGTATATAGTCTAAATCTACATCCTGGGGCCCTTGGAAAAGAATGATCAAAATAAGAAGAGGTCAATTAAAGAATAATTCTTACAGGAAATGAGATTTTAAATCTGAGTCTCGGGAGAAAAGCGGCACGTGAATTGCTGAGCTGGAGGGAAGAATATCTCAGATGGGAAATACAGCAGAGTGAGGTAGGGAGTCTGATGCCAAACACAGGCCCTGGGCAAGCTGTTGCCCCTAGAGTTCTGTAAAAGGGGTCCCGGTGTGCTGGGCCAACCTCCTACTGTAAGCAGGAGTTACCCCTCTAACCTTCAGGATCAGATTACTCGAGAGGCTCCTGGGAAAGGCATAAAGCCCCTTTTGTAGAATGTGTCCTTTTTGCACATTCTCCAAGGCAGAGTAGAGAACGGCACTGTCCTTTCAACCCCTGACCCTCTGCCCAGGGGCCAGGAGCACACCGCCTTCCGCCTCTCCTCCCACTGTCCATTTCACAGCCAGCTCTTCACCCTTATGGACGCTGCAGACCCCGGCCTTCCAAACAAGCCAGCTACAATGCCCGCAGGAAATCCTCCCCAGTCTCCCAGGCAATCTGCTTACGATGAGCCTGTGATTAACCTCATTAACACATGTGTTTACCATGGACATCGTTAGTAGCCAGTCAGACATTACTCAGAGCCATTAAACACAAGGAGCACCAACCATTAGTCCGCTCCACGCACGGGGCCTGGCGCCCCTGCTCCAGGCCTTCCCGGGCAGTTAGGCTCCTTAGTCACAGCTGAGTGCGCCCCGGAAACAAGACCCACATTCAGAGTCTTGCCCTGGGGTGCCTGGAGGATTATGCTCTTGGGCCAGCTATCCAAGGATTGCAGTCTGGGGAATGTAAATACACAGGCTGGACATTCCCTCAGGAAAGAGTCCCTGCCACCCAGGAGGAGAGAAAATATAGTACTGACCTGGGTTCAATTCCTGGGTCGGGAAGATCAGCTGGGGAAGGGATGGGCTACCCACTCCAGTATTCTTGGGCTTCCCCTATGGCTCAGCTGGTAAAGAATCTGCCTGCAAGGCAGGAGACCTGAGTTCGATCCCTGGTTTGGGAAGATTCCCCTAAAGAAGGGGAAGGCTACCCACTCCATCATTCTGATCTAGAGAATTCCATGGACTATGCAGTCCATGGGGTCACAAAGAGTCAGACACGACTGAGCGAATTTCACTCACTCACTCTGGAAACCTAAGCAGCAGGGCTCTGGACTGGGACAGTCCCTGTCTCTCAGCTGCCTTCAGAAGCTAATTAATGCTGTGATGTAGCTTGCTAATTATTTTAGCAAAATTGCTAGTACCACCACCATCCTGCGAGGTCCCAGGGGAGACTCATCCCCTGCTCGAAGTCTTCCCTGTCTTGTGTGGCCCCTGCTCTCCCTCACCTGGCAGGTTTCATCCAGAATCAGCACACCCCTGAAAACCTGAGACCTTCCAGATTAGTTCAGTGTGTGGATCCCAGCCCAAGGGCTCAGGGTCAATTCCGTGAGCATAGGAGTCATAACTTACACACAGGACCAACCTCAGAGGCTCTCCACCCCGGGTCCAGAGATTCCCAAAGGAACGGGGTCAGGGTAGAATTGGAGAAGTCCGTGAATTTGGATGATGAAAACACTGCCTATTCACTTTCAGCCTCCAGCTGAGTATCAGCATAACCACTGATAGGAGTGTGACTCATGAATTTCTCTCCTTTGTTATGAACGTTTCAGGTTCTTATCTTCTATCACTGTCCCTTCTATAAGCAATACCCCTTCCTGTGGCCTGGAAAGAAGATCCCAGCACCTTGGGCCAATACCACGAGTGTGCGCAAACTCATCCTCTTCTTGGAGACCACACTGAGTGAGCGCTCCCCCCGTGGCTCTTTCCACGTGTCTCAAGCCATCCTCACGCCCAGAGTGAAGACCATCGCCCGGGGACTGGTTGGCGGCCTCAAGAACACCCTGGTCCACAGGTAGGAATGAGCTTCCTTCCCACAAGTGAGGGTTAAAAAAAAAAATCTCTTTATCTTGATTTTCTTCTGAATGAACAGCAGTAAAACTATATACTTTGAAGATTTAAAATAACAAAATTCAAAAGCATAGTATTTGAAAAAGCTGTGCACTTGAGGTGACCTGCAGGAACCGTGGCCAGAGGATCTCTAAGTAAAATATTCTGTTGAAATGCACATATCATATCGTGAATGCTCTAAATTTCAATACAAAGGCAAAGCACTTTCAGCCACCAGCAGTCTGCTCCTGTTCATGTCAGGCTTACAGTTCTGTCTTGTTCTGGCCCCTGCCCTCGAAGCTGCCCAAGTGCTCATGCTCCTATGAAGCATTAAATGAAGCTTCTGGGTCAGGTGCTAATGACTCAGAGGTGGCCCACCCAGGGTTTAGGGCGTCCTTCTCCCTTCCTTCAATGACAGTCCTAAGAAGCAACTCGGGATGCAATCCACCATGTCAGAGCTTCAGATACATCCTTGGAGCAGAATTGATCCTGACTGTACAGTTAGGCCAGAGAAGCTCCGGAAATGTTGTATTAAATGATGGTTTTTATTCTGGACACTGATAAATGATTAGGTGTTGTCAAGAAAAAGGATGGCTTGTATATATGTACAAGTATGTGTGTATGCCTATGCCTGTGTATAAATGCAATGTTATAAATACATCTACCCAGTAGGGCATCCCTTGCAGCCAGAGCTGGGAATGTTAATGTATTTGGGTAACAAGGGATATTTACAAGAATCACTTCACTCCCAAGTTCTGTTCCAGGTGCGGAGCACCGGTGTTCAGATAATGAAAGACCCACCCAAACAATGTGTCCCCGTCTATCTGGGTGGTTCGGGCAGCGTGACTTCCTGCAACAGGAGCTCTCCTGGCTGCGGTTTCTATGACAACCTGAGAGCTCCCGAGTCTGCTGGCCGCGAGCAGAGCTGGAAACCCCTCTGTGTGGCTGTGCTGTCCTCACTGCGCTACCGGCGCTGAGCTTGGGAGAGAGTTTCATAAACCAAGATCAGGATTATGAGCTTTCCTTTGTACAGTATATGCGCACATACCCGTACCATTTCCTTATGCCTTTGGTAAATTTGTAGAGTAATATTATTTATTTATTTATTTATCCAGTGATGAACAAGAGCTAGATCTGGAGACACAAGATGAATAATCTAGTCTCTGCCCCCACAGATGTACATTCTGTGAGGAAAAATAAACATGTAAATTTCTGCGTAACACTGAAAAAAGTGAAGTGAAAGTCGTGTCCAGCTCTGTGCAACCCCATGGTCTGTAGCCCGCCAGGCTCCTCTGTCCACGGGCTTCTCTGTGATAAAGTCTGTGCAGAGAGTTGTGCTTACACGGGAGAGAAAGTCTTTAAAGATAAGGATTGTTATATCTTATTAGCCCGATATATCTTATCCCCCAGAGGAGGAAATGGCAACCCACTCCAGGATTCTTGCCTAGAAAATCTTGTGGACAGAGGCGCTTTGTGGGCTACAGTCTCTGGGGTTGCAGAGTCAGGCATGACCGAGCACACACTCACTCACGTGCTCCCTGGAAACTCACGTGTCAAAGTCATAACCCCCAGCCCCTCAGAATGTGGCTGTGTCTGGAGAAGGAGCCTTTAAAGGGATAGTTAATTTAAAATGAGGCCCTTCGGGTGAGCCCGGATCCAGTCTGACTGGTGTCCTCGTACGGGGAGGAGATTAGGATATGCACGGACCCTGGGGATGCGTGTGCCCAGAGAACAGACTGGTGAGGACCCAGGGAGAAGGTGGCCGTCTGCAGGTCAAGGGGAGAGGCCTCAGGAGAAACCAAACCGGCCGACACCTTGATCTTGGACTTCGGACCTCCAGAGCTGTGGGGAAATAAAATTCTGGTGTGCAAACATGTTCTTACAGCGGCCCTGAAAACCTAACGTGGTCCCGTTACAACAGGCTGCCTTTGACAAGCTTCTTGAGGACTCTGAGCTGTGGTTTTTCTCACCAGTTACATGGGGTTAGTAGCACCGCACAAGATCACGAAGTCTTCTCAGGAAAGTGCCTCCCACAGTGCCTGGCACAGAACAGGCCTGCCGAGCCCATCCCCACAGTGGCCCAGCCTTGGTCTCAGCGGGCCTCAAAGCCGGAGGGACGTTTCTGAGCTGCTCTGCAGCCTGCGAGATTCGGCGCCTCGCAGCCCGCAAGCAGGATGTGCTCAGCCGTCTGCACTGAGCGCTCGGTGTAGAGGCCTTGGGGAAGGCTAAGAGTTAAGAAAACAAAGCCGCTCCTGCTCACAGTGGGTCCCACATTCTCCTTTCTTTGTGTGCAATCCTGGTTATCCGTTCCTTGCCTTGGGGAGGCTGCGTCAAGAACCCAGAACCCAGAGGTGACGCAGAGCTCTTTGTCGGCTCAGCTCCAGCTTGAGTCAGCCAACGTGCCTCCACCCAACGTTTCAGCCTCATTTCCCTGTGATGCCCAGAAGGTGGCACCTGCATTTCATACTTAAACACAGACAAGCGGGGGTTTTTTCTCCCAAGAAGGCTTGAACGCATCAGATTCTGTGCTGCCGTGGCCTGCACGTGGGCCACTCCTTGTTCCAGATCTCTGTCTCCAGAGGAAGCCTGCATTTGTGACCCTCCCCTCTCAGGACACAGCATCTGTGCTTTAGGGAAGTGTCCTGCCTCCGCCCTCCAATCCACTATTGTGATTCCTTCTCCCAGTGCTTGCACAGTGCTCCTCTGAGCCCTTTCCAAACATCCCTTCATGTGCCAACTTTATCTGTGTCACGTGTGCTGCGCCAAGTCGCGTCAGTCGTGTCCGCCTCGTTGCGACCCCATGGACTGTAGCCCACCAGGCTCCTCTATCCATGGGATTCTCCAGGCAAGAATCCTGTAGTAGATTGCCACGCCCTCCTCCAAGAAATCTTCCTGACCCAGGGATCAAAGCTGCATTTCTCATGCATTGGCAGGCGGTTCTTTACCACTAGCACCACCTGGGGAGCCCCCATTACTTTATTTAATTCCCCCCAAATCTATATGAAGTGTTATTATGGTCCCCATTTTACTGGGGGAGAGACTGAGCCACAGAGACTTTGAATAGGTTATAGTCAAATCAAGGGTGTTCTTAAGTCTCCAGGAGTCCCAGTTAGAAATGCACGAACCCCTGTGATAGGGGTCTACTGAGCCCTCATCAGCTGTGAGTCTAAACATGCAAATCAGTACTTGAGACGTGTCTTAGCCCCCGGCCGACTCTCGAGCCCACTGAGCAAGGGAAGAGAGCCAGGACTGATCACAGCGGTCAGGATAAAGGGGAAAGAAACAGAAAGGCGAAGCGCCGCGTGGCCTTGGCCGGGTCGCCTGGGGGAGACCGAGGAGTCGGCTGAGCCCGCGGAGGAAGGAGGGCAGCTTCCCGGGAACGAGGAGCAGAGACGGTGACAGCCACGGACAGTGTCACCCAAGGAAGAGGAACGTGGCCGTCGAGAAGAAACTCGGTTTACTTTCGGAGTTTACCTGGAGAAAAGCCTTCCTAAAAATGCTCCAGTCTCCTAACCAAACATCAGCCCTGGCGTGTGTCTCCCTACGGCGCCCTCAGTATTGCAGGCGTTTAGTGAGCTATCTCACCATCACGCAGAACTCAGCGCTTCGTCACCCCTCCTCTATGCCACCCATGGCGCTTACACTCACTGCCAGCAGGAGCCATCACATTAAACTGTCATCCTTTGTTTACATCTCCGAATCGTGAGCTTCTTGGGGCGTAACATTCCTGCTTTCACATAGAAAGTCCTCAAATTATAACGTGAGGCTGACCGTCTGTCTGTAGACAACTTGTGAACAAGCGTTGGTCTGGTAAGAAGCCACGCATACTGCTGTATCCTTGTGGCAAAAATGAGCCTTGACCCCGACTTCTCACTTGAGATGGATCTTAGATCAAAACATAAAAGCAAAAATTATAAAACGGTTAGAAGAAAACAGGAAAATATCTTGTGACTCGGGAGCAGGCAGAAGTTTCTTAAGTTACAGAAACCATAAAAGAAAAAAAAGATAAATTAGACTCCATCAAAATTAAGGAATTCAACTCACCAAAATAGGCCATTGAGAAAATTAATAAGCAAGCTACAGGTGAGGATAAAATAGTCAAAAAGCATATTATCCAGAACATATAAATAACTTCTACAACTTAACAGTTAAAAGAAAAAGAGCAAAAGGGAGAATGGATAAAAGAATTAAGCAGATACTTCCCAAAGAAGATACACAAATGGCCTGTAAGTACATGACAAACTGGTCAACATCATTAGTGATCAGAAAAGTGCAAAGTGAAATGCCGTGAGGTAACTTTTCACACCCGCTGGCATGGCTAAAATTAAGAGAGACTGATAGGAGGAAATTTGAGAGAGAATGTGAAGCAACCAGAACTCTCACACTTTGTTCACGGAATGTACAATGAAACGGCCTCTTTGGGAAAAGATCTGGAAGCTTCTTATAAAGCCCAAATATAAATCGCACATATAATAAAACAACTTCACTCTGATATTTACCCAAGAAAAATGAAAATAAATATCCATAAAAAGACTTATATAAAGATGACCATAACAGTTTTATTCGTAATATCCAGAAACTGGAAACAGCCTGTTTACCCATCAATAAGAAAGTGGATAAATTGCAGTGTATGCATACAATGGAATACTATCTGGTGATTAAAAAAGAGAGCAAGTTGCTGATGTGTGCAGTGGCACAGATGACTTTCAAAACCATAATGCTGCGTGAAAGAGCCTTATACACAAGAACAGAAAATGCATGGTTTATGTGTAGTTCTAGACCAGGCACATTTAATCTGTGGTTAAAAGAAAATCAGTATGAGTACTGCCTCTGGGAGAGTGGGGGCAGGGATTGATGGGGAATATGAATTCGGGAACTTTCTGGGATGCTGGCAATGTTCTCTACGTTGAGATGGCTATGGGTTATGTATATGCATTTGTCAAAACTCAACTAGTGTTCACTTAAGATTGGTGCATTTTATTGAGTACAAACTTTATGTCAAAAGAAAAATTAAAAAGAAATACTGAGCCCTAGTTGATGATCTTCTTACTGAGGTATTGAGGGGAATGCTCGTGGCGCTAGTGGTGAAGAACCCCCACCTGACAATGCAGAAGACGTAAGAGATGCATGTTTGATCCCGCGGTCGGGAAGATCCCCTGGAGGAGGGCATGGCCATCCACTCCAGGATTCTTGCCTGGAGAATCCCACTGACAGAGGAGCCTGGCGGGCTACAGTCCACAGGGTCACAAAGAGTCAGACACGACTGAAGCGACTTAGCACACACACACATATAAATGGTTGTACTTGGAATTTGTCAAAAAATACAATATGGATTGATAGGGTCACAAAGAGCTGGACACAGCTGGGCAACTGAGCATGCCTGAGCCTGATGGACAGATGTGTGGTAAACAAGCAGAGTAAAATGTTAGAGGTGGGATCTAGACATTTGATGTGCTTCCTGTAAGTTTATTTCAGTGTTGCAATATGTTTATAAAGTTTTCATGATAAAAAAAATTTCATGGTAAAAAAATTAAAGAACCCTCCAATAAGTAGGCTCTTAATCTTAATTTTTCAAGGTCCGGTTGACATTTTGTCTCTTTGGTGATTGAGGCAAAGAATTTGCTCTTCCAGCACAGAAATTCTTAAAGTACAGGTGTCTGAAGGAATAGATATCACGCTGTCCCTGAAAGAGATTATTTAAATAGACCAATTTGGAGGCAAGTGTGGGGGTTTGCATTTTACGTCTCTATGGACACGCTTTTGTTATATTAACAGAAATGTGTTCTTTGCTTTTCTAAACACAATTCTCTGTTCTCTCTTGCCCCAATACTCTCCTGCATAGGAATCTTCCTGCCATCCTGGACTGGGTGAAGACTCAGAAGCCTGGAGCCACGGGAGTCAACATTATCACATCTGACTTCGTAGACCTGGTGGACTTTGCCACAACAGTCATTGAATTGAATGACCTCCTACAGGAGGATAGAGCTTTGGCTAAATGCTGATTTAAGTTTTTTATTTAACTTAATATTGAAGTTGTTGATCCAGACTAGAGTTCTGAAGGGCTTCCTATTGGCCCCTGGGCAGTGATGGTGAAGTGAGTAAGAGGATGGGACATTTTTTTTCCCCTCCTCGCAGCGTTATTTGGATACAATTATAGGGCTATTATTTGCATTTTTCCCAAATGAGACTTTTTAAAAACTGAAGTCCAAGGGAAGAAAGCATGTTTCTTATGGTCAAGGTGGCATCTCCCTAACGGCATATGATGTTGAATGTAATATGGAAATGGGATCTCCAGTTTCCACTGGGGTGCTGTGTGTCCCCTCATTGGCCCGGTTCCCTGTTGTCTTCCAGGATGCTGTATTTGAGCCAGAGAGAAGGATAAAGCAGAAAGGCATTCCTGATCCAAAGGATGGCTCAAGGCAGATGTGGGCTGCCTTCTGGGGTGGCTCACTCGCCACCCTGGGGCTCTGAAGGGAGAAAGGTCAAGCACCAGTTTTCTCTGGGCGTGTTGAATATCACCACTTCCTCCCCACGTGTAAGATGTATCTGTCATCAGGGCATTTCAGCCACAAGCTGTTCTTGGCATGCTTATGCTTAGTATTGGCCACCTTCGTTCTTCAGATAAACAGTGCATACCGTCCCTGGTATCAGAGAGATGTTTCCCACTTTGAAAACATCTATTCCTCTCCATTTCTTTGGCCCATTCTTAAAACTGAAAGGAACAACACTGGTACAGCTTTTCAATCTGAGGCCCAACAAGAGACAGACATGCATGTCTGTTGCATGCCACATTTCTTTGATCTAATTCTGTAGGTCTCCCCGAAATGGCTGCTGGGAAAGTACCTGCATCATGTTGGCAAAGTCCTCTTCAGAGTGGGATGTTCCAGCCAGGTTTTGGAATTGCATTTCACTGCTGTCTGTCTAGAACACGAGTCTGCTCTGTGGGACTCAACACTGATGGAAGGCAGCTTGTCCATGACACCATGGAGCCAGACACAGGATGTGTGGGAAAGTGCAATGGATTTAAGGAGGCTCCAAGTGGGTGTGGAGCCACTCTGTAAGTCCTTGAACACAAGACTACCTCGGGAACATTTAGGATGACGATATGTCATCCAGCGAGTAACACCCAGTGTCGGAACACTTCCTCTTTGTGTCTTGATTGTTCTACTCTCTGCAGGTTATTCTGAGCCTACTAATCACTGCAAGAGGGCTTTGAAACTCAAGAGGGGATTTTATTATTATTATTGTTATTTTTGATTGATCAGAGGTGCTTAACTACAAAGAGCCCTCTTGTGTTTTATTTATTTATTTATTCATTTATGTATTTGTAGATTAACTCTCTTCAGCGCTTCTTACTTCAAGAGCACTCACCAAGGCGCTTCCTGAACTCTTCTCAGAGCAGGCCGGATGGCCCTCGAGAGGACCGCACACCCCAGGACCGTGAGTGGCTTCTGGCTCCACTGTAGAAGCTATAGACATTCTGGTCCCCCAGTCGTGCTGGGGATGCTGTTCACGTGTAGGTGTGGTCCAGCCGTGTGGTGCCTCTACCAAGCCACATGCTGGAGCAGAAGACGAAATGGGTCACAAGGAGCTCTCGGTTCTGGAGGAAAACCCTCTAGAAGAGGGATGAAAAGGAAGGAAGTAGAAAGAATGCTGGGCACAGAAGTGTGAGCACTTGAGTGCGCCTCACAACTCTCTGAGAATCCCTAAGGAAGTGCCAGCATCTGGATCCTGAAGGTGGAAAGATAACCTGGAGTCCTGGGCAGCTGTGTGCATTTATACAGATGGTTGAACACCTTCCCAGCAGCTTCCCCATCGTGTTCTCTGACGCTCAGCGCTGGATTTTGCATGCTGCCTGCAGTGGGGGTGTCCGAGCTGAGCTACGGAGAGCTCATGCACCCCCCGATGCTTGGTCTTCCAGCCTGTTTTGCTTAGAGTAATTTAAGCCCCAGCCTTTAGCTTCCACAGCTTGAGAGGTCACAACACAAAGCCTTCTAGGGAAATATGGTTTAACTGTCCCTTCCCTTGGATTTGAATCTCTCTCCAAAGAGGTTTCTGGGATTTTGCTCTTAATTTTTTAAGGCTTTCTGTGGAAAGGCAGAAGAAAGTGAGTGCCCTCGCTTTCTTAATCTTCCTTCAATTCTGGTATTAAACTTCAGCGATAAGCTCTGGAATTCCCTAGCCTACCCTCAGGGTTTTATTTGTGCTGTCATTGTTTGATTTTGGTCTTGATCTTAGTACTTGGTCAACTGCTAAGGACCAAGGATCATTTCCTTCCTTTTAATACTTTGTTACTTGGCAGAGATACACCGAGGCAAGAGGAGAATTGTTCTGCTCTGTTTTATTTCAGCCTCAGCTTTGCCCAGGTGCTTGGTGCTATGAGGCCAGGCGTGTTGACAGGTATCTACACAGGATGCCAATGATACCCAAGGGCTGCTGACTGTTCAGTGACATGTTTACTTGCTTTTCTGCTTTAGTGTTAGAATATATAGCTGCGCTTCACTTGGGCTGTAACACTTCAGTGCACCTCGGTGTTCGCATGATAAAAAAGCACAGAAAACAGTACCAGGGCCGCATGCGTGGAGCCTGCTCTTGGAGGGGGGGGCAGGTGTTCACTCCTTGGCGCATGCACTTTGAAATTCTGCGCAGGGAGTTCTGGGAGATAGGAGGAGGGTTATTTACAGTTCATCCTTGATAAACACCCCTGAATTGGCAGAATTGCTGCCTTAAGACCCAGTTGCTTACTACGTTGTAAAGGATGTGTGTGTTCTGCTCCTTGACCTCAAGTCAAGCAGGACACTCAGTGATGGGACCAACCAGAAAGAGACCTTAGGTCTATGACTGCTTCTGCTACTGCTAACAAGAAAAAAAAAAAAATGGTGACCCAATCACATTTCTTGTTCTCACAAGTTCTGGGGAGTTTTCAGGTCAAACAAGGCTATAGCATTCACTCAGGAGAAACTTCAAGATCAGAGAAAAAGCCACTTGACTGAGCCAAAGAGAGCTTTAGTTTCACAGGATTTGGGGCCACGTTTATTCTGAAATGTATACTGAGTTTTCCCGCGGTTCCTTGGACCACTTCCCACAGAGCCACACCACCGTGGCTTCCTGGCGGAGGGGACCGTCTGCAAGAGGAAGAGCAGCTCCCCTGTACCCTCCGAACACGGGCATTCAACCCAACCACTGAGAACCTGAGATTCGGGGGGAGCTAGCTGGCTGTGGTCTGCAAATCAGCAGACAGCATCTCCTGCCAGATGATGATGTGGAGCCGTGTTCGAAGGCTTGAGCGCTGAGCCCTTTAGAGGTGCCCTGTGGTCTCATGGGTCCAGAAGATACTCTTAGGACTGGAGGGCAAGATCAAGATGGAATTAATGGAAGGGAGTGAACAGTTATTGAGGATTAAATTTTAAATTAATGGCAGATCTAAGAGGGTTATGCCAAAAATTATATATTTGCTGTATTAGACTCTATAGTAATTAAGTTTACGTTTCCTCCTCGGCACCGAGTCCAGACCCTTGAATTCTTAAGAACAGTTAAGCCACAGCCCAAACCCATGATTTTATATAAACTCTAACAAAAGCACAAGATCTGAGCCCAGGTAATGATCGTTCTTAAGAGTCCTCCTTCTGATATGACCTTATATTCGCATCAAACACATTATCTTTCTGTTCAAGAAGACAGTGTAGTGGAGCATTCTGGAATTTAATGATTTTCTGCTTTCACTTTTTTCTGAATCTTATGGTAAGAAAGTGCTGCCCACAGGGACGTTATTATTACATACAAGCCAGCTGGGAGCCTGAGTGTCAAACTAAAGGTAGAGAAACCGATTAAGACGGAGATGAAACTGCTGCTTTTTCTAAGAAGCAAAAGTCCTACACAAATTTAAGCCATTTTACAGAATCTGTTCATGCTACAGCTGAAGTTTTTGTAATGGTCTTCATTGGCTCATTGCAGATATTTACTGTTAGGTTCTGGGGGCAACAGAATGAGCTAATGATCAGGGCACGGCCTTGAGAAACCACCCCTGGCCCCCGCGCCCCGCTCCTTGCAGAGCAGAAAAGCACTTCTGTGCTCAATCTGCACAGATTGCTTCTTTCATCTGGGATAAAGATGCCGTCTGCAGTTTTGCAAACCATAGTCGACTAGCTCCCCCCAAATATCAGGTCCTTAATAATTAGGTTGAATGCCCGTGCTCAGAGGGTGCACAGGGGTGGTCATCTCCCTTGTTTGGCACGTGTAGAGAAACGCTACTTGGGTTCATTTCTCAAGAGAGTGGCTTAGGATAACAGACCTTGTCCGTCAGTGGCACCTTTAGTGACCTGTAAGATGAGATGAGTGAGACTGAAAGAAATATCTGAGATTTCCTAAATACACACTAAAATAGTCATGTTATGCCAAAAGGGTAACATCAAATGCGCAGACTGATAGAAAGTTTATTTTGTATGGCAGAGAAATGTCTGTCCCCTAACAGACATATTCTAAATTCCCCTAACTTCCCTCTTCCTCATGCTGCCTCCTAGTGTTTTCCACCAGAGCTTTGTCACTCACAGGTGTTGCCTTGGGACACACAGGAGTGAGTTGACTGGGTGATTAGTGTTTAGCTGGAAGCTTTACCTTTCATTCCAAACACAGCTCTTTCCTGTTCCAAGAGTGCTACTGTCTCCTTACCCCTGGCTTCCCCAGCTCCCTACAAGAAACAGTGATGCTAACAGCACTGCCATCACTGAACTGGTCCTAAACCAGAGGAATACAATACAAAATGCTATTGACATTGTTGAAATAGCACAGTCTTAAGACACTGTAACAATACAATAACTCTATCCTGCAGTGGATATAGTATTCTAGTCTTTACTCCAACAAAACTTGTTCTTAGGATTTTTCAAATTTGTTCCTAAGCCACATAGTTCGGATAAAATCTTCTCTTCACTGGAAATTCGATCTCACAGTCTACTGAGGCTTTCCATCAATAATCTAGAGGCAAGCTCCATCTCTTTCCCTCTCATCTCTGTCATATATACCACTGCCTCCTCACGTCTCCCGGTCATCCTCGATCAACTGATTACGGTGGATGCCGGCAAAACTTAAAATAAAAAGCACATACATTCAGCAGTGTGCAGATGCACTCTGACCACACTGGTGTTTGCACCTTACCCTCCTCCAGTGCATCATTCTGCACCCCTGCTCGCAGCCCATCACTAGAACTTGACCTGATTGGAGCCAGAACTGGGGCCAGTATGCTTCATTCAGATAGCTGGGGCTTGCTCATAAGCTTTGAGCCCAGCGAGAAGCGCAGCACTTTGAAAGGTCAAATGGGCCTTCCGTAGCTCTGTGCATTTGCAGTTTTACACTTGTTATTAGTTTAGAGCACTAGTAACACTTCAATCATAAATCTATGGTATCGATGTGATAAATCTTAGAACAGGTTCTAGAAACAGTGGTACCTTGCTGCTATTATATTTACTAAATTCCTGATAGTAATAAGTATTACATACAGATGATGGAAGGCATTATTTGTATTGTGTATATGCCAAATGTAATACTTAACCTCACTGACTAGAAAATACAGAGATTGTCATAGTGAAAATAAGTCTTTGTCAATTCAGATGATAATGTGAATCTGATAGATGCTCTATTATATAATATATTTTATCCTCTACGTTTGTTTTATATGACAATGCATGCTGTTTGCTAAGTAGAAAATAATAATGTGATACTAATTTTAAGGTTAGAAAATTTTGCATATATACTGCTTGACACTCTGAAATGTATTTTGTGGCATAATTATCTTATTCATATGCATTTCACATGGCTTTTTTCCCTCCTAGGAAATAATTGTTCGAATATATCTCTCTCGTCTTTCTTGTAACCTGGATCAAACTGTTTAATTCAACCTAAAACATTGTAAAGCCAGATTACCTCATTTTAACTGTGAAAAAAAGTTTAATAGGTATGATGACATGATGTTTTTTCTTGTATTTTATTTGAACTACCTAAATAGGCTTAAACCTCAGAATAAATATAACTCTGGCAGGCACTTTTCCTTTGTTGGTGTGCACAATTTATTACTGGTTCACTTCTAATTTTGTTTTAAAAAGTTACAGACTCAGCATCAATAAAATACCTGATTATAGTATATTAGATAAAGACCTTTTCAGCCTTGTCTCACACATACTGGAATTAACTGCACATGCCTGGGATTCCCAAAATGAGCCTTGCATAAAATGTACACACATGCTTTTCCAAGCTTCACCCTCAGCACTTCAGCTATTTCTACAAGGCTTAGGCTCAGTCCTCTTGACATTCATGCTCTCATCTGACTAACACCTTTGTCCCGTGTTACTTACTCCGAGTGGTTGCCAAATGCCCAGAAATAGAACAATGGAGAGATCATGTGTTTGTGCATGCAAAGAATAAATAAAAGTGGGCCTACAGTTTCTGTTGGCAATAAAGATTTCAATATTTTCCTCATTCATAATTCTTTTTGGTAGTGTATCTGAGGCCACTGAGTTTTGGTAAATTTCTCTTTTTGCCCTATCACCTACAAAAATAATAGGTTGGATAAAAGTCCTGTTTATAAGTTTAACAGAGATCAAATTTAATTCCAAGTAATCATTTCTTGAAGTTGAATTTTAGGACAGGTAATTAGGGATAATTATATTTCTATTCAAGTTATCACAACAATTAAAGAAAATTAGTCATATTCAGAATTTTATGCCTGTGATTTTAGTGATTCTTGAGTAAATCTACCATACTATACTTTGGTTGGCTTTTATAAGCACCATTTCCAGTCATTCCATTTGGTTTTAATAAAAGATGACAGAATGTAGACAGGGCTGGGTCCAAACAGAAGCGAAGGAGGCATCACCTGCATGAATGAGTGTGCTCAGGCCGCAGTGATGTCTGTCTCTTTGTAGCCGACCAGGCTCCTCTGCCCATGGAATTTTCCAGGCAAAAATACTGGAGTGGGTTGCCATTTCCTACTTTAGGCTATCTTCTTGACCCAGGGATCGAACCCATGTCTCTTTCATCTCCTGCATCGGCAAGCAGTTTCTTTAATTAGCATCCCCTGAGAAGCCCATGACCTGCGTGGTGAAAGTACAATGATTCTGCTGGTCTAACTCGATTTCTGAACATACACTTGCATTGAAACATTGCCCCAATGACAATGGAACCATTGTATTATGTGTGAACCCTTTATTATCTAATCACAATTTATCATATTACTGCTGGGTTTTAAGCATTCTATTTAGCACAGAAACTTAAGAACAGGCATTTCAGAGATGCATAGACGTGGGTTTCTATTTCAACTCAATCACACCGTGGCCATGTGATCTTAGGCAAACTAATGTATCTAAATATATAGAATATAGGACTAACAGTATGTACTACAAAGGGTTATTGAGAAGGCCAAATAAGAAAATATGTGAAAAGCGTCTAGCACAGAGTCTGGCAGGTAGTAAACACGTTAGCTGTTAGCCTTAGTCCTAGGGTGGGGACTTTGCACCTACCCCTCCAAAGAGGCTGAGCACAGCCTCTTCTACATGGTTGACTGCTAGCCACTGTGTCCACTGGAAAATGATTTAACAGAAACCAATTAATAAGAGAGAAAGATAAATTCAGACAGTGTTGCACAATCACAGGACCAAATTTGCATTGCTCAGAGAATAGGATTCACATCACTGGTGGTCTGTAAAATGATGCAAGGTAGAAAGTGGCCACACCCTAATTAACATTAATATCATTAATCACTTAACCATTCTGATCAGTTGAGGGGAAGGTCTCAGTTTAGTGACAAAAATCTCTTCAACGCCTGTTTATTCAGCAAAAACAAAACAAAAGGTAATAGTTTCTGTGAAGTGTTAGTCGCTCAGTCATGTCCAACTCTTTGTGGCCCCGTGGGCTGCAGCTTGCCAGGCTCCTCTAATCCATGGAATTCTCCAGGCAAGAATACTGGAGTGGGTTGACATGCCTTCCAGGGGATCTTCCTGACCCAGGGATTGAACCCTGGTCTCTTACATTGCAGGTAAATTCTTTACCATCCAAGTAAGCAAATATTAAATATCATTTTGTTTGTATTGTATTTATCTTTTTTAATTTTTTTGTATTGTATTTATTTTTGTGGTGCCTTCTCTTTGTATCAAGTGATCAGGGTTTTTCAAAAGGGATATAAAATTCTGTTTCAAATTAAATTTGCATTTTTAAAAGAGTCCGCTGTGAAGAAGCTATTAGAATGACCTAAATTCATGTTCTTTTCCAGGCTGAAAAAAAATTATAATTGATTCTACCACACTTTTGCCAAGAATTGGGTTTGGCTGGGCTCTTTTTGGTTGAACATCTTTAACTCACTAACTAACTATATAAATAAACTGCTATTTGAGATAGGAAATCACCTCTTTTTTTCATAAGGGAACTTTCTTCATGTTTCCTGCAGAAGTCTGTGCTCAGACTATCCTCTCTCCACACTGTCCAGGGCAGCAGTTTAAACTCAGGAGAGAAAGGTTTGGGGGTCACTCAGTTCCATGGACAGCTGTACGCAGTCAGCGCTCAATGTGGAGACCAAATCCCGTTCCTCCAACTTGGAAAGTTTCCTTTTCTGTGTCTCCCTGAACTTGAGATGCCTGAGTATCCTGGATTTTTGTTGTGGATTCTCCCCCTGCCTTGCCCCAAAGGAATTCTTCTTGATCAGCAGTATGTTCTTTGTTTACCCCTCTGCAGAGCCGCTCACTATGACTAAAGGAGTGTTATTATCTTTAAGACTTGAAACCTTTCATTCTCAGGATGGAGGGTTGCAACGGAGGGATCATGGCCAAAACCCATGTGCCTCAAACCTCTCCCGGGATGGGTGGCCTGGGTGAGCGCCAGTAAACCAAAGTGCTGCTCAGTCCAGGATGTTTGCACAGCTGGGCAGAGTCTGGGGACAGGATGGATGGAGAAGGGGGACCCAGAAGTGTCAGCCTCTGTCCAGTAGCATCGTGCCATCCAGAGAAGCCTTGGGCCAGGACATGGCTTTAATCTAAGGGGACTGGGGTCTAAAGAACAAGATCTATCCTGTGGAGAAAGGCCCTGAGAAGCTGAGCTCTGGCTGAACAGGGAGGCCACTGAAAGTGCTTCTTTGTTTGACCTCAGAATAATATCTCTGCTTTTTTGGTCTAAAGACTTTCCTCCCTGATCCCCAGGGGGGTGTTTTCTCAATCAGGGCCCAGAGAGTTTCATTTCTAGGTCTCTGTGAAATGTGATATTAGATTGCCTTTTACAAAAGTATCCCCCACCAGCAACCAGTGGGTGTAGAAATAACTTGCCACACATCAGAAAAGATTGAGAGAAATTTGACAGTGATATTTATGACTGAGATTTTAGGATCTTATGACTTTAGACGTGGAAAGGACCAGAGAGCATTTGTCTCAGTGCTAATGTTACAGCACAGAAAACAAAACCGAGGGAGAGCCTCCTGGCCTGGGGCAGAGCTGGCAGTGGAATCCGGTCTCTGAGCCCTTTTCCATCATTTTTCAACTGCCCCCCGAGTGCCTAATGTGCAGGAAAGAACTAGAACGCATGAGCTGCCACTTCAAGCGGGTAAATCATGGTAATAAAAAGCATCCGCATGTGGAATGGGATGCTAAGTGAGTGAGTGAGCATCACGAAGAGCCTTTGAAAGAATCTGTATTCATTTCATATTGCTATTGTAACAAATTACCACCAACCTAATGGCTTGTGTGCTGTGTACTAAGTCACTTCAGTCGTGTCCAACTTCCCACGACGCTATGTACCATAGTCCGCCAGGCTTCTCTGTCCATGGGATTCTCCAGGCAAGAGTACATGGCTGATTCATGTCAATGCATGGCAAAAACCACTACAATATTGTAAAGTAATTAGCCTCCAACTAATATAAATAAATGAAAAAAAAAAAACTTGTTAAGCAAGTAGAACGTATGTTCTCACACAAACAAAGAAGTAAATACATAAGGTGACGAGCTATTAACTAACTCAATTGGGGAAATCCTCCCACAGTGTGTCTGTGTGTATACATATATATATATCAAATCATGCTGTACACGTTACCTTATAATTTTGTCAATTACACCTCAATAAAGCTAAGAATACATACACATATGTCTCACACACACACACACACACGCAAAGAATACTGGAGCAGATTCCCAAGCCCTCCTCCAGGGGATCTTCCCGACCCAGGGGTCAAACCTGCATCCCTTACATCTTCTACATTGGCAGGTGAGTTCTTTACCACTAGTGCCTAGGAAGCCCTAAAATCCTGATTAGACACCTATTCATTGCCTGACCATTACCCGTTTGAGCCTCTGTCCCCTCATCCATTAAAAAAGAATAAAATCTCAAGGTTATATTTATGAGGATGTGTGGCAATATATATAAAATGACTAAACTATAGTACAACCTCAGTAAATGATAACCATACTTGTTCAAGGTACTTCCAGATGATTCTCCCCGGAGAAGCAATAAAAGACATGTGCTTATTAAATTCCAAAAAAAAATTGATAAAGGGGCCTCCATATTCCCTTTTGACATTGCTAAAATAAAAAGGAATGAAATAAAAGGGATTTTCCTCCCAGATATGATTGTCCTGTCTACTCCATAGAGCCGCCTGTAAGGTATTTGCTTATCTGGATTGTCAAATAACTAACAGATCCTGTCTTTTGCCCTCTGTGGTGCTGCTATCTGCCGTCACTCAGGTCTCTGGTTGGGTTTGAGAAGGACTGAGAGTCTGACCTGGTATGTAATGATTGGCCAGTCAGGGCAGCTGAGACCAGCACGGGATCCCGCCCTCATATCTGTCAACATACCTGGTTGCAAGCAAGTTATTGCTCGTGACCACTCTCTGCAGGAGCCAGAGAGGCCAGGAAGGGAAATGGAGGAGAATACCTAAACTTTGTGCTTGGAGAGAATGTAGAAGCCTGTGTCCAAACATCCCAAAATATTCCACAAAGACTAGAGCGGTTGCAGACCGCCACTGCTGAATCAGGAAGGAAGCCGAGGGAAGAAATCAGATCGAGAAGCAGCGGTCAAGGTAAGTGCTCTGTCTGCTCAGAGGCACTTCTCTGAAGATCACAAAGCTAGCACTTGATCCAACCTTGTGGCCAGAGCATCTCATGATGTTCTGCTGAAGAGGAGGTCGGGGCTGTGGTATCGGGCTAGTCCAATCATTTGTCCACTAACGTGTTCTGAAGAATGAGCTGTAATTTTCTTCCAGTTCCTCTCTCCTTTGAGAGTTGTTGTTGCTCTACATATTTCAAAAGACTTAATCTTTCATTATTAAAAAAAATCCTATTTATTTAAATTTATTGAAATTCTTCCATTGGTCATGACTTTGTTCCAGAATTTTGCTTGCATGGATTCAAGATACACCAGAGAGGACAGTTAGCAATTATTCTGAGGAACACACTGCCCATGCAGAGGACTGTCAGCTTCAAATGGCAAGGTCTCTCAGGAAGCCCTGTGCTCTTCACTGCTCTGGAAACTAGGGAGTTAAAAGTCTTGAAATTGCTGGAGCAGAATCAAGCCTATTTACCTAAGCTGATCACCCCAGGCAGCAGGTCAATCATTTACTGATGCCAAGCTGTTTCCTACCTTCAGGATCGCCAAAGCCCTTGCTAGATTCTCCTTGCGTGATTCTCTCTAAAGAACAGACACGAGGCAGCATAGAAGCTGTAGCCTGTATTCTTCCCGGACCAGAGAGCATTTTTATCCTGCCCAGAGTAGTAAATGCTACAGGGCCCTTCTCAGCTCGATAATAAACAAATGTGAAAAAGATTCACACACAAACTGGATATCTGGTACCACCTCAGATACAGGAGCTTCTGCCGTGGAGAAGCGTCTCCTGCTGCTGGAGGTTTATAAGAAAACAGACCAGCTTTAGAATAAGTTATTCTAGAGGGGGACTGAGGCTGTTACATAATTCTCAAAAAGCATCGACCGTCTCCCTCCAGGTGCACATTCTGGAAATGCGCTATTTTTAGTGAGCATGTCACTCGTCTTAGAAATACCGTCCTGTCGCCACTGCGCACGTCTGGCAGTTCTGTGTAACGGCTCCTGGCGCTTTTAGTTACTAGAAACTGGTGATAAGGAGGCCCTACTTTTTTGTTTTTGAACTGCCTTTGGGGAAGGAGTTGGGCCGTGTGTGAGACCAGGCAATGTTTGACACTGCTTTTGCCAGGCATTCTCGGAACTGAAATGATCCCCTTGTGAGGTTTGGGACAGAAGTTGCAAGTGGCTCCTGCGGCTAACTCGAGGCAGGAGCCGGGGCCATTGAGAGTGCAGCCGAGGCAGGAACCCCATGTGTGATTTTGGATGAATCTGGGGCTAACTCCCGGGAATGTTCTGGAAGAATTATGAGAAACTGATGGATTTCTGTGACAATATTATGTTCAGTAAAACGTGAAGTGCACATCTGGCCAGTCTCCAGAATTCTTAGAGACATGATGGGGGTGGTTTGAAAGAGGGGGGCTGTCAGCACGTCAAAGGCCTTGGCCAGACTCGCCCACAGTCCTGAAGCTCGTGCATCCCGCGCTGCATCTCGCCTGTCCTTTCTGTGAAGCATCGGGCTTGAGACCAAAATGCTGGTGGCCCCTGGAGAGCGCACCCAGCTTTTCTTCCCACTTCATGCATATTGGATGTATTAAGTGGTGGAAGACTATTCCTGAGGTTGACTAGATTATATAGACAGTATTATTCCTTTGACATGTCAGGAGTTAGAACTCAGAAGATAATTATTTTGCCCAAGTTCAGTCAATCAGAGGCTGAGCCAGGGTTCTACTCATTTTTGCCTCATTCCCAACCCACTGCGTTCCCCAAGTGGTCATGGAATTAAACACATGTAGGAGCTTAAACTGGGGGGCGTCACTGGGGAAAGCAAGCCGACTAACAGAGTGAGAGGTTCTTCACTGGCCCTTGGATGTGCCGTGTCCCCGGCCCACTGGGCACCATTATAACCAAAAGGCCAGCCGTTGACTGGACCTTCTTCGAGGAGGGGGAGGGGAGGAGTGGGGGAGGAGCAAAGGGAAGTGTTTCCAGTCCTACTGGCAATCCTGGAGTCCTGAATGCATCCTAAAGAAACCTAGGCAATTCTCAGGCTAGGTCTCTGCCCCTGTCCCTTCCAGAGATTCATGAGCCCCAACCAAAGTACAACATCTGCACCATTTCCAGAGAAAGAAATTACACCATCTTAATCTTTCTCTGGTAACTCAAGGATTTAATTACTATCTCACTGTGCCTCGCTAATATCCACTCAACTGAACCCAAGGAATGTAGATAGAATGAGGCTTGCACTATTTTTTCAGATACATCCTAAAAATTAAATTAGCTGTCTGGCAGACATTCCAAAGCAGCCACAATTCCTAAACATTTACAAGATCAAGGTAAAGGAATGCCATCATGAGACGAGGTTGGTTAACAGAGAGCTGCATTTCTTTTACTGACCCGCCTCATACATACCTAAGAGTGTGACAGCAAAGGCATTAAAAACAGAGACTGCATCACCAAGTCCACTGAACGCCCTTTTCTAACGCATCTGGCCCCACATGAACTCTGCTCACATACTACCATTTTTGTTAACAAAAACACTAGGATAAAGAGAAAAGTTGAAGCTGAAATAGAGGGACAAATAGCAACATTTCACCTTTATCTGGTGCTTCTTAGGACCAAGAATTGAACTATTGCTTTTATCTTTTTTTTTTCATTTAATCCCTTTAACAAATTTACATACGTGCTCAAGTCACAGAGCTAGTAAGAGGAGGTAAAAGTTAAGTTGGAGCCTGTCTGACTCCAAAACCCATGTTCTCTACACTCTGTTTCGGGAAAAATACTCACCAAATAGTATCTGTACTATTTGTATTTTAAGTGTAAAAGACTCAGGAGTCCTCTCTAAATTATTTGCTTGGATCCTCAGAGTACATATTTATGGCACCTCCACCTCCACGGTGTCTTTGATTCTGTACAGGCATAAACATCAATATCACAGCGGTTTTCCTCTCTTCCAGAGAAGTGACCACAACACACGCACATAAACAGCTGCCCACACGTTAGTCCGCTAATCTCTTTCTGAACCTGTGAGAGAAAATCGTTTCTCTTTCCTGGTTCACAGACATTGTTTAGTTTGCTTGATTTTAATGTAACACACAAATTTTTCATGTGTTATACTAGGAATTTTTTTTGAAGTTTATTTCTGCGTCAAATTTCTGTCTTTGAGAAAGCTAAGTATGTCAAAACTTTCCAATATGGTTTTATTTAATCTTCATAAGAGCCCTGTAAGAGGAGAGTCATTTTCCAATGATATCCTTTGAGATAAGGAACCTGAGACTCATTCAAGGTGAGTGCCCTTCTCAATATCACTCAGCAGGCAAGTCCCGGACAGCTTGGGACTCCAAATTCTTTGCTCTTGTTTTTTTCTTTTACCCAAACAGTTCTCTGGATTTCTAGGGCTTACAAATGGTAGGCATGGAATACACAGCTATTTTGAGAAATTAAAAGTGCTGAATGACTACGCAGTCCGTCCCCAGGCTGCAGAGACCCACTCAGACAGTGACTGCTTGGGGCCAGGGTCACTGTGGTAGTGCTATTATTCTAATTAGATTTTCACTGAGTTTTGGAAAGAAGACACTAATTCTTACTTGATAAAGTCTGCCTCTAAGGCAAAAACCTTTCAAACCCATGTGTCTATGAGCAAACTAAGAGCTCAAAAAATCCTTGCTCAGAGAAGCAAGGGGTAGCAAACCACTGTCCCTTAATCTATTCCATGCCTGTGGACGGTGTACATGGTATGGCCTGCAGAGCCCCCGGGCTGTCTCTTGATGTACACCATTCCTTTCTTGGTTAACTCCGTGACCAGACGGATGTCTCATGGGTCAAGCAGTTGCCAAATGGTAGGAGACCTAAGGGGACTTCCCTGGTGGCCCAGATGGTAAACAATCTGCCGGAAATGCGGGAAACCTGGGTTTGATCCCTGGGTCGGGAAGATCCCCTGGAGAGGGGAATGGCTACCTATTCTAGTATCCTTGCCTGGAGAACTCTATGGACAGCGCAGCCTGGTGAGCTACAGTATTCCTCTCAATGGGTCGGACGCTACTGAGCAACTAACACATACACACAGGAAACCTAAGGACGTCCTCCTACAGGTTGAGACTCCATCCTAAGTAGAGTCCCAATACCTGTAGAAGCCAACTAAAGTTACAGGAGGAATTCTTGTGCCTATAACTTCATTTCAGTCCTAAAATGCTGAAGAGTCAGAAAGCCCTGTATCAGCTGTGAATCTGCAGAGGAGCGAATCATTTTTTATTCCTAATGTTTTACGGGGAACTGCTCCTGACTGGCCACCTGGGTCTCCATCCTATGTGGCAGTCTTGTCCACATCCTGGCTGTGGGATTAACGTGCATCGTTGTCCCCAACTTGTCCTCATCTCTGTGACCTCAGAGGGGCTAAGAATCTTGGTGCAGGATAACCCATATGATTTGTTCAATGAGAAAACAGAAAAAAATAAAACTTCTGCCCTTTGCTCTACACCAGCTTGAAAATTATTTCCCTCCTTTCTACAGCTCCAAGGTCAATTTTCCCTTGGGAGCAGCTAAGGACCTAAAGGTCACAAAAAGTTGGCAATTCACTGTGCCTTGGAGGGCTTCCCAGAAAGCAAAGTGAAAATGAGACTGCTTTCACATAAGCCTCTGTATTTGGAGGACAGGATTCAAACTGTTTGAATTTGCAGTTTCACTGTGCACTTAGGTAACCCCCACAAAGTCCAGTATTGTGTTTTTTTTTTTTCCCCCTCAAGCGAAAACAATATCAAAAACACTTCCTGCAGAGAACTCTTAACTAGGCAGAACTCTTTTCTGTCATTGCTGGGCTGATGTTTTCAAGGATTCATTTCTTAAGATAAGTCTTATATGGTGCATTTAGTTGGAACCCTTGTTGATTTCCGGATAATGATGGCTGTCATCCACAGGGCCTGTTTTGTGGTGATCTCATTAGATTTTACAAGGGAGGCAGCTGAAAACCCACGGCTAGCACAGGAGCAGGCAGCAAGAACAGAGAAAAGCGAGGCTGCCAAGAGATGTTACAGAAAGTAGGTTTCTTTCTGACCTAAGGAAAACCCATCCCTCAATTCCAAGGAGATGTACCCTGAAGCTCAAACATATGTTTTTCACAAAATTTAGCTCTGCTTCCTTAATAAGAATTTCAAGTACAGGCAAGAACCAATGGCTAGACTTTCCTAAACCTGACTGTTCTCTACCAAAATTCATCTCTCTTTGTTCCTCTTTGCATAATGGAAGTGTCCTTGAGAAGAGATAATATTATAGAATGCAGTTGTATTGGTAACTTGAAAGCCCAACGTGGGCGTTCTGGTCCTGACACCACCATGACTTGCTCTGCGCCTTGCTGCCAATGTCGAAAGTGCTTGCTGAGTGTGCGTGCTGAGTTGCTTCAGTCGTCTGACTCTTTGCACCCCCATGAATAGCAGCCCGCCAGGCTCCTCTGTCCATGGAATTCTCCAGGCAAGAATCCTGCAGTGGATTGCCAGGCCCTCCTCTCCTGCTAGTGACCCAGTTTCAGTTCTTTACCATCTACCTCCTCCCTTTGAAGACCCACACAAGTTTACGAACAGTTCTTCATCGCTTCTGCATTGTCACCCACTCTTTCCGAGAAACACATTAGAGACTATGTTTGAAACAAGAGTAAGTCATCTTGCAGGTTTAAACCGTCTACAGGTCTTAAATCAAACCACAGCCTCCTTCGAGGCTCCTGTTTGGGTCTGTTTGTGTGGATATATATACTTTTAATTATGTGTACAGTCCGCTAAAGATTATGCGTGCTCAATAAATATTCACTGGTGATGGTAAATTAGTAATTGACTGTAAATTTAGTAGAAAAAGTGATTTATTAAAAAAAAAAAAAAAAAAAAAAAACTACTTTGGCATTTCCAGAGATGACCAAAAAGTAAACTAGAAGTATTAACTGTCTTGGGGGGTGGGGCAGGACTGGGGGATGGTGCCTTGAGGGTTACTCTTCCTCCTGCCATCTGGGAACAGAATGGCCGAGCAGATTAAAGATCCTGGTTGTATTCAATTTTGCTGCTATTATTTGCTAATCGTACAACCCTCAGCAAGTCACTTGAGCTCTCTTGGCCTCAATTTCTCTTTTTCAAAAGTAGTTTTTATCATTCTGAATGTCTCATCTAGTTTTAATATTCTGTCTTTAAGAAAAACTGGAGAAATTAAGCTGAAAAAGCTCTTTTAAAAATGGACACGGCTGGGGAAAGGAAGGATGGAGGAGCGGAGAGTAGCGCTGGCAATATACACACCTGCGTGTGTGAAGCAGACCACTAGGGGTAGGTGCCACGTGGCCCAGGGACCTCAGCCCTGCGCTGTGATGGCCTGCAGGGATGGAGCGGGGCGGGGGCGGGGAGGAGGCTCAAGAGTGAGGGGACACACGTGCCCCAGTGACACAGACGGTTTAACAGTCCACCGGCAATGCAGGAGATCTGATTTTCATCCCTGGGTCCGGAAGATCCCCTGGAGAAGGGGATGGCCACCCACTCCAGTATCCTTGGTTGCAGAAGCCCATGGGTGGAGGAGCCTGATGGGGTACAGTCTATGGGGTTGCAAAGAATCAGACCCAGCTGAGCGACTAAGCACACGTTGCTGACTCACGGTGTCATATGGCGGAAACTGACACAAGATTGTAAAGCGAGGCTTCTCCCTTTTTTAAAAAAGTAAACACAAAAATGATCTTTATCTCTCTGGAGCCATCATCCCTACCTCTTAGGTAGGTGAATCTGGAATTGGGGTGGGGCAGTGCAAAACCTCAGAGATGTACGCTCGAGGTTGTTACAAACTGGAGAGGCCAGCACTGAGCTTTCCTGGGGAAGGAGCCCACTCACCCAGAAGGCAGGGATTCACATCAGAATTCTCCATGCAGCTGCGACCCTGGCACCGACACTCAGCTGCACCTCACCTGCGTGTCATGAACGTGAGTTCCAGAGAGCAGCAGTCATGGCTGTTATCCTCCCTCTGAAAACAAACAGAGGTCCTTAGAGCTGCCGTGACTTGCCCAGGGTTACAGAAGCGTGGCAGTGAGTCAGATGGAACGGTGTGTGTTTGGGGAAGGGGGCGAAGTTATAAGCGAAAGGCAGAAGACTCAGGGACATGTCTGCACCTCCTCTGAAGCTCACAGAACAACGGTCCAGGGCTGGGGATGAGCTTTACGTTGGCTGTGGATCCGGAAAGCATCTCTGACCTCCTGCCCCTCCCCACACCACCTCAGCAGCCTGCCCAGGGTTACTCACCAGGTTCTTGCTAACTGGACGCCAGTGCTCATGTCTCTTCTTGTAAGTTTCACGTAAGGCTTTTGTAATGAAGTGGAGGCACAACAAGGAAGAAGAATGAATCAAAGATCTTCCCCGAGGCCTCAAACCAAAAGGGCGGTTTTCTCTGGAGAAGTTCTGATTTTCCTCTTATATTTTGCAGAAATGAATGTGCATCAGGATGACTGACAGAATTATGATGTTTATTCCAAGCACTGATTTTTTTTAACCTCAGGTTATTTTACTCTGCTCTACTTTTCCTGTAAAAAAGAAAGAATAATGCTTCCTCACTGTGACATTGTGTGAGAGAAAACCGCCCAAGGCAGTACCGTTCAAAGGAAACTGCTAATTGCACCAGGCACCAAAGCATGATGGGAAGTTCTCATAAGGGATGTGTGTAGCATACTAGCCCACACTGGGTCGCTTCATGGCCACAGCATGCCCAGGGAGCTCTAAGGCCCTGAAGAATCTCTCTCATAAGTAAGTAATGGCAAAAATCCTTGATCCAACAAGAAAAACACTCAAAGAAATTGGGAATCAATGGTCTGATGTTTCGGTAGCAGTCAGAGACTGCATCACTTTGTGGCCCATTTTCTTTCATTTTTAAAGATGAGAGAGGGAAAGACAGCATTTATAATCACTAAGGGATATCTGGTAGTTTTCCAGGTGATGAGGGAATGGCCTGAATTCAGTCAGAATAGACCAGTTTCCTGGCAGCATCCTCAAGTGACTGTTATTCTCAGCAAAGATCTTATGGAGTTTTCACATTTCTGAGTTTTGACTCTATTCCTAGTATCTAATTGACGTCTTCTTAGGTAGCCTTTTGGGGAGAAGAATGGGTAGCACAATAAATAATTCTTAGTTGATAGTCTACATAGGCTATACTAACTTTCTAGAAGTCGCAAAACAAACCATCCAAAGTCGCCCTTGGGTTGCCCACCACGTCTCCTCGGCTCAGGCAGGACAGAAAGCAGGCAGATCCACGATTCCGCCATGAACTATCCGTCAGTGATGCCTGAAAGCCAAAACGGCTCATGATTCCAACAATCAATGTCAATGTCAGATTTAGCTGAAATGTAGACCTCAATGTACTCACATCAAGTTCCAAAAAAAAAAAAAAAAGTGGGCAAGGTGCTGAAATATGGGTCAATTTTAAATATCCTCTAATATTTATGACCAAGTAACCAAACAACAGCTGTCTTTTTTTTAACAGTTTTTTATTTTATTTTTTACAATCAGTGAGCACAGTATCACTTCTTGAATTGAATTAATTTCTAATACTAGACTGGAGTCTCTAGACCTGCTAGTTTTCTAGCAGGAGGAAAAGCATTTCAGAGCATGAAGCAATATGAAACTCTGTTTCCCTGCTTTCAAAAAGCCACCTGGCCATATATACACCTCCCTGTATTCCTCACTCTGCCATCTGTGCCTGAGAGTCTGATAGACAGTGAAGGCAAGGAAAGGCATGGCAAGCAGAAGCTTTCCGGAACATGAAGGAACTGTTCTGATAATCCTGTTTTTCACTGCCCATTACCCAAAAGGGAGAAGGCAGTATTGTGAACAGAGACTTTCCTCCCATAAATCTTCAGGCATGGAGGCACCAAGTGTGCTGCTGTAATAGCAGCAGGACAAAACGAATCTAGGAGCTGTGCGTGTGTGCGCGCGCGTGTGTGTGTGTGTGTGCAATGTATGGAGTCTCAATATGAGAAAGGTATTAGATCAGTTTTGTGAACAGGAATGTCTTTTGTCTGGACTATTTCTGGGTGTGGGTTCCACAAAATCTAAATACTTGGGTAATTTCTGGAATTAATTAGCAAATGTCTGTCCAAGTCGTGGGCTTTAAAGACTTCTATTAATAGCATACCCATTTCTCTAAAATTACTACAACATATTTTGATCATTTTTAGAAAAGGCAAAGTACAAGAACCTTTGGCATGTAAAAAATTCTTTTGAGATATCTAAATGAATTTCAGGGTTGGTTAATTATACTGGAGTTCAGATGTCTTCAAGTAACTCTTGGCATGCTAAATACCATTGCCATCTTATTTTACATAATCTTATAAGTAAGATTAACTAATGAAACTCAAGTAAACTGATCGATTGACATAGTGGTCTGAGCATTGTTTGGTTACAAACATGCTTAGCCCCCCTCTAGACATAATCCTTTTTTCTACAGTCAGGCATTCTCTATCTTAATCACTGTCCTTCCCTAAGGAGGATTATCTGATGATCACCATTCTCCCTCTTTAAACCACTATCTGATGCATCTCCAACTGGGATATGACTATCTTCACATGCATTTTCTCCAAATTCCCACTTGCCCCAAGCCAAGGTTATAGCCACCTGTTGGAATCAAGTATTATCCGTCATTCTAACATAGATCATTTATGGAGTGCCTAAGGTATGCTTGACACTGTGCTAAGTGCTACAGATGCAGAGATGAGTTGCTCACAGTTCTGCCCAGAAGACCAGAACCTCATAGAGCAGAGCAACTAGAATAGGAGCCGAGGCGGCTTGGCGTGAGGCTACAAGGACACTGACAACTGAACACAACGGAGAACAGTTCTAGACGGAGGCTCAGGAAGACTGGCAGAGGCGCTGAGCTCCAAGCGGTGTTCCAAAGAAAAGGAAGTTAGAATCTGCATTCTTCCTTTTTAAGAATTTAGACTTTGAAGAAAAAGCTACCTCTTTCCAAGAATATGTCTGGTATCTTAAAGAGAAGAAAGTACAAGAAGGGAGACAGTTGCGGTAGGCATGCTAAGGAAGTTTTGATTGTCCAGAGAAGGAAGGTAAGAGGGTCCAGAGGGAGGCTTCTAATTAAAAGATGAGAGCTTTTAGAACCCTGAATCAGAGCCTGTGCCTAACTCATAGCCCTTGAACCTGCAGCCTAGTTTAAGATCATTCTGTGCAGCTCAGATCCCACTTGCCCTCCCAAGTCCTGGGGGCTTTTGTTCTGGTCACTACTGGTGAACAGTGGTGTTGTAAATCTGAGTTCAGCTCCATCATGATTTGAATGGCATTTATCCTTTGAGCAACAAAGAGCCAAGCACTATAGAAATGGCAGTGAGGATTCTGGTGTCAGCAGTGGACACCATTTAAGGAAGCTCACAATTAAAGAATAGAGACGACCCACCCAGGACCCACCCCAACAGCCTCAGTTAACACCCATATCCAACTCCAACTTGAATACCACACATTTTAAGCAAGATATAAGCTGGAAGGGCAAGCTTAGTAGCTTCCATCCAAGCCTGGTTGGAAATCCTTCTTATGTTGGCTTAGGTAAATATTTAGTGTGTAAGTGAAAACTTTTGTCATCTTAAAATAATTCACTGGTTTCCTGAAGTTGGGCCAAGAGATTGTTGAGTTGTTAGATTCTTTTAGAAGCTCAGATTTAAAAAAATCAAACTTCTGATGGACCAGGTTTCATGTTTGTTTCATTCTTTCATCCACTGAAATAAAGAATGTAAGTAAAAGCTAATTTACAATAGATTTGACTACATAAATACTTAAAACTTCTTTTATAAATATTCTAGGTAAAGGTAAAAATAGAAACAGTGACCCAGGGAACTGTATTTGCAACATGAATAACAGGCAAAGTGTGACTGTCCTTAAAGAGTATTTGCAAACCTGCGAAAGACAATATCCCAGTTGAAAGTTGAGTAGAAAATGAACTGCTAATTCACAAAAGTAGAAAGGCAAGTGACCTACAGTCATATGAAAAACTGTTTGGCCACATCAAAAATGAAATAAAAGCAAATTTAAAGAGCGAAGTAACATCTTCTTTGTATAAGATCGGCAAAAGTCTAACACCAGGTATTAGCATGGTGGGGCAGGCAGGCACGTTCACACACTGCAATGGTGGAATTGCGAATTGCTGCAACCTCTTATTTAAGGGCAGTTTGTTAAACCATATAATGTGGATAATTTGTGACTTAACAAATCCACTTCTAGGACTTATTTTTAGACAATAATGGAAGAGTGTATTAAAATTTTCCCATAGTCCACAGATACTTATTTTTGTTTATAGCAGCAAACTTTAAAAGTCAACCTAAGTGTTTATCAGAGAGGAGTTGGTAAACACTTGCACTCCCATATGAGGACACTGTGCAGCCGTTTAAAATGATGAGATCCAGGGCTTCCCTGGTGACTCAGTGGTAAAGAATCTGCCTGCCAACACAAGAGACTCCAGTGCGACCCCTGGTCCAGGAAGCGCCCACATGCCACGGAGCAACGAAGCCCATAGGCCACAACTGTTGAGCTTGGGCTCCAGAGACCCAGAACCACAGCGACAGAGCCCTTGTGGCTCAGCCACTGAGGTCTGCACTCCAGAGCCTGTGCCGCTCAACAAGAGTCATAGTCGCTCAGCCACGCCTGACTCTGCTGTTCCACGGACTGCAGCCCGCCAGGCTCCTCTGTCCATGGGGGTTCTCCAGGCAAGAATCCTGCCAGACCCTCCTTCTTCACCAAGAAAGGGCATCGGGATGAGAAGCCCTCACACCGAACCTAGACATCGCCCCTGCTCACCGCAACTAGAGAGAAGCAACAAAGACCCAGCACAGCCAAAAATAAATACATAAAATTATTTTAGAAAATAAAATAATGAGATCCATCCAGAAGCAATGGGAGAGCTTGAACTCTGCCATCGGTAGATCTAGGTTTACATTTTAGCTCTACCAGTCACTAGCTGTGGGACCTTCGGCAAGCCATTTGACCCCTGTAAGCCTTGGTTATCATCTTTAAAAACGGGATAATATTAGTACCTGTGTCCCTGTGTCTTAAGATTGAGGTGAATTAGATGAGAGTATGAAAGTAAAGTTCTTAGCACATCACCTAACACAAAAAAGACAGAATTGTTAGTCTATAGTTTTTGATTCAATACTGTCACTTCCATATAAAATGACAAATTAGAACCAAGATTTTACCTCTTGATGTTCTTAATACTTTACTGAAATAAATGCATTTTTTTAAAAAAGGAATGAACTAATAACAGAGAAGAAGACACTATAAGAAAAGAAATGCCTGAATAAAAAAGTTCCCTTAATGATTAAAATTGCTGTTACTATTAACAATCAATAGATGTACTATAAAATATTGTTTAAAAAGTTTTCAAAATTTAGAGCAAAATGACATGAATGGAGATGCAATAAAAAGGTAATTAGATATCATAATAAAAATTACAACAACTAACATACACTGAGACCGCTTGAATATGCGCTACATGCATATTTACATCCATTGTGTCCATTATTTCAATCAGTCTTCCCAGCAAACCTCTGAAGTAGCTAGGGATATTATTCCCTCTAGATGAAAGTGAAAATGAAAGTCATGTCCGACTCTGTGACCCCATGGACTATAGCCCGCCAGGCTGCTCTGTCCATGGAATTTTCCAGGCAAGAATACTGGAGTGGGCTGCCATGCTCCTCCAGGGGATCTTCCCGACTGAGGGATCAAACCCAGGCCTCCTGCATTGCAGGTGGATTCTTTACCATCTGAGCCACCAAGGAAGCCCATTCCCGCTTGATAGCTGGAAAGATTAAAGCATCAAGAAATTAAGGAGTTAGCCCCCAGCCACACGGCTGGTATACGGCAGATTCAGGGGATGCACTCTGCCAGTGTGGCCCTCTGCTGGATCATGTCTGTCCCCTCGGCATCTTTGCCACACCTGCTAAGGACTTATCTGCATGCAAAGAAGCAGAAACAATGTTTCTCCGCGTTTCAGATTAGAGCCTATAGTGGGAAACGGTGACTTGGAAGGTAGAAGAGAAGAGGCCACTACTCCCTGGGAACAATGGAGACAGCTATGAGCAGACGCAGGAGCAGAAGGTGCCCATGAGATCTGAAGCAACTTCAAGGTGAGATTCTGGAGAATCACACACGTAGGGATCGCAGACTGAGCTAGTCAGTGACAATTCAACAGACTTTCACCCCTGGCCCTCCCGATGCTTATTCCTTGAATTAAAACACTGTCTACCGGGCAGACACAGAAAGGCTTTGGTTTCACTGACCACACACTGATGCTAAAGCTCCCAGATACTGAGGTCCAATCCAGGAAGTCCTGTGTCCAGCTAACAGGTGTCTCAGAAACAGTGCATAAAATTAAAAGAAAGAAATTATCAAAAAGAATCTTAGTACTGAGAAATCATGATGCTAAGATTAAAAGGGCTCATTTCCAGCTAAATGAATTTTTAAAAAAAAGCAATCTAGGTAGTCTTATGGTATTTTAGAATGCCAAAACTTAAAAGAACATAACTTGCAGAGAGGAAAAATAATAACTACAAAGAATATAAATTAAAATGACTTCTGACTTCTCATCAGCATCACAATATGATAATAGATGTTGGGAAAATGCCTTCAAAGGTCTGAGGACACATGATTTAAACCTGGAAATCTATGCTCAGCCAAACTATAAATCAAGGGTTAGAGCAAAATCTGGGTATCTCATAGTTGATAAGACTCTGAAATGTTAACTTCTGCACACAAATTTTTAAACAAGGGCAAAATCCTAGCTTACTTGATAAATTGTCTGCATCATGAAAAGCAAAGATACTTAACCATTTTACTACTATGAATTTATTTTCATGAACATTAAAAAGATGGAGCAGAGCAAGATTTTACCCTTATGCATGCTATTTAAAATAAAGCTGTCATAGTACTTAGGTATCAAAAGGGGCTTCTCAGGTGGTGCTGGTGGTAAAGAACCTGCCTGACAATGCAGGAAACATAAGGGACATGGGTTCAATCCCTGGATCAGGAAGATCCCCTGGAGAACAAAATAGCAACCCACTCCAATATTTTCACCTGGGAAATACCATGGTCAGAGGAGCCTCGCAGGCTACAGTCCATGGGGCAGCAGAGTCAGACACGACTGAGTGACTTAGCATAGGTATTAAAAAGAAATATTTAAAAAAGGTAGTATATGAATACAGCAGGATTGTGAAGATAGCATATGAATGACTGGAGTTTGGGAAACATTTTGGCAAAGTAACTGACTTCCAAATATATTTAGATTTTAAAAGACAATGCAGAGCCAAAAGCAAGAACTCATCAGCTGCAGCAATGCCAGGGCAGAGGAGCCTGAGGACCTTTATTTGCTGACCGCCCCTTGAAGGTAGCTGAGTTCCCACCGTTAAGATTTCCATATCCGTCACCTTATCCACGGAGCCTCTGACTGTCTGGGGTCCTTAGGAAGCCTCTCCTACCGGAAAGAAAGTGAGAACCGGTTGAACTGAGTGTTCTCACGTGCCCACAAGTTCCATTTCTCCCTATAAAGTAATGCATTTAGCAATTTGATCCAAATGCCAGCGTCTTTATTTTTGCTTCCTCCTATTTCCCTCTATTTTTTTTTTAATCTTTTTAGATTGCATGCTTCTGTGTAATCTCAAATATCCTCACTTGGAGTGAGGAAAAGTTTATCTAAATAATGCTAGTCACACATCTCGATTTCTTGGGCTATTCCCAGCCCCCAGAGCCCGATCATCTGTGGCACAAGGACACAGGAGAGATTCTGGTCCCAGCTTGTTGGTCTCATCGTCAGGGTTCTTAGTGCCCGAACAGACGGTAACTTTGGAGATTTAAACAGAAAAAGAATGTAATGGAAGTATGTCAGTCCGCAGAGTGGTTAGGAAGGCTAGTGAGAAGCACATGGAGGAAACAGGAGGCAAAGCAGAGCCGAGACGGTACCTCAGGACGGTCTGTTCAGGATGCTGACACTGGCCTTGGCACCACACCTGCCCCTACAGCTCCGCCAGCCACACCTGGACTCGACCTCCACCAGGAACATCGACCAGGATCTCTAAGGCCCCTGGATGTTCGCATTCTCCAGTGAAGACTCAAGCAGGTGTAGCTGGTGGCCTGAGGTACCTGTGATCTAGGGAAGGAAGCCTCAGGCCCTTCGGGCCTTTGTTTCCCTACTGAGATTCCCTGACCCAGACAGTAGGGCAGGCAGACATCAGGAAAGTCCAGGACACTTGGTTACCTTCTGAGACTCTTTCAGAGCAGACTTCTCATGGCCCTCTTTGTCATCACCTCATTGCTCTCATTAAACTGAGCAGTTTACAAATGAAGATATTCATGTTGGATTAATTACATTTATATAATATATAGTTTCTCTTTCTTTCAAAGTCAGACTTTAAACATAAGTTTCTCATTTAAAATTGTAGTGTCTTTTTATTTGTACTTCTAAATGAACCCGGACAAGGCTGAGGAGTCCTTCTTGTTAAATTCTATTGGGACATAAGCTGCAAATTCCAAAAAAGGACAAATTCAGAGAGGCTAAATGTTCTAGCGCAATTAACCACAAACAATGTAAGATGCTTACTTTATGAATTCTTGAAGATTTTAAACTGTGATAGTACAAATCCACTGAACTGCTTAATTCAAGAACCCAGTAGAGATCTCTGGTAAATTCTGGTTTTAAAAAAGAAAAATCTGTGATGAAACAAGTACATCTTTCACAGTAATGTATGAAAGATGATGTCGGTATATATAAAAAATAATTAATGTCAGCTGTTGATATTCTTTGTACTAAATTATATTCATAAGCAAGATTTTTATGTTTTACGGGGTCTGACTTCATACTGCCCTGTTGCAATAACATTCCCAGTGTTTACTTTAGCCTTCTTTACATTTACAACATCCTGGAGGGTGGTGGTGCTAAATTTAATTTGTCAACCTATGTTAATTTTACAAGGATCCAGATCAAACTGCTGTATAAACAAGAACTGCCTTGCAGAGTCTTTTGGTGATTAAACAGGAGAAGTTGCAGCTGAACTAAAAAATAAGCTGCCAGTGTATTTTTCATTTTTCCCCCTATAATTTTAATGGCTCAAATGAAAGAGCTGTTTTGCTTTAACAATAGCGTCCTTGTTAAAAGTCCTTTAGAAGCTGTTACACCACCCTGAAGCTGTCTAATTAAACCATTAATATAACAAAGATACCATTAGTTGCTAAATCCAAAGAATACACTTCCATCTCACAGTAGAAATTAAAGGTGATTTTTTTTTCAGCTTGTAGCTTGATTTCCAGTTTAGAGAAAGCCTGCCTGTCCATTAGACCTTTTTTTCTTGCAAAGAAACATCATTAATCTGCAAGACTTACTACAATGGGATATTATTTTCCTCAACAGAGGCTGTTATTGAAACTGCATATTATCAAGCCAGCTGTCCGATTAAGTTTTTATAAAGGATTAGGGGGTTATATGAGTACCTAACAGCTGCACTAGCTAGACTAAAACCAGGGTTCCCAAATCGTATGCGTCTTGGTTAAGGAATGAAAAGATATATTCTTTACCAATGCAGTGAGATGTTGATATTTAAAGGGAAAATTAAATTAGAAATAAAACCTCACTCCTCTGAGTGCAAAGCATTATGAGAATACAAATGAAGAATTTTGCCCCTTCTCTTAAGGAGTCCACCATAGTCTTAGTAGGCATGAAAATTTTTGAAGCGTTAAAATATAATTAAAGATTTACATGAAAGTTCGAGGGATTGAAGCAGTTAGTGCAAAATAAACTGCTGAAAAGTGCAAAGAACTGTTATGGAAGTTCAAGGGCATGAACAGGTTAATAAGGGTCAGAAGCTGAAGAGGAGAGTTGGTGGAACTGATCAACCGAGACCTCTGAGAAGAGTCATCAGGATTGTCTGAAGGGTGACCTGTTAAAGGTAGAAAAGACCTGGGTGATCACCTCCTCCTCCAGTTCCTCCCAGACTAATCTGCTGAACAGAATTAACTCCTAATAATGAAATTCCTGGTCTTTTCCTCAACACTATTGAGTCATGGAATATATGAGCCCTTTTATTTATATTTAAATAATTTTACACTGGCTCAGATGCACCAAGAACTGTTTGCTTGTATTTTTGTTTATTTATTTGCTTGTTTTTAATACCTCAGGTGATAATTTTCAACTGGGAAGTTTGGGAAAAACTGTTCTAAGTCAATCTTGTGATCTCAGAATGTAAAACATTAAACAAATACCAAATGTAAGAAGAAAAAAAGCAGATGGAGATGAAGATGGTCTGTGTGTGTAAGACAAATAGTAATCCTCCTGGGGTAGAACAAGAAGAGAAAACTTGTGCAAGGTCCAGGGCCAAAGAGTCCTGACCCAGTGTCTTTCACATAATAGACGCTCAAAAAATACTTTGTACTGGCTGAATTAAAAATGAAGCAAAGAACAAAACAAGCTGAAACCCTCAAGCATTTCATGACCTATTTATTACCACCTTATGTTCAATTCATTTTGTAAAACCTCTGGCTGGAGACACAGACCATGAATCTCAGAGTCTCTTGTGGACTGTATAGCAGGACTGGCTCGAAACACTTGGTGCCTGGGAAACATCTGAACATCAAGGAGGCAAATATATTTTGCTGCAACGAGGTAGAAAGTTGAAATTTGAGGAAAGGAGACTTTGAGCTGCATCTCAAAGAACATATCCAGATGCTTATTAGACTGTGGTAGATTTTGCTAAAGCACGTGATAGAATGAATCGCTCACAAAATAATTTTAAACTGGCTTAGAGGACCGTGAAGAAAATTACTTAAAACTAGCTCAAGTCCTCAGCAAACCACAGAAACATAAACCTCCATATAGGGGATAATTTCAATGTGGCAGGGAGAAGCAGATGACCTAATGCTTCTCCACCAGCCCCCAGCCCTGCCCCTTTGTGCCCTGGTTCCCTCTGCATTCCTCTGGGCAGTGGGAGTTTCTAAAGTTCAGCATGTGTATGAAATTTTTAACCAAAGAAATGCCTGTATTCATATCCTAACATATTCTAAAATTCTACCATGCTTTTTTCCCACAGAATCTCCACTTTTTTAATGCTGAATTTGCGAGACACTTTAATAAGAAGTTCATTTACAAAACAAATAGAAACAGTAATATTATGACATCAGTAGTTTATTTCTTGACTTTCTGAGTATATATATTTTAAATACCAGAATCAGAGTTTACTAGAAACAACAAAGTGTCATTAAATTATTTCCTAACACTAGATTCCAAATACATTTTTTACTATGGGCATGGCTTGAATAATCTATGCCATGACATTTTTCATTGGATTGAATCCATAAGGTGGGTGAGTGAGCAAACATGATAAAACCATGAAAGTGATTTTGTGATCTGCTAGACACCAGTAAGACAGATGGAACAACCTGTACTTTGCCAATGGGTCTTACCAATGTGGGGTCTAGGCCATCTTTAGCTTGTAAGCATCACTCAGGATGTAAGATGTAATGCTAGGAGTATGTCTCCTGAGTTCACAGTGAAGTTCAAGGAAGAAATAAAAGAGAAAACTTACTGCTTTTCAGAGCTGTCTGGAGTAAAAATGTGATTTTACATATCTATTTCTTATTATATATTTGTCTCATGTATGAGTGTATGTAGGGTTTCCCTGGTAGCTCAGATGGCAAAGAATTTGACTGGCAATGCTGGAGACCCAGGTTTGATCCCTGGAGAAGGAAATCATAATGAGTGTATGATGCGTGCATGCTCAGTCATTCGCCATGTCCAACTCTTTGTGACCCCGTGGACTGTAGCTTGCTAGGCTCCTCTGTCCGTGAGATTTTTCGGGTAGAAAATCATAATTCACAATCACAACTCATATATAGGCATGTACATATATATACACATATGAAGCAAGGCAAAGGCTAATAGAGTTTTGCCAAGAGAACACACTGGTCAGAGCAAACAGCCTCTTCCAACAACACAGGAGAAGACTCTACACGTGGACATCACCAGATGGTTGACACTGAAATCAGACGGATTGTATTCTTTGCAGCAAAGAGAGAAAAGCTCCATACAGCAGCAGAAACAAGACCGGGAGCCGACTGTGGCTCAGACCATGGACTGCTATGGCCACGTTCAGACCTGTTAGACCATGGAGTGCTATGGCCACATTCAGACCTGTCAGACTATGGACTGCTATGGCCACGTTCAGACTTGTCAGACCATGGACTGCTATGGCCACGTTCA
>CM035295.1:587349-675632 GCA_020226075.1 Hydropotes inermis | reverse complement strand
TCAGACTTGTTAGACCATGGAGTGCTATGGCCACATTCAGACTTGCTAGACCATGGAGTGCTATGGCCACATTCAGACTTGTTAGACCATGGACTGCTTATGGCCACATTCAGACTTGTTAGACCATGGACTGCTTATGGCCACATTCAGACTTAAACTGATTAGAGTAGGGGAAACCACTAGACCACTCAGGGATGACTCAGATCAAATCCCTCATGACTATACAGTGGAAGTGACAAGCAGATTCAAGGGATTAGATCTCATAGACAGAGTGCCTGAAGAACTATGGACAGAGGTTTGTGACACTGTACAGGAGACAGGGAGCAAGACCATCCCCAAGAAAAAGAAATGCAAAAAAGCAAAATGGTTTCTGAGGAGGCCTTACAAATAGCTGTGAAAAGAAGAGAAGCCAAAAGCAAAGGAGAAAAGGAAAGATATACCCATTTGAATGCAGAGTTCCAAAGAATAGCAAGGAGAGATAAGAAAGCCTTCCTCGGGGATCAATGCAGAGAAATAGTGGAAAACAATAGAATGGGAAAGACTAGAGATCTCTCCAAGAAAATTAGAGATACCAAGGGAACACTTCTTGCAAAGATGGGCTCAATAAAGGACAGAAATGGTATGGACCTAACATAGGCAGAAGATATTAAGAAGAGGTGGCAAGAATACACAGAAGAACTCTACGAAAAAGATCTTCATGACCCAAATAATCACGATGGTGTTGATGACTCACCTATAGCCAGACATCCTAGAATGTGAAGTCAAGTGGGCCGTAAGAAGCATCACAATAAACAAAGCTAGTGGAGGTGATGGAATTCCAGTTGAGCTATTTCAAATCCTGAAAGATGATGCTGTTAAAGTGCTGCACTCAGTATGCCAGCAAATTTGGAAAACTCAACAGTGGCCACAGCACTGGAAAAGATCAGTTTTCATTCCAATCCCAAAGAAAGGCAATCCTAAAGAATGCTCAAACTAATGCACAATTGCACTCATCTCACATGATAGTAAAGTAATGCTCAAAATTCTCCAAGCTGGGCTTCAGCAATATGTGAACTGTGAAATTCCAGGTGTTCAAGCTGGTTTTAAAAAAGGCAGAGGAACCAGAGATCAAATGGCCAACATCCTCTGGATCATCAAAAAAGCAAGAGAGTTCCAGAAAAACATCTATTTCTGCTTTATTGACTATGCCAAAACCTTTGACTGTGTGGATCATAAAAAACTGTGAAAAATTCTGAAAGAGATGGGAATACCAAACCACCTGACCTGCCTCTTGAGAAACCTGTATGCAGGTCAGAAAGCAACAGTTAGAACTGGACATGGAACAACAGACTGGTTCCATATGGGATAAGGAGTACATCAAGGCTGTATATTGTCACCCTGCTTATTTAACTTATATGCAGAGTACATCATGAGAAATGCTGGACTGGATGAAGCACAAGCTGGAATCAAGATTGCTGGGAGAAATATCAATAATCTCAGATATGCAGATGACACCACCCTTATGGCAGAAAGTGAAGAAGGACTAAAGAGCCTCTTGATGAAAGTGAAAGAGGAGAGTAAAAAAGTTGGCTTAAAGCTCAACATTCAGGAAACTAAGATCATGGCATCTGGTCCCATCACTGCATGGGAAATAGATGAGGAGACAGTGGAAATAGTAAAAGACTTTATTTTGGGGGCTCCAAAATCACTGCAGATGGTGATTACAACCATGAAATTAAAAGACGCTTACTCCTTGGAAGAAAAATTAAGACCAACCTAGACAGCATATTAAAAAGTAGAGACGTTACTTTGCAAACAAAGGTCCGTGTAGTCAAGGCTATGGTTTTTCCAGTAGTTATGTATGGATATGAGAGCTGGACCATAAAGAAAGCTGAGCGCTGAAGAATTGATGCTTTTGAGCTGTGGTGTTGGAGAAGGCTCTTGAGAGTCCCTTGGACTGCAAGGAGATCCAACCAGTCCATCCTAAAGGAGATCAGTCCTTGGTGTTCAGTTGAAGGACTGATGCTGAAGCTGAAACTCCAATACTTTGGCCACCTGATGCGAATAACTGACTCATTTGAAAAGCCCCTGATGCTGAGAAAGATTGAAGGCAGGAGGAGAAGGGGATGACAGAGGATGAGACGGGTGGATTCCATCACTGACTCAATGGACATGAGTTTGAGTAAACTCCAGGAGTGATAGACAGGAAGGCCTGGCGTGCTGCAGTCCATGGGGCTACAAAGAGCTGGACACCACTGAGCAACTGAACTGACTGATATGTGTATATATACATATAAGCATCAGGGAATATTTTTTAAACATTCTATTTACTGTTTGAACCAACTGAGTTTGAGATTGCAAAAATAACACTAAATGCTACTAAATGCCAACATTAGACCTTATCCAAATCAGTCTTCATAGCAACTCTTTGCAATGATTATTTTTATCCCTAATTTATAGGTGATTATTTTTATCCCTACTTATTTAAAGTAGTCTCAAAGAGGTTAAGTTACTTGTCCAAGGACACACAGCTATTAAGAGAGAATGTAAGACACTGGACTTGGATTTTTCTCTCTCTAAACCTGTTATTCAAAATTTTATGTTGAGGTAAAATATTTATTGTGGGTTCATAAGAGAAACAGCATGCAATTTGTAAGGTGAGGGTCTTGAGGGGTAGAGAACCTGGTGTGCCTGTCAGCCAGGGAGGGGCAGAGCAGGCCCCAGTGTTGGCACTCTCCCAGACTGAATTTAGTCTGCAGCCGTGGCACTTCTGTCAGAGCCTCTCAGGAAGGGCATTGCTAGGCTGAGTCTCCACTTCCACTATGTCAGGTTTTAAACCCCCTGTAACACATCTTGCCTTCATTTGCATGTTGCTAACTCATGCTCTTGACTTAAATTCTTCAGTACGTCTGCAGTGAATTAAAAGAAGACCAGATAGCAGCACAAAATGCCGAGCGAAACTCTTTTGAAACTCAAAAACGGTCTGGCAACAGAAACCATGCTCACATTTTTTAAATTCTTATTTTACCTTATTTGGAGATATAAGAGGGACTCTGGAAACCCCTTCAACCAGAATTTAATGTTAGTAAACCTTTGTTGAGACAAAAGAAAATGTCCTTCTATCCCAAAGATGCTAAATACAGGTCACATCAATAACTATGGTTTCCATTTTTTGGCAAGGTCAAGCAGAATTGCCCACTATTTTTTCAGTTAGGAAAAGTAGTATCTCAGATGACAAGAAGGGCTTTTGTAACAATCTAGAAAAGAAAGAGAGCTAAGTCGTGTCCGACTCTTGCGGCCCTATGGACTGTAGCCTGCCAGGTTCCTCTGTCCATGGAATTCTCCAGGCAAGAATACTGGAGTGGGTTGCCATTTCCTTCTCCAAACAATCTAGCAAACTCGGAGTTAATTTTATTGGCAGATTTGTGTTGGACTGGAGGCCCATCTCACCCCAGTCTCAGGAGAAGGAACTGTAGAGAAGAAAACCTATCCCATGTTCTTGTTTCTGGGATGTGCATTCAATTTTAGGTTTCCCACTGAGAGATATGTGGGACCAGTGATCTGGGAAGCAAACAAGTCTGAGTCAGAGCTTGTACTAAATAGCTGAAGCAACGATATCCCCCCATCTTCAGCTTTAGTTGCTTCACTCTCTGTCGCCAATTTTAGGCAGGGTGGGGAGGAGAGGGGGGACCAGATGCCCCTCAGCTTGTACGTAGCTGCACTGTTCAGACCTTCAGGAATAAGCAGATTTGGAGACACAACCCCAATTTGCAATCGTTCGGTTCAACCTAGAACCACAGTTTTATTACAGCTTATTTTTTTGCTTCTGGTATGATGGTAACTTGAAGTTAATCATCCAGACTGGAAAATGAACAAGTGGTTCTAAAAACAGAGGGGGCTATGCTGCACATGGGAGGGGATAAAGCTCAAAGTCTCCTCACGGACATCGATTCAGAAAGGAATGGACACTGTTGATGTAATTTTTCACACATGATGGGATGCGAGCAAATCCTTCATCCTAAAAAGGACAGAAACCCAGAAGGGAATGACTGGGGAAGAGTGAGTCACTAGCAGCTGTTAAGAATCAGAGACCTCGAGTCCTGATTTAATGCTTTCCCTCATCTGCCCCAGCGGCCAGCGGCTCTCAGACTTCAGCTGCACCAGAACCAGCTGGTGGGCTTGTTAAAACAGCATTGCTGAGCTCCACCCTCAGGGTTTCCAACTCAGCACATCTGGGCAGGGGCAGACAATTCACATTTCCTGCCGGCTTTCTGGTGATGCCGATGCTGCTGCTTAGGGATACTGAACAACCATAAGAAGTACTGCTGGAGGCAATACCCATTTCAGAGTTGAGCTCAAGGGACCAAGACCAGTTTACGTTCCTGAAAAACCAATCCAACACTTCTTTAAAATAGGGCTTCCATGTTAACTTGCATGCTGGGGGTGGGGGGTGCTGGTCAACATAACGCACTATCGGTCACGTGATGTCCCCTACTGCCCCCACAAGACGTAGCCTGGGACCAGAGCAGTGCGGGCCAAGGCTGGCCTTTCCTTGGGGAGGCAGGACAGCTGTCACTTCATAGGTGCCAGACTAACATTTGAGACTCAAGTTCACCGCTTAAAGTTATGAGCTTGTTCAAGTCAATCTTTAGCTTTTCTAAACTGTAGTTTCCTCAGGTACAAATTTACAAAAAATAATATTACCGATCTTATCAAGTTGAGAGAATTAAATGAGATAATGTTTAGAAAGCTTTAACACAGTGGTTCATGCACATAAGGCTTCAATCATTGTTAGTGTATTGCTTAATAATACTATAACTAGCCTTATCAGACCACTATTCACACCGTTTTTACTACTCCCAACAAATTTTGAGCTGTTTGTCTCATTTTCAGATATTGGAAACCAACTCACTGAGAAATTAACTCTTGCATTTCAGGGAGCTCTGAGAAGTTAGGCTCTGTGATGCAGCTGGTTATCATCATCACTCAAATCCCAGACTTTTGAGTGAGATCTGATCCAGACCCTCTGGACAGCCCTCCCCCAGAATCTGGACACACTCCTTGGGATTAAAGGAGGAGGCATTATTTCTTCAGGCCCTCCTGGAGTCTCTCTCTGCCTTTTTTGGCCCACATACCACTGTATGTAGTTTGTGTCTGAAATGGAAAATTTCTGTAACACAATACCAAGCTCTGATCCCCACAGACTCTCAAGTCTCTCTCTCTCTCTTTTTTTTTTTTCTTTTGGTTTTGGTTAAAATATGACTTCATGTGCAAAAAAAGGAGCCTCACTTCCCAGGGCTCTCAGCAGATTCATAAGCATGGCAAATTCAAAACCCTCTATTTCCTAAGAATTCTAGAGAATTGATTTCACTTTTCTGAAAAAGGAGAGACATCCATCTACATGACAAGAGAAGAGGGAGAATTAAAACTACCTACTCTCCAGATGCGGCCTGCCTTCTCCCACGCCCCCATGGAGAGGCAGGAGAGCAGAGCTGTCCTTGGCTCTAAGACCTTGAGTGTAACTGGGTGTGTTGCCCAATCAGGCAATGAAAACCAAGGATTTAGAGATTTCTCTCATCGACTCACTAGTGCTTTTCTCTCCTAGAGTACCATCTCTTCTTCAGAAACTCTACCTAATGCAAGCCTAGACCAGTCTAAATGGGCTTTCTGATAAGTCACTGAATGACTTACCTCTTTGACAACCTACTCTAGTCTCCAATGGCCTGCATAGGCTCTGGAGCCCAACCTTCTGGCTTAGAGTCCCAGCTCCTCCCCTTACCAGTGAATTGAGTGACTTTGGGCCAATTTCTCAACCTCTCCATGTCTTCCTCATGCATAAATGGGGCCTGACCCTACAATGTAAGCTTTAACAAGGGATTAGTTATTAGATAAATTATAAAGTGTTAGGACAGTTCCTAGCACATGATGAGCTCCACATATGTTGCTATCATTACTGTCACTACTTCTACTGCCAGTAAACAAACAATTATGGCTATATTTGCTCAAGAAAACATAATGCCTAAATAGGAAGCAGTCTGGTGTTCTAGTAACAGCACAACTTTAGAATCAGACAAATCTGATTTGACCACTAACATTGCTACTTAAGTTGTGCGATCTTGGGCAAGTTATAAACATCTTGGAAATCCAACTTTCTGTTTATAAAATAAAGATGGATAATAACACCTACCTCAAAGGGTTACTGCGAGGATTCAGTGAAGTCATGTTTGGGAAGCTCTTGGCCATTCGTTGGTAGCCAGGAAACAGCAGTTTTTGTAAATGGGAAACTGGTCACATGGAAACTGAGCAAAGAAATCCATTAACTCTTGTAACCACTTGAACCACCCTACCCCATACAACTGACCAAAATAACTCCAATAGCTAAGAGTTTTGCTACATAATATACAAAGTCAAAGACTGTAGAGTAGAAGAGTCTTCTGTACATTTTTCTGTGTCTGGTGTTAGACTTGGTTAGCAGTCTGGACTTAGAAATTACTCATCACTCCCAACTCCAACCTAGCCTCTCTTTGTCAATCCCATGCATCAGTGGTAACGAAACCGCCCGCAATGCCAGAGACACAGGAGATGTGGGTTCAGTCCCTGGGTCGGGAAGGCCCCCTAGAGAAGAGAATGGCAACCCACTCCAGTATTCTTGCCTGGAAAATCCCGCGGACAGAGGAGCCTGGGGCACAGCTATAGTCCACGGGGTTTGACACAACAGCCCGCACGCACGCGCGCGCACGCACGCACGCACGCACGCGCACGCACAGGCACGCACGCACGCACACACAGACGCACGCTCATACGGAACGCTCCCAGGCTTTCTAAGGGCACCATCATGAAAGTACTCCGCAACCCTCAGTTTTCAACCTCCGGATGATGTTAACTTCTGTGAGTTGAAATGAAGGCACTCGAAGCATCCCAAGCAGGGCAGTAGCATCGTTCGGCTCCAGGGGGCGCTACGCCCACCACGGCGCGTTAAAACTGTGCTCCAGGGACTCCGTTAATAGGGAAAGCAGCAGATGGGCGCCGCCCAGAGTTGTGCAACAAGAAAACTGGGATCCCGAAGAGCAGGAAGTAAAGCCCGCTTGCTCGGACTTGAAAACTCCCTTACTTTTCATGAGTCAGATTCAGTCTTCCAAGCCTTAAACTGTCCTGGCTGTGTGAGGACGTGTTAACCCCTGGGTGATGTAAGCCGGAGGAGGACTCGCAGAACCACCGACTGAAAAGCCTACACAGGTCACCAAACCAACCCCTCCGGCGTCCCGGGGAGCGCGCCAGAGGCTGGCGGCAATGCACAGGCGCCAAGCGTCCTCGCCCGGCCCCCTCCGCCAGCGCCTGTGGCTGAAGTGCCCCAACCTGACCGATGACTAGGCCTGAGGCGCCGGGAGGAAACGGTGATGCGCTCGGGGTGCAGTGAGCAAAACCCCGGATGCATCCAACACCAGTGAAGGAATTTGACGCGAGGTCGTGGCTCCAGGAGCCTGGTAAAGTGGCTGCTTTCATGCTTTTATACTTTCCCTTCCCCACCTTATTCACTTCTTCCACAACAGTGTTACAGACAGAGCTTTCAGAGCGAAAAGTCATCCACAAAATAATCTGGTCCTAAAGCCCTCACTCTTCAAACGAGAAAACGAGTCCCAGACGTCAGGTAGTGCAAATCATCAGGAAAGACGATTGATCTAGAAATCACTTAACGCCTCCAGCTGCCTTTAACATGAGACAGAAATGTATTCAGGTCGGAGGAAGTGATTTTGTAAACTCTGTTACATAGATAAAGAAGCTACAGCTCAAAAGTAAGTGATGATGTGTCTTCTCTCCTGCTTCTTAAATCTCTCTGCTGGGTTAACAGTCCATGGAGGCATTAGGACTTGTGCTGACCAGAGCCAATTCCCCAAGCATTGAAGCCAGTAGGTGGGTGGGAAGACATGGACCTACTTGTTGACTCTTGAGGGAGAGAGGATCCCATCTCTGATCAGTCACGTAGAATCCACTTAACATTTCATTGTTGTTTCTTTTTCTGCAAACACACACACACACACACACACACTGCAAATGCAAAGAACAGAAGTTTGGAGCCAGAACACCAGGCTTTTAAATTTAATACCTGTGCCGTCTTTCTCAATTTCAAATTTTCTTCTTCTGTAAATTAAGGATCATTATCTTTCTCATGACATTGACATGATCAAGCAAAATAATTAAGCATAACTGTTGTGTAAACCATGAAGCAGTGATTCTTAAATAAGTTGGTTCAAGAATCTTCTTAAAATTTTGATGAATGCTAAAGACCCTCACCAAAACTCCCACATGTAAATACAGAATTTTCATGTAATTTCAGAGGGTTCACAGAGCCTCTGCAGGGCCCTACTTAACATCTGCTCTAGAAAAGCTTGTGGAATGTGGAATACTCCAGCCTGGATGAATGCACCGTTTTCCCAACTTGGCATAAACTAAAGCAAGGCATTCTTTTATTTGGCAAACCCGTACTGGGTTCTTACTAGACATGAGGGGCTGCAGGGGCACCGATATCCTTGGGGTATTAAAGCAAAGACATCCCTTCAGTGCACTGTATCGACTAAGAAAGTCACCTCACTAAGGCATCTGGTCTCAAAGTCCTTATTTGGTTATTCTGGTCAGATTAGAATAGTGGTCACCTCAATTTGACACAGGGAATCATGAACAAAAAAAAAATCAAGAGATTTTTTTTATTTCTAAAGCATTTTTTAAATGAAGCATAGATGAGTTATATTATCATGTTAGTTTCAGGAGTACAGCACAGTGCTTTATATATATATATATTATATACTTATATATATTAGATATATTCTTTTTCAGATTCTTTTCCCTTGTAGGTTATTGTAAAATATTTCAGGTAATTCACTGTATTATACACAGGGAACTTTCCCCAGGTCTATAAAGGTGAGATTTTCCTCAGGACTTGATGCACCAAAGGATTTGGGTGCAGATAAGTGGAGGAAAGCTGTGTTCAGTTTGGGATAAAGCACAATTCCTCATACTTCTGGTCTCTGGTCTGAACCCCTCATGCCAGTGAAAGGGTACCTATAAAAATTTGCTGTTTTTCCACATTGACCTCACATATTGTTGCTACTAAACCAGCAAATCAAATATTACTGGTGACAGAACTCAAGACCGAAAACAGGCCTTTTCACTGTGAGCAGAGGGTTTTTGTCTTTTGTTTGTTTTGTTCTAAATTCTTGCAGTCAAGGGTTTAAATCACTCTACCAGTTTATAGTCGGTGAAACATAAAAAACTTACTTTCCTTATCTGAAAATGTAGATGATAATTGTGACTTCATTTAGTTGTTGTCAGATTAAATAAGATGTAAAGTGCTCAGAACTATGGCACAGTGGAAGCTCAGCAAATGGTAACCAGTATGATTATCATTGATCCCATTCTCAATAGCTATACCCTTAGCTATTGTCACAGGTCCACTGCATTTACCAGCAATGGGAAATATTTGTCTTGTTGTAGCTGCTATTCTCCAGAATATCATTTTTTACAATGTCGCTACCAATTTGTCTGTAGAGGTTTTAATTTCTGTAATGCATTAGGCTTGATTTTCTAAGCTCCAGATTGAGAGGTACGTGAGTTGAGGCTCACAGGGGAAGCAGGTAGAATTTACGGAGCTGGGATGCGCTAAAGGCTGAGGTGCTGTGTGTTAGTCTGTCAGCCATGTCCTGCTCTCTGCAACCCCACAGTCTGCAGCCCACCAGGCTCCTCTGCCCACAGAATTCTCCAGCAAGAACACTGGAGTGGGTAGCCATTCCCTTCTCCAGGGGATCTTCCCGATCCAAGGATTGAGCCCAGGTCTCCTGCCCTGCAGGCAGATTCTTTACCCTCTGAGCCACCAGGGAAGCCCCAAAGGGTGAAGGTTGGAAGGTAAATTAGAAAAAAGAGAATCAGAAAGAGAGATAACTGATCTGATGGGAAGTGCCCAAAAGAAAATTAGGAAAAAACAAGAGGAGAGAGCAGCAAGTGAGTATACTTTTCCGTTATAGAAAGGACTTAAGAAATAAATTTTTACTAACCTGAGTAATGTACAAGCAAGTTATATCATTTAGTTTTAGGGGATCATGACTGGAAACTGGGTTGCTGTGGTGCAGAATTACAAAGTGATGATATTTGTTGAGGAGAACTAGGAGATTTTAACATAAAATCTTGTTGAGGGGGAGAAGTTGGGGGAAAGGCTAGTTAGGGAGTTGGGGCTGGCCATGTACACACTGCTATATTTAAAATAAATAACCAACAAGGACCTACTGTATGGCACAGGGAACTCTGCTCAATATTATGTAACTACCTAAATGGGGAAGTAATTTGAAAAAGAACAGATACATGTATAACTGAATAATTTTACTCTATACCTGAAACTATCACAATGCTGTTAATAAACTATGCCCCAATATAAAATAGTTTTTTAAAAAGCCAACCCTGTTGAGTCAACCTGAGTTCAACAGCTAAGTTACCTATGTGTATATATAGTTTGTAACAAATGTTTTTCTGCATTGAAGTCAGGTTATTATTTTCTGTAAGTGGCAGACTAAGCTTATGATGCATTTGTAGAGAAAGACAGTGTAAGGGGCAGTTGGTGAGAGTCTGGTGCTAAAAAGATGACCTGAAGAGGACCCTTCCCTCTCTTAGACTAACCGCTACCCCATGAATGAAAACAATGAAACTCACCAGCCACAAGAATTCAGGGACAGTAGAGGAGATCTGGAGAGTCTACCCATCAGCTAGCCAGTCAGTCCCCACGCTCACCCTCTGATCTGGCCACAAATATATGAATTACTGCCACAGCAATGTCAAGGGCCCCTTGCTGAATAAAGGGCCATACAACTGCTGGGGATTTAAATGTCTTCCTGCAAACCTTCATCACTCCAAACCGCCTGTGTTCCTCGAGTTTGCTCTGCCTTGCCCACTTGTTTTGCATTGTTGAGCTGGACCTACGTGCAGAGATCCTCAGAGACAACGCTCAGACTCATGTCTGGAATGCTTCAGCATACCATCCAACTAACTCCCACTCTCATATTGCCAGAGGAAGAGATTCACAAAACGCCTGCGGAGCCCTCTGGCCACTGATGGGCAGTGTCTTGAGTCTTTAATTATGGACCAATGAACACAATGCCTTCAGTGAACGGCTGCCTCCCTTTCACCTCTGACCCGTGATCAGACATGCAGCCGTGAGTGTTGCCAGATGGAAATTGTTAGTGAAGAGCCGATGTGACAGGACTGTTATTTATGACCTGAGGGCCGCATTCATCAGTATCCCTGTGGGCTTGACTTTTGTTTAGTGAGTAAGTGACCTCAGTATTGTGTGTGAAACCCTATGTGTTTGGATGTGGCTTGCTCTGTGGGAGAGAGAGATGTATTCCCTTTAAGTTCCTTAAGCACCTAAGTCAAAAGGAGGATGGGGAAGCCAGTCCAAATTATTAGAGCCTGATGGTATCTGAAGGAACCCAAAGTCCAAATAAACATTTCCACTTCAGTCCAAAGCCTTCCTTGGTCAAGTTGTCAGACTCCATCCTCTCTCCGTATTATATCACACCAGAGATTATAAGGACAAGCTCTTTGGCCTCACAAGCCACTGCCCAATTTTATCATGTTTTTACCCCAGTCTGAATATTTTGTAGCTTTAGATCAAGCTTTAGTTGGAGTCTCATCAATATATTCCCAGATAACAGAGCCAAAGTGCGATGGCATGCTGAAGCACGTTCAAGCATGTTCAAGGGACAGGGATGTTAGAGAGTTGCCTTCCTCGTGTCCGAGATGTCCCAGGTTGAAAAGTGCACCTATGAAAATTGTGTACATGCTCTTAGGACCCTGGTTGTGCATCACTGTCTAATCTGTTGCTTTAGAAAGTTTCCCACCAACCCCCTGTGTGTTGTTCCATCTCGAAGCTGTGTGATCTTTAGCTTCTCTGTTCAGTGTTTGGGCAGATGGGTGAGAATTGATGAAACACAGATGGTTTAGTGAGACAGAGATTAAGAATCCTGCTGGGTTGAGTATATTTGGTGATTGCCACAGTATCTCAGCAGTTCGAAGATAAATTCACCCATAAAAATCTATTGTTGAATTTTACTTACTTTATCTTTTAGCCTCTCATATAATTCCACAAAATTTACTTCATTTTCCAGTACTCCTATGCAGTATTTTAGAGAAAGGAGCAGAGTCATCAATTCATAAATGGAAAACTGAGGTAATGAGGACAGGCCATAGACACATGCTGAAAATCACTGGTTGTGGCCAGAGGCCCACGTTTCCCTCAGCAGAAGGTGCTTCCTCTGGAAAAGTTTCCCATTACATCATCAATGTATTTTTCCAGATAGCAGGCTCCTTTGGGATGTAGAAAGTCTGTCTGGGGAAGCATTTATCACCTCTCAGCAAATATTTAGATCTTCGTTTGCACATTACTTTTTCTCTGACTTTCCCAGTCTGTGCATTTATGTGTAGGTAACCTTTTCCTCAGTGAGTACCAATTAGTAAGACTTTGTGAATTTAGTTTGACACTTATTTGTTATTATTTTTTAATGCAAATATAAAATGGCTGTCCTCTGAGACTCTGTGACCCTCACACTATATTTTCTTTCCAGAAATAACAAATCTTTTGGCTCAGGCACACCACACACACCAGGTTATAAGAGTAAGACTAAAGGAACACATTTAGGAAAATGCTTTAGAGCAGCGGTCACCAACTTTTCGGCAGTGGGGACTGGTTTCATGGAAGACAGTTTCCCCACAGACTAGGGCAGGGGTTAGGGAAGAGATGGTTTCAGGGTGATTCAAGCACATTGCATTTATCACGTACTTTATCTCTATTATCATTACACAGGCTCCACCTCAGATCATCAGGCATTAAATGCCAGAGGTTGGGAACCCTGCTGTAGAATGTACAAAATACTTCAGCTTCTGCTGTTCTAGAACTGCAATGAAAGGACTCATGTTACTGTACCCATCTCAAGAGTGGAAAAGCTTGTTCAGAGATATGAAGTAACTTGCCAATATTACATGGTTCGTATATCATAAAGATGGGATTGGAAACCAAGAGTGAAAATCTGATATCTCAGTGCTCTAAGTCTCCACCTGGAAGATGAGCAGAGGGAAGCAGTGATAAAAATCCTAGTCCCCATGGGCTAGTCAAGGATCTGATGGCCCAAAACCTAAGATATTATTGTTATCATTCAAAAGGAGACTGGTCAGAAGAAAGTCTTGTTCAATGTGATATTGGAAAGTTCTGTAAGTTGCATTTTCAAAAGGATTTAATGTTATGTTTCTGATATATTTTTAAAAAAATAAATTATATTTATACTTTTTGAGGTAAAATAATTTTTAAGGAGAAAAAGAGAAGTAGAAGGAAGACAAGAGGGAGAAAAGAAAAACCCTTGAAAGGATGTAGCATCGAAATGGCAAAGGCTACACATTTCTGTGACTATGGGCTCACCCCCAAAGCTGGCGGGCTTTTTACAGCTCTGTTGCCTGGGCTGATAAATGCCAAGATCAGCCTGGTCTCTCTAGACACTGAGAATGACATGCTTCTTACAAAGTTTGTACCAAGGACCCAGCCAAATCTAAACTCTCGTTTTCACTTGCATTAGCATTTTTCTTGGTTCAAATTCACAGGTAAAAGTTCTCCCAAGAGAATATTCAAGGTGACTTTCTTCGTCAAAGGGCTTCCCTCCTCCCTGAGAACTAACTTGTTTGCTTTCTGTGTCCACATGCTTCAGGGACAGGGAGGGTTTCACAAATGAAACACCGCCCAGACCACCTCCCTCTCACTCTCTTCAGAGGCCCTGCAGCTCTGTCTCCTGAAGGAGAGCTGGGGTGTGTGAGGAATGCACTTTGGGTTTTCTCCGCAGAGATATGGGGCCAAGGTCCCCTCCTCTATCCACTCCCACTCCTGCAAATCAAACACTTCTGATTCCCAGAGTGTTTTTCCTGTTTTAAGCATAGAAGCAAGCAATGCAGCAAATGGGTAAGAAGCTATCTTTTTTGCTGCAAGAGTTGAATTTGTAAAGGTCTGAGAAGAATCCTTGGTGAAAGAGTCCAAGGAAATTCAATGTTCTCGACAACATCGTTCAGAGTACAGTCTGAGAACTACTTTTAGCAGGATCACCTACAAAACTTGTTCATAAAAATTAACAAGATTTCCTAGGCTCTGCTCCAAAGCAGCATAATCAAAAATTCTGGGAGTGAGAGCTCAGGAACCTCATTTTTATCAAGTTTCCAGTTGCCTTCAATGAACTTTAAAGTATGAGACCCAAATGCACAGGAGAACAGCCAAGGGTGCTGGAGGGTCCCTTAAAGTCAGAGAAAGTCAGCCTTTCGAGAAAGCTGGCTTTCAGGTAGGATTTTCCTTGGTTCCTGAGATCTCTGCGAAGTGTGCTTCCGCACCTTTGTGTTTCCTGCCACAACTGGAATATCGTCTCGCCGTTGGATTGCTGTGATTCGTTTACTTGAATTTCTCTTTCAGGCAGAGATAGTAATATTATCTTTATGTCTTTATATATCCTTTGCTTGGCAGAATACCTGCTTAATAAGCCTTTGTTGATTAAACAAATAAACTTAATTGCTTTACCCATCAGGAAATTAGCAAGCAAAGTGTTTATGCTTATTCTCAATAAGTTATTGAGATATAATACAGAAGAGATTTTATAGCAGACCAAGTCTAGTTGGACTTTTAACTTTATTCCTAATATCGCATAGCAGATGCTGCCACCAACATCTCTTGAGTTCGAAACTTGTTTACGTGCCCCCTTTTCTTTCCCACTTCTCACTGGAAAAGTTATGCTGATTTTGGGTGACTCAAAGGAGCCAAACTGGCTTACCTAGAGAAAGAGTTGCCAGTGGCATTTAGCTCATATATACAGTCATCCCTAAGTATCCTCAGAAGGACTGGTTCCAAGTTCCCCTCAGATACCAAAATCCATGGATGCTCAAGTTCTTTTTTTAAAACGGTATAGTATTTGGACATAACCCACACACATCACCCACACACATCCTCCTATATATGTTAAATCTTCTCTGCATTAGTTATCATACCTGCTGCTGCTGCTGCTAAGGCGCTCCAGTCGTGGCCGACTCTGCGACCCCATAGACGGCAGCCCAGCAGGCTCCCCGTCCCTGGGCTCCTCCAGGCAAGACCATGGAGTGGGTTGCCGTGTCCTTCCCCAGTCATCACACCCGGTACAATGTCAAAACTCTATATGCAGTTGCTGGTGTGCAGCGGATTCAAGTTTGCTTTTTGGAACTTTCTAGAATGTTTTCAAGTATTTTTGACACAGGGTTGTTTGAGTCCGCAGATGTGGAGGGCGGACTGTATTCGGCACAAAGGTGACCCCTCTGTTCAGCCAAGGTCTGGGAACGCCTGCCCAGTGGCACCTGGCACCATGACTGCACCCCTTCGCACGTTGTTGCTCCAAATGCGCAGGACTGCAGGCCCAGCAGGGAACAGAAAGCCGGTGGCCGCAGAGCGGCTCCATTGCTGGCTGAGTGCTCTCAGCGCTCAGCTGCGCCTGGGAGAGGCTGAGTTTTCTGGGTGCTGGGCTGCAGAATGCACGTCCCACCAGGTGTTTCTCTACACATGCTACCAGCCTACAGTTACCCTCTGACTAGTGGCCCTCCAGGGATGGTTAGGTGTTTCAAGAAATTAATAAAGTCAAAAGAAACAAATAAATTTGGTCATAAGTTCTGGGGCTAATCAACACTCCAGCTCCGGGAAACTGATGGCGATCAGATAGGAAAATGCTGGGGATGAAAGCGCTGAGTGGCTTGGCACATCTGGTGTGAGATGTGCTGACGGAAGAAGTGCCAGGACTAGAAATGTGAGAAGAAATACCGGGTCCTGGGAAGGGGCACTGCTGTCGGAGTTTGGGGTGGTTTTCATGGCTTTTTTCCTGTTTTCATCCTTTAAAAAAAGCTGAAACACAGATGACTTGAAATGATTTTAGTCATGTGTATATCCCAGCTCTGCCACACCCTTTATCATGCTAACTCCTTTTTATTTCAAAGAATATTCAATTTACTAGGCCCAAACTTCACAGTGTTTTTAATTTAAACAGAGAATCTTGCCAAATCTAGCCCTAAGAGAAATATTTTCGTTATCTGGCTCTTTTATCCACTGCAAAGCTTGGGTGTGGTTTCATTCACCAGTTCGCCGCCCCTTTGTGCTGCTGGGAAACCAAACAGGATAGCCACGAACCGGGAAAACTTTACTCCTGATGGACTGGCTTTCACCTGCATCTGATTTGAGAGACATGGCATCAGGAACGAGCCGCAGAAACGGGGGCCAAATGAAAAGTCATCTTTAAAAATGTTATGTGAGATATAAGGAAAAATACAAAGGCTTTGTCGTAAGAATTCCTAATAATGATGATAATTACAGCTATCAGTTATTGAGCACTGACTGTCACAGATCACTGCTCTGGTGAGTTTAGAGGTGAGATCTACATTCTTCCAGCAACCTTATCAGTAGGTATCACCATCATTTATAAATGAAAACAAAGAGCAGACAGATCAAAGGGAAATGACTAGACCTATCCTTTGCCCGTGGAGAAGGAAATGGCAACCCACTCCAGTGTTCTTGCCTGGAGAATCCCAGGGACAGAGGAGCCTGGTGGGCTGCTGTCTGTGGGGTCGCACAGAGTTGGACACGACTGAAGCGACTTAGTAGCAGCAGCATCCTTTGCCAGATGCATGGTTGGTTCACACCCTTAGAAAGCAAACTTTAAGAATTCTGGTCTAATCTATTTAGTCAAGACCATTTCCCCCTATATACTCTCTATCTTAAAAAGGTGAATAACCAAGGAAGAAAATCCTAGAAGGGCATGTAGATGTTAATTTGGAAAGACTAATGAGTCACAAAGTAAGAGTGGGAAGATGCAGAGTATGGATGCTGAAAGTGTGATCTGAATATGACACAACTCAAAGCACTCTGATGGCAGAGAAGGTGTTAGAAAAGGAGTTTGGAAACCCTAACATGATAGCTAATCCAGATTTTTGGCAGCCTCATCCAAATCATCTTCTAATTGTACATTATTTTAATGTTATGCAATTCATGTGCATGGAATCTGGTTTATTTGGGACGTTACATAAGGAGAAGAGAATGGCCAAGAAATGTAATTATAGAGAATATAACGAAGCTTTGGCTTGAAATTTAACTCAGAGAACAATTATTTTAGATTTGTTTTTCTGTATACATAAATTAGCAGAATTAGTACATTTTTATACAGTTGCATTTACATTTACATTTTGTTGCTAAATTAATGAGAACTCAGAATGTACATTGAGTTTATGGAAATGATACTAATGTCTCAATTAAAGTATTTAAGTTTTCCTCATTGCTTTGCTATACAATTAGCCCTGAAGAGCTGCTAATGCAAGCTTTGGGACAAATTTAGCTCTTTTTCAAGAAATTGAGCTCCTCTGCAGCAATGCCAAAGGCAGGAGATCCCTAAGCATAGTGTACAGCACAGAGCAATCCCCTGGGCTGATGCTCATGAATAAATGGAATGAGAAATCCTGATGACTGCTATTTGAGAATGTGCTCTTAAAGAACTGTGTGTGTGAGTGTGTGTGTGTGTGTGTGTGTGTGTGTGTGTGTGTGTGTGTGTGTGTGCGCTCAGTCACTCAGCTGTGTCTGACTCTTTGTGACCATCAGGCTAGGCCCTATTTAACTATGGACTGGGAAATTACCTATATACTTGGAGTATACAGGATCTGGGCAAGAATCCCCTTTATTACATAAACATTCCTGAGTCCTCCTATTCTAAGTATCAGTTCAGTTCAGTTGCTCAGTTGTGTCTGACTCTTTGTGACCCCATGGACTGCAACATGGCAGGCTTCCCTGTCCATCACCAACTCCCGAAGCCTGCTCAAACTCATGTCCATCAAGTCGGTGATGCCATCCAACCATCTCATCCTCTGTCGTCCCCTTCTCCTCCTGCCTTCAATCTTTCCCAGCATCAGGGCCTTTTCAAATGAGTCAGTTCTTTGCATTAGATGAAACTCCAAAGTATTGGAGTTTCAGCTTCTGCATCAGTCCTTCCAGTGAATATTCAGGACTGATTTCCTTTAGGATGGACTGGTTGGATCTCCTTGCTGTCCAAGGGACTCTCAAGAGTCTTCTCCAACACCACAGTTCAAATGCATCAATTCTTCTGTGCTCAGTTTTCTTTATGGTCCAACTCTCACATCCATACATGACCGCTGGAAAAATCATAGCCTTGACTAGACGGACCTTTGTTGGCAAAGTAATATCTCTGCTTTTTAATATGCTGTCTAGGTTTGTCATAACTTTTCTTCCAGAGAGCAATTCTAAGCGTCTCTCTGTCGTTTAAGTGGAACTTGGTCAGGGGGTGGTGCAGGAAGGAAGCAGGAAAAGGAAGATAGCAAAGCAATTAGTAATGTGCAAAGGGAAGCATTTCAATTTGTATGGAAAGTCCTTTTCTACTCTTGCAACATACTTCCAAAGTATTTATGGTTTATGGGCTATGGTATCTGTTTTATAAACCAAATATTAATTCACTATGTAGTTCACGAGGTCCAAAGAATTCCTACAATTATGCCTCACTCTCCAAGTTGATCTAATGGGGATTTCTCACAGTATCCCAAAAAAGCCCAGCTTCCTGGAGGTAAATCTTTCTTCACCAAAACACTGGATCAACTGCACCCTCCCTATCCTAGAAAAAATATGAAGGAAGGGATCTGTAATGGATAAGCCTGGATGTAGAGCTCAAAGATTCTAGGTCAGCATAAGAGTGCAAAGTAAGCACAGTTCACCCTTGAAGCTCCCATAGTCTTCACCTTCCCATAGTCCTGGGGCAGTTCAATAATATGCATTTCCTTTAGATTTGGCAATTGACCTGGAGGCAGTGGTAATTGTCCTGGTCTGAGTTGAGTGCAGGTTGGAAAAGAATTTCCAGACCTGAGGTAAAATGAAAGGAGAATAAAGTTTATTAATGCTGTTAGAACAGCAGGCCAGCTCAAGCGAGAGTGGAACTCTTTTGCAAGCTAGTGGACAATTTTTGTAGGGCTTTCCCCATAGCTCAGCTGGTAAAGAATCTGCCTGCAATGCAGCAGAGCCCGGTTTAATTCCTGGGTAGGGCAGATCCCCTGAAGAAGGAATAGGCTACCCACTCCAGTATTCTTGGGCTTCCCTGGTGGCTTAACTGGTAAAGAATCTGCCTACAATGCAGGAGACCTGGGCTTGATCCCTGAGTTGGGAAGATCCCATGGAGAAAGGGATACTTCTGTATCCCCTTCTGTAATACTGTAATACTCCAGTATTCTGGCCTGGAGAATTCCATGGACTGAATAGTCTGTGGGGTCACAAAGAGTCAGACACAACTGAGTGACTTTCACTGTCACTCCCACACTAGAATGGTATGTAGGAATGATATAATGGTGTATACATATTTTCTCAGAGATAAGGGATTTAGAAGTGATGGAGAAAGAAATCAAAATTTTCCCTAAATATGAAGCAACATGGCTTTGAGTATTCTGGCCTAGAGAATTTCATGGACTATGTAGTCCATGAGGTCCAAAGAATTGGACATGACTGAATGACTTTCAGACAATTTTTATAACCTCAAGATAGTGAAAATTCCTACCGAAATGGTGGCATTAGGTGATTGGTTAGGATGCTATAGGGTGGGTAACAGGGTAGGTATTTTACCTAATATGGGGCCATGAAACTGATGTGTTTGAACCTGGAGGCTCATGGAAATAGTTTCTATGGGTCTTAATCAGATTCAGAGATTTTTGCCCTGTGATCTTGGTACAGGGCTCCCCAGTAATTATTATGCTTGTTCCTTTCCAATCTTTCTCAGGAAGAGAAGATAGAAATACATTCTGTCCAAAGGTGCTTAGGCTGAACACATTTAAGTACAGGCACACCTCAGAGATACTGTGTGTTCAGTTCCAGACCAACACAATAAACTGACACAATAAAGCGAATATCTCAATAAAATAAGTCACACAAATTTCTTGGTTTCCCAGTGTGTACAGAGCTGCTTACACTATATTATAGTCTATTAAGTGTGCTTCAAAAAGTGTGCTCTGTTTCAAAAAGTGCACATACCTTAATTCTAAAATGCTTTATTGCTAAAAAATATTATCATCATCTGAACCTTCTGAGAATCATAATCTTTTTGCTGGTGGACGGTTTGAAATTCTATGAGAATTACGAAAACTTGACACAGAGACATGCAGTAGAAAATGCTGATGGAAAAAATGCTGTCAACAGACTTGCTTCACGAAGGGTTGGCGCAAACCTTCAATGCATAAAAAATGCAGTATCTGGGAAGCGTGATAAAATGAGGTATGCCTGTATACTGCTAAGGAAATAGGAGATAGATTCTTAGCCTTAAAAATCTTACGGTAAAGCTATTAACAAGAAAATTTGGAAGAATATATACTTTAGGAGCCAAAAGAAGAGAACCCACCAATCAGCATAAAAAAGAGAAGACGGAAAGGTAAGCCAGGAGGCAGGCACACGCAGTGACACAGGAGGCTGTACCGAGAGGCTTTCTGAGAAGCAGCATTTGCCACAGGGAGTTCTGAGAAAGTGAGTCCTCCATGAACACAGTGGTTCTTGCTGGTGAAAGAGACCTCCACTGTGCAGCACTAGCAAGGAATTAATGAGTGAGACTGAGCCAGTACAATTCCCTAAACAAGGACTTTTGTTCAGCTCTTCTCTTTCTTTCATTTTGCATTATAAATCAATCCAAACTATGCAGAATACAACTTGAAGCTAATGCCCAGCTCTTAAATTTAGGTTTAATGTATGGTATTTCTTTTCTCTTGTTTTCTAACAAAGGGACATTTAGTACAGTATCATAAATCAGACCAGTCCTCTCTCAAATGTGACTATTTAGAGAACAAAGGCATTTTGGTTCCAGATTACTAGAAACAGTTCTTTCATTCTCTGTTCATCTTTATGTGATTTCCTTCAATTATGTGCCACATTTCTTTTTTTCATCAAAAGGATGCCGGCTTGTGGTAACTCCCCATGTGCATCATATTCTCAACGTGTTGTTTGATGCCATCTGTTTAACACAATAGAAAAGAAATAGGAGTCCTATCACATCATCTGATTTCCCTCCAAAAAAATAGATTGCACGATTCAACTGGGCAAAGTCGTGGGTGCTAAATCCTTCAACTAGTTTCAGATGTGAAACATGTTTTTACCCTGGTGTGGATATTACATATTCCTCTACATCATTGCCCTCCCTTTCTCCTGGTAAATGGTCTGGCTTTTAGCAAATCCAGACCACTTGACAAGCCCTAGAAAATATATTTTATAAGCATAGGAATCAGCACAATCTTGTGGAGAGCTCTGGGTTTCTTTGCCATCACCCAGCCAACCCACTTCCTTGAAAGAGTCATATAACTTCTCATTTTGAAAATAGGTATACTGCCATGGATTGAATGATGCCCTCCCCCACCAACACCACCACACAAAATTTGTATGATGAAATCCTACCTCACAATATCTCCTAATGTGACCTTATTTGGTAATAGGATCTTAAAATGCAATCAAGTTAAAATGAGATTGTCAGGGTGGACCCAAGCTGATGCCACTGATGCCCTTATAGGATGGGAACATTTTTTTTTAAACTTTTTATTTTGTATTCAAGTATAGCCTATTAACAATGTTGTGATAGTTTCAAGTGGACTGCAAAGGGACTCAGCCATATATATATATATATATATATATATATTTATTTATTTATTTATTTGGGAAATTTAGACACAGGCCCACATACAGAGAAAACACCATGTGAACATAAATATGGCTGTCTGCAAGCTAAGGAGAGAAGGATGGGATAAATCCTTCCCTCACAGCCTGAGAAAGGAGCCAACTTTGTCAACTCCTTAGTTTCAGACTTTTACCTCCAGAACAGTGAGCCAATACATTTCTGTTCTTTTAAACCACCCAGTCTGTGGGAGCCCTAGCCAACTAATACAGGTAATTATAGATTCACCTCACCAGGCTTTAGTGTTAAAGATTGCAGAAAATACATCAAGAGTCCAATTCAGCTTCAGGGCTGACGTTTCCTTTCCTGGAACACTATACCTGACCAGCTTCAGTGAAATTAGGAGATAATTCATGGTCTCATGAGAAGTATGCTTGAGCTTTAACTATGCTGTCCATGGCCTGAGAGTATCTTGTACAGAGCATCTCTTCTTACAGCCCAGGACTCAAGACAGGCCAGTTTGTCCTAAGAGACCCAAAGATCCATTCTGAATCCCTAAAGAAAACATGACAATTTTATAGATGAACCTGTGCAAAAACTGGAACTGAGGAATCTGTGGAGAGTATGCTTTTTCCTAGGTTTTCTTCTGCCATCAGATCCACTCTCTTTCCCCTGTAGTTTTCTTTTGCTGACACAGATTCCTGTAGTGAATCACTTTATGTTGTGTGATGTCCATTAGGCCACCCATGCAGCCTCCCTTTGGCTACTGTTCCGATAATGGTTCTCAGACTTTAGTGGCATCAGAATCACTTAAAACTCAGATCAAAAGTGAAAAAGTGAAAGTATTTGTCGCTCAGTTGTGTTAAACTCTTCAGGACCCAGATGGACTATAGCCCACCAGGCTCCTCTGTACATGGGAATCTCCAGGCAAGAATACTGCAGTGGGTTGCCATGCCCTCCTCCAGGGAATCTTCCCGACCAAAGGATCAAACCCTGCGGCTCCTCCTGAGCCACCAACGAAGCCTAAACAGTATAGTATTTGAACGTTAAACAAGCGTTATCTGTGTGTTTTTACAAATTAATGATCTGTTTTTCTACACATACTGAATCTTGGTTTTCCCCTTGGGCCAAGCATAGTGCTATAATACATAGTAGATGCTTATAAGTATCTGATCAATGAATGAATGAATGATTATCATCCTTTACATTTGTGTAGTTATTTAGAATCCTTTCATTACTATTATCTTTATCATCATTGTAATGTATGGAATTTGCTCTGAAGTCAAGCTTTCATAATTCAAGCTGACATTCTTGTGGCCCAGTGACAGTAATAATCACAAGTAAATAAAACTCTAATTGCTAAAAAATTTCTAAAATATAACTTATTTCTGAAGAACTATAAAGGGAATCTACTGATCATGGTGATCATGTCTTTCAAATTTCCTTATCCCTCTCCAACTGCTCTACTCAGACCAAAAGCTCTCACACTGCCAAGAAAACTTTCTCTGAGCTCCAGCCCACATGACTTTCATTATTTTCTATCAATCCCTTTTTCCTCCAAATTTTGTAACAGATTCCTAATCAAGGGCCCTCCTAAGGCAAGGTTGCCAGGAGAGTCTGAAATACTGATGTTTGACTCCAGTACTGAACTTAATTTGGAGGTTTATCAAGACTCCCCAATAACAATGGCCTCCTCCCAAGAGCTCATTCTTCTAAGAGGCTTTGCTTCTAATTCTGAAGTATTTTTATCAAGTCACAATTGAGATTATCCTTTCTGGATAGTCACTAAAAGATCAAGCTTATGTGACAGTTTTGTTTTTTCATCACTCATTCGTGTCTGACTCTTTGCAACCCCAAGGACTGTATGTAGCCCACTAGGCTCCTCTGTCCATGGGCTTCTCCAAGCAAGAATGCTGGAGTGGGGTGCCATTTCCTCCAGGGGGTCTTCCCGACCCAGGACTGACCCGTGTCTCCTGCACTGGCAGGTGGATTCTTTACCTCTGAGCCACCAGGGAAGCCTATTAGATGATGGCAGAAATGGTCATTAATTTTCCAAACATGATTTGATTTAAAAGCAAGAATTTTCTTCAACTTCTGTTATGCAGATGCATTGTTTTCTCCTCACATTCTCAACTCTCAAATTCTTAAGCACAGAAGTTTTTTTTTTGTTTGTTTTTAATTTAGAAAACATCAAGAGAACTTTGCAAGGTTTTCTTCAGTTCAGTTCGGTTCAGTTGCTCAGTCGTGTCCAACTCTTTGAGACCCCATGAACTGCAGCACACCAGGCCTCCCTGTCCATCACCAACTCCCGGAGTTTAGCCAAACTCATCCATCAAGTCGGTGATGCCATCCAGCCATCTCATCCTTTGTCTTCCCCTTCTCCTCCCACCCTCAATCTTTCCCAGCATCAGGGTCTTTTCAAATGAGTCAGCTCTTCGCATCAGGTGGCCAAAGTATTGGAGCTTCAACTGCAGCATCAGTCCTTCCAATGAACACCCAGGACTGATCCCATTTAGGATGGACTGGTTGGATCTCCTTGCAGTCCAAGGGACTCTCAAGAGCCTTCTCCAGCACCACAGTTCAAAAGCATCAATTCTTCTGTGCTCAGCTTTCTTTATAGTCCAACTCTCACATCCATACATGACTACTGGAAAAACCATAGCCTTGACTAGACGGACCTTTGTTGACAAAGTGATTTTGGAGCCCCCAAAAATAAAGTCAGCCACTGTTTCCACTGTTTCCCCATCTATTTCCCATGAAGTGTTGGGACCAGATGCCATGATCTTAGTTTTCTGAATGTTGAGTTTTAAGCCAACTTTTTCACTCTCCTCTTTCACTTTCATCAAGAGGCTCTTTAGTTCTTCTTTGCTTTCTGCCATGAGGGTGGTGTCATCTGCATATCTGAGGTTATTGATATTTCTCCCGGCAATCTTGATTCCAGCCTGTGCTTCCTCCAGCCCAGCGTTTCTCATAATGGACTCTGCATATCAGTTAAATAAGCAGGGTGACAATATACAGCCTTGATGTACTCCTTTTCCTATTTGGAACCAGTCAGTTGTTCCATGTCCAGTTCTAACTGTTGCTTCCTGACCTGCATACAGGTTTCTCAAGAGGCAGGTTAAGTGGTCTGGTATGCCCATCTCTTTCAGAATGTTCCACAGTTTATTGTGATCCACACAGTCAAAGGCTTTGGCATAGTCAATAAAGCAGAAATAGATGTTTCTGGAACTCTCTTGCTTTTCAATAATCCAGCAATTTCATCTCTGGTTCCTCTGCCTATTCTAAAACCAGCTTGAACATCTGGAAGTTCACAGTTCATGTATTGCTGAAGCCTGGCTTTTCTTAAGTGGTTCAAATACTCTCTTTAGTGCAAAAGAAGCACATCTTCTGTATTTTAAGTCTGCGGTGGCAGCTGTAGACAGAGATAGCATTGCCTCTAGCACCAATATTCCCTGGTGGCTCAGGCAGTAAAGCATCTGCCCGCAAAGCGGGAGACCCAGGTTTGAGCCCCGGGTCGGGAAGATCCCTTGGAGAAGGAAATGGCAACCCATTCCAGTACTCTTGCATAGAAAATTCCATGGATGGAGGAGACTGGTGGGCTACAGTCCATGGGGTCACAAAGAGTCGGACACGACTGAGCGACTTCACTTTTCTAGCACCAAACTGCTCAAAGGGCTACGGTGTAACCTGCTTGTTTTGAATTTATTAAACAAGGAGAGAATGATTTAGCTCTATCTGCCTCAGGCAAAAACTCTTTTTACTCACAAAGCCAGGAAGGAGACATGGTGAGAGGATTTGAAGGAGAGAGACAAATTATAAAGCTAAAAGTCACTATTAGCATCTCAATGAAAATAATAATAGAATGCAGAGATAGACCATGACTGTCTTCACAGTTGTAGCAAAATGTCCGGATTTCTACTGAAACTGTCCTTAGGTAAATATGGAACCTCCTTTCCCAAGTTAAGCGGTCAACCTCAGAAAAGATGTTAAGTTCCTGGCAACTGTGTCAAAACCTGAGCCAGTCTCATAGCTCTCGTCCCCAGTCACAAAATGTAAAGTGAAAGAAGGGACACGGAGAGATGCTCATGTCCACATGAGCCTCTAGAAGTGGTGATCACTCTCTGAGCTCGAGAATTCAATTTCAAGTTTTTATAGTCAATTGATATTGTTTTTGTTCTTATTATTCCTCAGTCTAAAATGCTCTCCACCCTCCTATTCATCGTAGCAAATTCTTGCTTATCTTCAGTTTAAATATCGTTTATGTCAGACAGCGCTTCCCTAGTCATCGCTGCTCTCCTTTAAATTAGGTGAACTCCTGCCAGAGCCTCTGGAACATCAAGTATTGATCCCAACAAAGTATTTATGACACATCTCTTCCTGCTTAGGGATTGTCTGTCTTTCTGATGGTAAAGTTCATGAGGGCAATGACTCTACTTTCCATGCCTTTTTAAACAGGGACTTGGTACATTTGAAGTGATATATAGAGCTTTGTTTTTATTCTCAGCCTATTCAGAGAGAAGAGAATTTGTGAAATATTTACATCCATAATGTCCTTTTTTCGGGCTATCTATTTATATATACTGTGCTGTGCTTAGCTGTGTTCAACTCTTTGCAGCCCCGCGGATGCAGGCTCCTCTGTCCGTGGGGACTCTCCAGGCAAGAATACTGGAATGAGTTGCCGTGCCCTCCTCCAGGCGGATCTTCCCAACCCGGGGATTGAATTCAGGCCTCCTGCACTGCAGGAGGATTCTTTTCCATCTGAGCCACAGGGAAACCCTAGAATACTGTAGTGTGTAGCCTATCCCTTCTCCAGGGGAACTTCCCAATCTAGGAATCAAACCAGAGTCTCTTGCATTAAAGGTGGCTTCTTTACCAGCTAATACGAGGGAAGTCCCTTTTTATATACATTTACATATTACTGCATAGTTTGAATTAACCTTTACATACTAAATTTATGTCACATCTACTTTTGTCTTACTTCCAGTTCTGTTTGTTTTAATTCTTAGTTCCCTTCCGCATTGCCCTCCCCTGTCCCCAGAGGCTATTCCAGGACAGCACTTTCTAAAATTCCAAAGCTCTTTGTATTTCAGAATTTGGGAGTTCTTGTTTTACATGTTTATTTCTAGAAAACTGTGCTTGCGCGAGTTCTGAGGTCTGTGACTTCAGCATCAAGGTCGTGGGAAACCCTGGCTGTTCTGGAGATTCCTGGAGCCCTCCCATGAAGATGTGCAAATCCTCTGCTGGGTAACAGCAGAAAAGCCAAATGGTGATCACCATTGTTTAGAATATGTCTCCCTGAAATAGATCATCTCAACAGGAAATTACATCTAAAGTGTCCACTTTGTTTCAGAATTTACTTCTACTTTTCCTAGTAGTGACAAATTATTTAAAAGGAAAGAATAGAATGAGCATTGTTAGGAAGGAACTGAAGCAGAACAAGATTCGGAGATAAGACAAAACATTTCCTTCAAATATGCTGAAGTCTTCTGGTCCAAATTATTCTGAACAAACCTGTAGACCAATCAGTGAACTCCCAGGAAAAGAAAATGTTTAAGAGAAACATGCATAACTATGAAGGTACTTGTACTCCAGAGATAGAAAAGTAACCTCTGATTTAGAGACTAGTAAGCTGGCTGTTTATCTTTAGCAAGATTCTAGAATTGAACATTATATTGCCAATTTATATGCAGTTCGGTCAGAATATCTTGCCTTTGTCCCAAAGGAGTTGGTTAAAATCAAGTTTTGTCAGACAGAAAAGCCAGGGGAATGCCAAAAAGGAATTCAATTTTTATTTCAGTAAAGATTTAACAAAGTTTGTTATCATATCATTAAGAACCAGAATGTAAACTGATTACATGATTACATGAAAACACAATGGAGTTGATTTAGAGCTGATTGAACAAATCTATTAAAGGGGGTTATTTAGCAGATCCACATCCTTTGGAAAGAGTAGTCTCTCAGGCATGTCAGGCATAGGATTCACTCTGCCTGGTATGTTGATGATGATTTAGTTGACATTTTTTAAAACCACTGAAAGCACCAAGCTGGGAGGAAAAATAGGTTGGTTAATAAAATCAAGATCAAGATTGAGAAATATTTTAACTGGTGATAAATTTAATTACCAGCATTTCACAAACTTATGATTAAGGACACATGTCTGAACAGAAGTTTTAATAATAAGTATTCTATAGGTTGATTTAGAAAAATCAAGAAATACAAACAAGCAAATAGAAGGAAAAAATTGTCAATACGATAGTCATCAGAACTGTGTGCAAAAACTGCGGCTCTTTCAAGCTCATTGTGAGATTACACTCCCTTACTCCCTGTGAAGTGAGACACTATTCAGGTGCTCAGTTGTGTCCAACTTTTCGCAACCCCATACAGTGCAGCACGCCAGGCTCCTCTGTCCTCCATCTCACAGAGTTGGCTCAGATTCATGGCCATCGAGTCGCTGATGCCATCCAACCATCTCATCCTCTGCCATCTCCTTCTCCTTTCCCAGCATCAGGGTCTTTTCCAATGAGTCAGCTCTTCACATGAGGTGGCCAAACTATTGGAGCTTTAGCTTCAACATCAGTTCTTCCAATGAATATTCAGAGTTGATTTTATTGAGGGTTGACTGCTTTGATCTCCTTGCTCTAAGAGACTCTCAAGAGTCTTCTCCAGCACCCCGATTCAAAAGCAATAATTCTTTGGTGCTCAGCCTTCTTTATGGTCCAATTCTCACATCCATACATGACTACTGGAAAAACCACAGCTTTGACTAGACATACCTTTGTCAGCAAAGTGATGTCTCTGCTTTTTAATACCCTGTCTAGGTTCGTCATAGCTTTCCTTCCAAGGAGCAAGAGTCTTTTAAGTTCACCCTGTCTGCAGTGATTTTGGAGCCCAAGAAAATTATAAAGCTGTCACCATTTCCACTTTTTCCCCTTCTATCTGCCATGAAGTGATGGGACTGGGTACCATGATCTTAGTTTTCTTAATGTTGAGTTTCAGGCCAGCTTATTCACTCTCCTCTTCAAGTGAACATAAGACATGGCCTTATGATATTCTTTTAACAAAATAAAAAAAGTCTCACACAGTGTTCAAGCGGCCCCGTCCTTTACTCCTGCCTCAGTGACAGTGGAGACTCCTGGAGCCTCCATCCGGCCCTGTCTGAGGGAACACGATGCTCGAGCCCCGTCTTGTATCCTGTGTTCGTGTGTAGCAGAGCAAGAACTCATCTCTCCTTGTTGAGATCTGGGTGTGGTATTAAGTCACTGTGCTTTGGGATTATTTGTTACTGCTACATAACCTACTTATCACAATCTATTTTACTGATAAAACTAGTATTTCTGAACACAGGAAGAGATGTGTTTGTGATATGCTAATTCCCAGTACAGTTTGAGTGCATATGTATCATACACACGGGCTCCCCAGGTAGCTCAGTGGTAAAGAATCCTCCTGCCAAGCAGGAGACACAGGTTCAATCCCTGGATCAGGAAAATCCCCTGGAGAAGGAAATGGCAACTCACGCTAGTGTTCTTGCCTGAAGAATCCCATGGACAGAGGAGCCTGGCAGGCTACAGTCTGTGGTTTCACAAAGAGTCAGACATAACTGAGCGACTAAACAACAACAACAGCAATCACACACATAAATTATAAAAATGTCACCACTCTATTTTGTCATACAGGTTAACTTCATTATATTGTAAAGTAAATATTTCTGTAATGTCAGTTTTATAGCTTTGGGCATTGAACTCATTATTCAACCAAATTCCAGTTGTTAGAACTTTATTTTTCCTATTATATAATAATTAATACTATAATAACAGTCTTTATCATATCTTTAATATTTTCCTTAAGATAAATTTGAGAGATATCATAGGAAGAATGGTTGTTGCTTTATTGGGCTTTTATTATCATTTTAAAATTATCCAAAAATAATTAACACAAGCATACTGTGCCACCAGCTGTGTGTTAGAAAGCCAGTTTTACCAGATGTGTTTTGACACAGAATATTGGATGTTTTCTACTAGTCTCATTTTGCCAGCACCTGTGGTAGCTATTTTGTTTGAACATTTCATGACATGTTTGTGCGCTGTTTTATTTCTTTGCTTGTTATTCAATTATTCATGGCCTTTTTCATTTATTGTAGTTTATTCACAAGCTGTGGTTTGATACTGTCTGTTAACCTCTTTCATACATTTTATAAACATATTTCTAAGTTTTCTATTCTTTAATATTAACTAAGATTTTTTTTCCATATTGAAGTTATTAAGTTTTGTTAACAACATGTAGCAATCTTTTTTCTGTAAGACTTAGGTCTTTGGAAGTCAAACTTAAGATATCTTCTCAAATCTCCAAATAAAATATAATGTTTTCCTTTAGTGCTTTTATTACTTTTCCATGTACATTTTTAATCCATCTGGAATTTACTAGGGAATATGAAATATAATAGGAATCTTTTCTTCCCCACTCAAAAAAAAAAAAAAAAAGACCTGGAATTTTTAACTGACCTAAAACACAACAGGAAGCAAGTAGTGAGACAGACAAAAAAATTAATAAAATTTTATTTATTTTTGTTTTCTTGTTGTTTGTTTGTTTGTTTTAATTAATACAATTTTAAACTTCCTTAACAAAAATCTAGGACATACAATAAAGGAAGCAAATTCTTCTACTGCATTGCCTATCCATTAGACCACATCTGAAATATTTAGCTTGGGGTTTTACATCTAAATTGGGATATTGGCAAATTGGAAAAGAGTCAGAGAAGGACAACCAGAATGATTGTGGTTGGGGAAACTCTGTCTTTAGCAGAATAATTCAAGGGGTGTTTTGTTGGAGGGGATTAATGTTGATGATGAAAATTATATTCAGATTTAGGAATAACTGCCAAGAAAAAGTTATAGATTCATTCTGCATAGTTCTAGATGTCAGTAGTTATTGCATTAAAATGTATAGCAATTATTTCACTTAAATAAAAGACTTTTATGTCCATTAGATCAGTTCAAAAATGAGATATTAACATTCCCACCACTGAAGGATGTCAGACGATGACTAAATGTCCTTCTGTCAGGGGGTTTGTAGAGGAGATCCTTTCCTGGGTGTGTGTGTGTGTGTGTGTGTGTGTTAGTCACTCAGTCATATCTGACTCCTTGTGAGCTCAAAGTAGACTTCCAGGTTTCTCTGTCCATGGAATTCTCCAGGCAAAAATACTGAAGTGGGCTGCCATTGCCTTCTCTAGGGGTTGGGATGTTGGACCAAAATCTCTAAGGCCCCTTCCAAAATCTAAGATTTTATGGATAATATTCAAGACTATGTTTGGCCTGAAGAAAATGGCCTAATAAATAACTCTTATTCCTTTCAGAAATTTAGGTCAGAGTTATGAAAATGATGTAAACTGAGAAGATAAGACCAAGCATCAGTTGAGGAGCAGGGGCGTTAACTTTGGGCATTTGCGCACTAGCCCAGGCCTTACCACCCAGTAGCGCCTTAGGCAAATCACTTATCTTCCTGGGCTGCTATTTGTAATTCTAAAATGAGAGCAGTGAGTGAAGATATCATTGCTAGGTCATCTAAGGATCCCTTCTAAGATGCTATAATTCTATGTTTAATAAATAGGTGAAATATCCAGGTTTCCAAATGGAAATCCAGATGTCTGTTCTAATAAAACCTGCCCATTTCAGTGGCTTATCTGAATGAGAGCCTCTACAAACAGATCCAGAGGTTAAATTCAAGGTTGATGCATTCATCATTAATCAAAAATTTTAAGAATCTGTTGTGTACCAGGCATTATGCTAGTTACCAGAGATTCAAAGAGGGTTAAAATGAAGTCTGCGCTCTCAAAGACCTCACATTTAGCTGTGATGATAGCCTGGTAGACTAACAATTATAATACAATGTGATAATTATGCTGAGTGTCTTTAATTACTCAAAGGTTCAAAGACATGCATCTCCTGTGTAAGTCTCTAAACAGTAGGTCTAGATGGTGTCTGAATCTTCTTCCAGCTCTATATCGTGCACATGCTTCTGACTAAGAAAGCCTGCCTTCCATACCCACTCCACCAGAGGCTCAAGTCAGAGAGTCAAACACAACTGCTTGTTTAAGATTAAAGATGCCTCTGGAGTTTCAACCAGGCAAACCACAGTCTCCATAGACCCCTCCTGACAATGGCCTTCTGTGGACATTTTCTATAAGGCTGGCTCATCTAAGCCTTCATAGCTCTATACAAATAAAACCCAGAGGGACACCCTTCTGTGCTTTCTACATGGGTGCGAAGTCGCTTCAGTCATGTCCGACTCTTTGTGATCCTGTGGACTGCAGCCGGCCAGGCTCCTCTCCGTGGGATTCTCTAAACAGGAATACTGGAGTGAGTTGCCGTACCCTCCTCCAGGTGATCTTCCCAACCCAAGGCTCAAACCCACACCTGTTATGTTTCCTGCATTGACAGGTTCTTACCACCAGCACCACCTGGGAAGCCCTTGTGCTTTCCTAACCTACTCAGTGAAGGCACATTTGGTTTTAAGGAAGGGTCTAATCATACCCCTGTGATTGCATTGGCAAAGGGTACTGATTCGAGTGATGGTCGGGGAGTGACTTGTCTAATATCTGAAGTTGGCTTTTGCAGGGAAACTTATATGATCTGCCTCTTAGAGCCTGTAAACTACTAGAAAAGGATTCTGATGCTATATTTTGTATAGCACTAAGCCCTCAGATTCCCACATTATGAAACTGGGTTTTGTTTCAATCAGGAACAAAGCAAAAGAAAATACATTAGGTGACCAAAGAGAACATTTCAATAGGACCCTGACACATGTGATTGCTTCTGCCACTACCACCTTTCAAATAAAATACATCCTCAGGTACACAGCAGCCCAGGGAGAAAAGCGTGGCTTAGAATAGTGGTCTCAGAATCACCTGCAGGCCTTGTTATAGCATGGAGTGCTGATCCACAACCCTGAGTCCTTGATTAACAAGGGTCTGAAGTGGTTCCTAAGAATGTGTATTTCTACAAATTCTCAAGTGACGCTGCTCTTGATGGTGGTATAGGAACCACTGCCTTAGAAGATAGCTGACACTTGAAAGATGCTTTTGCATCTCAAAAAACTTCCTAAGCCAACTCAAGTTTCTCTGTCCATGAAGGGTGTCCCTAGAGAAATCTCTCAGAAATAGAATAAAGAAAAGAATGGAAATAAACACCATTAAGAGTTTTCCTGGGGCTAGAAGAAAAGATATGAATAGGTCAATGACCTTTGATGTATGGTGTAAATAGATAGCATCTACAATAGGTGAAACCAATATCTGCTGTGAATCAGCAGAAGATAAAGAAGAAGATAAAGAAACAACCCATCAAGATATCATACTTCAGACCAAAGCTGTTTCTCAGCAATATCCCAGCTTTCCTGTTTTCTTGGTGTTTATAATTCTTCTAGAGTTGAGTTTCTGGGCCATTACATACTCCAGGTATAACCTGAGAAGCTAAGAAATTTTTTGAATTGAAGTATATTTGATGTATATAATATTACATAAGTTGCAGGTGTGCAGTATAGTGATTCACAATTTTTAAAAGGTTATACTCCATAAGCAAAGCCCACTTATGGGCTTTCCTTGTGTCTCAGCTGGTAAAGAATCTGCCTGCAAAGTGGGAGACCTGGGTTCAATCCCTGGGTTGGAAGGATCCCCTAGAAAAGGGAAAGGCTACCCACTCCAGTATTCTGGCCTGGAAAATTCCATGGACTATATAGTCCTTGGGGTTGCAAAGAGCCAGACACAGCTGAGAGGCTTTCACTTTATAATTTACAGCTATTATAAAATATTGGTTATATTTCTCCTGTTGTACAATATATCCTTGAGGTGGTGATTTAGTTGCTAAGAAGTATCTGACTCCTCATGACCTCATTGACTGTAGCCTGCCAGGCTCCTCTATCCATGGGATTTTCTGGTCAAGAATACTGGAGTGGGTTGCCATTTGCTTCTCCAGGGGATCGTCCCAACCCGGGGATCAAACCCAGGTCCCCTGCACTGCAGACAGATTCTTTACCATCTGAGCTATGAGGGAAGCCTATATATCCTTGTAGATTACTTTATACCTAACTATTTATACCTCTTAATCTCCTACCCCTCACTTACCCCTTCTACTGCCCTCTCTCCTCACTGGTAACTGCTAGTTTGTTCTCTATATCTGTGAGTCTGTTTCTTTCTTATTATATTCACTAGTTTGCTGCCTTTTTTAGATTCCACATATATGTGATATAATACAGTATTTGTCTTTCTCTATCTGACTTATTTCACTTAGAATAAAAGCCCTCCAAATCCATCCATGCAAATGGCAAATTTTCCTTCCTTTTTATGGCCAAGTAGTATTCCACTGTCTATGTGTGTATCACATCTTTATCCATTCATCAGTTGATGGACACTTAGATCGCTCTCATATTTTAAGTAATTCTTATTCTCATGACTTCAAGTTACTCTAGTTGGATGTGTTCTCTATTTAAACAACTCGATAACTCAGCACTATAGGTATCTGTTGTATTCTCTATAGCATGCTATGCTATCACAATGTCTTTAGAGAACAGTCAAAATTAAGTGGTCCCTATAAACGAGAGATTCTTCTTTATCTTTGGACACTGTTCTGCACTGGGATGCCAAGGCTGGAAGTAAGGACCTCCCCATGGCATCATCCATAGACTCTCCCTGGTGCCATGGTGTGCGACTGTGGCCAGGCACGTGCCACAGATTAAAGCGTTTTGGGGCTGAAACTATAGTGCTCAATTTGCCTTTCTCCCTTTCCAAAGACATGGCTGGTGGCCCGTGCTGACTCTGGCCTTTCACTCCCTGTTCTCTGGGGCCCTGCTTCTGGTCCTGCCAATGCTCTTCTGGCCCACTTCATCTCAGAGAAGACACAGACACCCGTGGGAGAAAGGGGAGACATTCCACAGATACAGCCAAGAAGAAAGCGCCGCCCCAGGGTAGGGCCGCTGGCAGCCCACTCAGGCGATTTTGGGGTGGATCCAACCCTGCTGCATATTTCTCCAAAATAAGACATCCAGTTAAAGATACACCAAATTCTTCTTTTTCTAGAGTCTTTAAATAAACAGACTTTGTAGGCCCCCAAAATAAACCTTTGTGAATAAAACAGTAAATTTTTCAGAAAGTATATTATAAATAGTTGGCTAGGAATTCTCTAATCTGGAAAATACAGGAAATGGAAAGGAAAGGAAAATGGGCCAAGACTCCTGGTCACAAACAGGCTTCTCACTTAAACCAAAATGATCATCTTATGCATTCATTTTAAAAATAATGATAATAATTATTATTATTCTTTGGCTGTGCCAGGTCTTATTTGCGACACACAGGATCTTTGACCTTCATTGCCGCTTGTGGGATCTAAATCCCTGACCAGAGATCAAACCAGGGCCCCTTGCATTCAGAGTCTAAAGTCTTCACCACCGGACCACCAGGGAAGTCCCAGCTCATGCATTTTGACCCAAGCAGATCACTGGTTTCCAGGAAGATAGTTGTTCAGATATCTTAGCCTAAAATGTGGTTAAAGAACAAAAGAAAGGACCTCGGGTAATGAAACTAGCAGGCAGAGAGAACCACGATGCAGTTTTTCTTTTCATTATCATTTCAAGACAGTGATTTGGATAGATGCTATTTTGTGTCTTGTAAAAGCCATGGGGGTAAATATGCATGACTCCCCTCCTCTGTCAGAAAACCGAGACTGACAAGATGGACTCAGCCAAGTCAGAAGGAGACCTGGAATCTGTGGGTGTCAGTCCTGCTATTTAATCTCAAGGCCTTCATCCTTTAAAGGTTAAAAAGAAAAGGCCAGGAAGAGAAAATATCTGTCACTGTTATTTTCAATGACATTACTTTGATGTTCCCTAAGTGAAAAGGCGCCTCTAAAACATTTACTTGACTCTTCTCTTGTTTGCTTCTCCACTCTAGCTACCTATTATTTTTTTCTCTCTGAAAAAAAGACTGAGTTAAGGTATTTAATAGTAAAATTGGCATGCATAAACCTACCAGATAGGGGTGATCTAAAGATTAAAAGGGTAACCTATGAGAAAGCACCCAGCAGACAGAGTGTAGATGTTTAATCAAGAAATCACTCCTCCTTTGCTTTTGGCGGAGGGAAAGCATCACAGGATCGTGGATAGACAAGCGTTGTTATGAGGGCTGCGTTAAGTTCTTCCCCCAGCGAAGTTAAATCGGTGAGAAAGGAACAGAAAGGTTTACACATCAAATCCGCCTGTGACTCTTTTGTAGACTAAATTTATTCTTCCCAATCATTGTTGCAGGTTTTAGAACAAAGCCTTGGATAAAGCCATGATCCTCACAAGCAAAGAGGGCTCTCTAAACAACAAATTATACCCACAGTTCAAGGTTCTATCAGATTCCTGGCATCAGATTAGGTGTTCCTTTGAAGAAAAGATTGCTGTCATCAATAGAACTCCTTATTAGCCCTCTTTCTTAGAAGGTGTAATAATATACTTTCTATGGGAACTAAGTAGTCATTTGGTCAACCAACTATTAAAGAAACACCATTTATATCTGGTTACACAATTAGCATGTATTTTCCTGTCTGGATGATTTTAAAGGCTATTAAGAACAAAATAGTTTTGCTCTGAGTATATATAAGTACATTTTCCATAAAATGAGAAAGAACAAAATGCTCTGCCATATAGACACTGGAAGCCACATCCTGCAGTGAATGAGAATACAATTTTGGGTTCAGATGGCCCTGAGTTCAGATTTCTTGATTAGGCTGTGGACTTGGGAAAGTTATTGAACCTTTTTGAGGTACAGTTTTCTCATCTGGAAATGATAATAGCATACTTGTAGGGTTCTTAACAATTGCACGTCACGTCAAAGTGTAGGCTGCTCAGTTGTGTCCTACTCTTTGCAACCCTATGGACTGTAGCCCGCCAGGCTTCTCAGACAACATAATTCTCCAGACAAGAATACTGGGGTTGGTTGCCATTCTCTTCTCCAGGGGATAATCCTGACCCAGGGATTGAGCCCTGATCTCCCACAGTGCAGGTAGATTCTTTACTGCCTGAACCACAAAGGAAGCCCTAAAATTGCATGAGATAATGTGCATCATGTACTTCTTATGCATACAGTGTCTGACCCTATAGGAAATGCACCAGTGAACAGTGGTTAATATATTGGTTATGATTCCTAATCGTGCCAAGATTGGCCTAGCTCTGTCACAGGGGCTATGCCTGGAGTGTTTTTGTTTGTCTTTATCTTTAGCCAACTGACCAGCTCCAACTGCAACAGAAAGATGGAGCCCCTGAAAGACCCAGGGAACAATGACTTCTTTGATGATTACCCCTGCCTTATTGTGAAGTCCAGAATCTGGTCAGTCTATCCAGTCTGTCCAGGGTCTCTCCAGCCAAACCACCTCAGAACTTTGAACTGGAGTTCCATCACTAGGAGAGTTGCTGTGGAGACTCCACGGGCTTAAGGAGCTTAATGGGGTCAGGAGGGTGTTGTCGGCAGTAGGAGTTAAACTTTCCTGGGTCATACCATTGCCTCAGAGGTGTTTCAGCTTAGTCAGACACCATAAGGTGGAAACCTAGACTCCCAGTATTTATTCCTACCCAGAAATAGGCCATACCTGAGTTTTCATAGCTTTGTAGCATAGCTCTGAGTATTTAGCCTCCCTCATCAGAAATAGAGACAACTCTCCATTTGGCAACTGGACAAGGGAGAAGCTCCTGCCATTGTAAAAAATGGGATTCACTTTATTACCCTTTGACTTCAGATAGGCTCCGAAAGCCACCTTTCCAAACAGACTTATTAATCTCCTCAGGTAAATGTCTCTCCTCTGACAAAGACCCACACTTTCAAAGTCCTTGAAAAGTTAAGTATTTACCTCCCCAAAGTATCTAATCCACATAGTTAGCAGTCTTTTTACATCTTCTTCACAGCACTTAAGGTGTTAGGATTCTCTCAGTAAGTTGCTGAGTGACTGTAATCAAGGAGTCAGACAATGACAATAAACTAATTCATGTTTGTGGCCACCTAAGTGGTAGTATTTTGTCCAAGAGAGAGAAGTTTTCATGGATGCAGGAGAAACTTTGGTGAGGTGAGCATGGTGGATCCTTTACCAACTGAGCTACCATGGAAAAACACAGAGAAGCACACTTAAAGGTTAAATGATTCTGAGGAATCCACGAACACTGATGCTGTAAAATGCATCTCCTGATCTCTTTATATACACAGTTAATCTTAAATTACTGCTTAATAAAATGTTTTATGAGTGTACCACAGTACCAAGCCTGAATTGTCAATATTTGAATAGTCTCCAGATTTTCAGTATTACAAAAATCCTTTGATGAATGACATAGTAGATAAATATTTGTTCTTAGTAACCTCTCCTTACAATAAGTTCCTCTGTTCAGTTCAGTCCATTTCAGTCTCTCAGTCGTGTCCGATTCTTTGCGACCCCACGGACTGCAGCATGACAGGCTTTCCTGACCATCACCCACTCCTGTAGCTTGCTCAGACTCATGTCCATCGAGTCAGTGATTCCATCCAACCATCCGATCCTCTGTCATCCCCTTCTCCTCTGACTTTGATCTTTCCCAGCATCAGGGTCTTGTCCAAGGAGTCAGTTCTTCGCATCAGGTGGCCAAAGTATTGGAATTTCAGCTTCAACATCAGTCCTTCCAGTGAACACCCAGGACTGGTCTCCTTTAGGATGGACTGGTTGGATCTCCTTGCAGTCCAAGGGACTCTCAAGAGTCTTCTCCAACACCACAGTTCAAAAGCATCAATTCTTTGGTGCTCAGCTTTCTTTATAGCCCAATTCTCATATCCATACATGATTATTGGAAAAAACATAGCTTTGACTGGATGGACATTTGTTGGCAAAGTAATGTCTCTGCTTTTTAATATGCTGTCTAGGTTGGAGAAGGAAATGGCAACCCACTCCAGTACTCTTGCCTGGAAAATTCCGTGGGCTACAATCCATTGGGTCACAAAGAGTCGGACACAACTTCACTTTCACTTTCAGGTTGGTCATAGCTTCTCTTCCAAGGAGCAATAAGTTCCTAGATGTTGCATTTGCTGAGTGAAAGGCTCTGCACAGGATTTTGTTCACATGAAGAAACCTGCTCTGAACAATCTATACAGGACTCCTATGCAGCAAAGGTAACATGTGTCTCCTGGGAGTGGACTTTCCAAGTTTTGGATAAAGGACCGTATAGCTCAGTTTTCCCAGGCAGTCTCAGTTAATTCCAGCTGACATAGGGACTCACCCTTTTAGTGCCCTTTTTATTCTCAAAAGTGTCCTGGTTTGGGCAATGTATAGTCAGTCATCCTAGTCATAGGATAGATGAAGACTTTCCTTTATGAGATAATGTAAAGCTGTTCCCAAAATTGTTGCACTAACTCAAATTCCCCTAATAATCTATAAGTGATGCTCTGGATCCACATCCTCTCTGACACCTGGTACTGTCAATCAGACTTTTTCATGCTTATCAAGCAAATGGTCGTAAAACATTATTTTATTAAAATCATGATTTACATTTCCTGGGGTTCCCCTGATGGTTCAGATGGTAAAGAGTCCACCTGCAATGCAGGAGACCTGGGTTCAATTCCTGGGTCGGAGCTATTCCCTGTGGAAGGGGATGGCTACTCCAGTATTCTTGCCTGGAGAATTCTATGAACAGAGGAACTTGATGGGCTACAATTCATGGAATTGCAGAGTCAAATAGGCTGAAAGCCAGCCTATTTGCTGAAATCCTACCCAAGTGGTGCCCGGAGCTAGGATGGGGAGCAGGGCCTAATCCCACTGGGCTAAGGCATAGAACCATATGGAATGCCTCTATTCACTGGGTTTAGTGGCTCCCAGATGTGAAGAGAACCACCTGCTCCCCAGCTGTTTCCTTGCTTATGCCAGCCACAGCCCATTTCCAGTAATATTTTCTCAAGATGTAGTTGCCAAAACTACTCTGAGACCTGCCTGCTGTCCGCCACGATCATCAGTAACAGCAACAACGAATGTCTGGTTCTTGTTTAAGATGCCCGGAGTATCAGGTCCATGAATAAGAACAGACATACTTGTGTTATTTATTCTCCACAAGAGATAAGTCTGCTTAGGCCTCTATCCTCCAGTCATGAGAAATTGCATCTCAGAAGTGTTTAAGTGCCCCTTTCCTTTCCAAAGATGGTAGGAGAATAGAAATGGCTTAAAAAGAGATGGAGATCTAACTAGAAAATGTAGTTCATCGCCAAAGAGCACATGGTCCAAGCTTGAGTCCATTTGCATGCAGCTGCCTTTATTTACTCTGTGGAAAGTTGGAGCTGGGGCCCTACTGTTGAGACTTTTCACACTGGCCTCCACAATGGCCTCCATCAAAGATCTGTCCATCTCTGGTGAGCCCCATGAAAGCAGAACTTGGCCCTCACTGTATCTATTTGAAATAAACTATGCATTTAATAAAAATCACTCACCTCCTTACATCTTCAAGTCTTGGGAGATCCCAGTCTCTTTTCCACTCACACTCCTCCTCCAAACCTTGGAGCTTCTCTCCCTTTGGGGTAATCCTTCAGGATGCCTCAGTTTACCTATTTGTCCTAAGGAAAATCCTGTTTTCCTAAGGAGAAATGGGAAAAAATAGCTTTCCATCTTTCCAGAGTCTTCTAGAATAGTAAAGTCAAAATGAACTGATACGTTAAAAAAAAACAACCCAGAGGTGTTACAATATTGTCCCGGCGATTCTATCCTCAAAGTATGTCAAAAATGCACCCACTTCTTTCCAGCTCTCTTTACTATCACCTAATTCAAGCCACCATTCTTATGCGCTTTATTATAACAAATATAAACAAACCTCCCTTGTTTTCTTCAGACTTGATTCTCCACAGACCAGCCAGAGGGAGATTTTAAAAATACAAATCAGATTATGCTACAGCCTTAATTAGTAAGATATAAAACAGTAATAATAACGATGTATTCAAATTAAAAGTCCTAATCAAGGTCAGGGAAGACTAGGTGACTCAGTGGTAAAAAAAAAAAAAAACCCTGCGTTCGGAAGATCCCATGGAGAAGGGAATGAAACCCACTGCAGTCTTCTTGCTGGGAAAACCCCAGCCAGAGGCGCCTGGTGGGCTACAGTCTACGGGACAGAGTCGGACAGGACCTGGTGACCGCCCAACAACAAGACCAGGACAAGGTCTGCAAGCCTTCCAGCCTTAGTCCCTGTGGCGTTTCTCCAGGTGCAGGACTCAGTTTTGTTTGGTTCTTTGTTTTTAAAGCCTCCCAAGCTCTTCACTTCGTCAGGCTTAGTCCATCCCTCTGCCTGAAATCTTTTCCTGTGTGTCTTCTGCTTCTGCCTCAGGTCTTAGCTAAATGCTACTTCCTCAGAGATGTCTTTTATTGATTTCAAAATCAATATAAGTATGACCCTGTTTTCATTTCTCCTTATAGTCTTTATTGTCCTTCTTGGCACATTGATAATTCCTCATTATCTACATGTTGGAACCGACCATGTATCACTAGTGCCGGACACAGTGGACACACGAGAAATTAATGAGTGAGAGGGAAGGCTGTAGAACCCCAGGTGGCTCGAGTTCTACCTGGGGAGACACAGGCGCGTGCACGCACACACACACTCACAGTGCTCGTGGCTTATTGAAGAGACCCTCCCTCTCCTGGTTCTCGGCTCAGAAACTGGCTGACAGCAGGCTCAACCCCAGCTTCGCTGCGGCCTTTCTGTTTCACATTACTGTTAACTAGCAGACTTGAAGCGCTTCAGGCCGTGTGCAGGACTGCATGAGACAGTCAGTCATGAGACAAAGGCAAAAAATGCCTTAGCTTTGACTCTTTGCGACCCATGGACTGTAGCTCACCAGGCTCGTCCATGGAATACTCCAGGCAAGAATACTAGAGTGGGTTGCCATTTCCTCCTCCAGGGGATCTTCCTGAACCAAGGATCAAACCCTGGTCTCCTGCAGCGCAGACAGATTCTTTACTGTCTGGGCCACCAGGGAAGCCTGTGTTCACTACAGTCCGCGCCTTTTGTCATCCTTCTTATATGTGGCTTATTTTCTTTCTTTTTTTGATGTTTTGGAAGCACTGTAAATTTGGCAAATATATTTATAAGCTGAAATAATAGGCAGGTATGTAGAAATAAATATGTATTTAATTTCAAGCAGAAACTGAGAAATATTCATCCTTGCATTTAATCAACTTTAAGAAGAATCAGTCTCTTGGGGAACATCCTACAATCTTTCCCCTCTCACCGAGGCTTCACTTCCAGCCCCCATTCTTCACAATGATGAAGCAGACAGTTTCAGCTGCTCTTGAATAGTATACAGACTGATTGTTTCGAAAATTTTTTTTTTTTTGAAAGTTAGGAATTACTCTAAAAAAATAAAGTCATACCAACTGGGAGATGTTCCTAAAAATAGTTTCAAGACAAGAATAGTCAAGTGTGTTTGTAATTGTCTCTAAGTCATTATAAATATTATATTACAAAGTTGGTAACTGAATTGGATTTCCTTCATATCAAATCAGAGAGACGTCAAGCTAGCTCACTGCTGGGAACTTAGTCTGTGGATGTGTTCCTACGTGAAGATACTTACCTTTGCTTCTATGCTGTTGTTTAGTTGCTAAGTTGTGTCTGACTCTTTTGTGACCCCCTGGACTACAGCCCATCAGGCCCTTCTGTCCATGGGATTTTGCAGGCAAGACTACTGCAGTGGGTTGCCATTTCCTTCTCCAAGGGATCTCCCTGTCCCAGGGATCCAACCCTCATCTCCTACATTGGCAGGCAGATTCTTGGCCACTGAGCTGCCTGGGAAGCCCTTGCTTTTCTGTAACTCTCCCAAACTGAAAACAACAGAAGTTTTCATCAGAAGGCATTGTCTTAATCAACTGTGTTCTAACTATGAAGTGGAACACTATACACTCCTAAAAAACAATAAAGGGAATCCACAAGTATCAATATTGGGCCAACTCCAGGAGAGAGTGAGGGCCAGGGAGACCTGGGGTGCTACAGCCCATGGGGTCACAAAGAGTCGGACATGACTCACCAACTGAACAATAACAATAGCAAGTACCAATGTGAGAGAAGGGCTAAGAAATATTGTTAATAAAAATGCAAAAGATGAACTGTGTATACATAGAGTCCTATTTGTATAGAAACAAGATTGTATAATATACTCTTCAGAAAGCATTTCTGGAAGGATACTCAAGAAACTCTCATTGGGGAATATTTTTGGGAAATAAGAGTGTGGCTTGGGGTAAAAAGAACTTTTTAGTTTTATACCCTTTAAATCTTTTGATTACCTTTTAATCATGAATTAGTATTATTTTATTATTAGATTTTTATTATACATATATCAGTTTAAAGATACAGTGTTTTAGATTGTAGTTACTTGGGAAAATGCCTTGCCTTAATTTCTCATTGTATATATCTTCAATTTCTGTATGCCAGTGACTGTTGTGGGCTATGCATTTGCCTTAGTGTACCCCATTTCTAATAATATTACGTACTAGCATGTCTGAATTTTCACTTCTGCTACTGAATTCTTTAATATTGCTTATTTTAAGAAGCATTTCCCAGTTTCTTTATAGAAATCTGTAAAAGTAGTGGTTTTAAGCTTGCTTCTAAATTTAAGTTCAAAGTCAAAAATTGTATAGGATTTGTGGTCTTTCAGTTAATCATTCATTTAACCTACATTTATGGGCATAGCTTTGCATATGTACCATTTTGTAAGTTACAAGTTGATTAAGACAAAGAACCTGATTTTAAAGAGCAAGAAATGCAGTGCGAGAGACAGAAGCTGGCTTAAATCTAAAAAATCTTTTCCCAAAACTCTTAATGCAAAAGGGGCATGGGGCACAGAAGAAAAGTTATTAAATTACATTGGACTAAGAGAGATTTCCAGAAAAACATAACAATTAAGATAAATCTCTAAAACAAAAAAACAGTTGGCAAAACACCACTACCTTCACTAGAACATTTTACATAACTTGGCATTAGAGAATTTTAGACATAGAGATGACCTTAAAAGAATATGAAGTCTAGTCCTCCTATTTTAAAACTAAACATTTTTTAAAACAATGGCTGGAGGTTCTGATTAAGTGGGCAGTACAGAGTAGACCCTTAACAAATGTTCCTTCCTTCCAGGACCAGGTACATAATTTACAAGTCATCTTGTTCAAAATGACTAAGAATTCAAGACAGCTACAGCAAAGCATTAAGCCAACATGGGCCGCTCTGAGTACAAGACTTTGTACAACTACCATGTGGTTCTCAGGCCAGCAATGTACGCCTCCCTCCCTCTTCTTACCTAAGTTCCTAGAAGGCCCTAGAGGCAGAATCTAAATAGGAACCCAGGTCTCCTCAGACCCTGTTTCATGCCGTGCTCTTCAGATTTAGAACAAAAACCAACTCAACTGGAAATGTCAATATCATGTAGAGAGGATAATCCTTTTTTAATTTGCCCTGCACATAACTGTACAATTGTGTTAGGAAATGTATAAAATTACATTGTGCTGGTTACACAAATAGCTAAATAACCCAGGCAATGGAGTGGGTCATGAATTCTGCCTTTCACTTTTTCATTTTTGCATATTATTAAAAAAAGATGAATTTATAATGCTGTTTTTTAAAACAAAAGGATTACAATAAGAAAAAGTCCTACAGAATATAGAAAAGCATGCTTCTAACAAGGCTAACTCAGCTCTTCTTTTACCTTTAAAGACAAACACTTCTCAAAATCAAAACACTCATAAATAATCCATTAATCTCAATGATTTGCCAATATAAATGAATAAATGTGTGCCTTCATTTATTCATGTAATAAACATGAATAAACATGAATCGATGTGCTGAGAGCCTGGGACAAAGCTGGTTCACAGTAGGTGTTCACTCCGAGTGAGTGATGATGGATGAATGAGTGACTAAATAAAGAGCCACAACCGGATGCTATCAGGCCATAAAAAGGAATGAAGTACATGTTACAACTTGGATGAAACTACAAATCATTATGCAATTTAAAAGAAGCCAGACACAAAAGACCACATATTGTATGATTCCATTTATATAAAATGTCAAGAATAGGCAATCTATAAAACCAGAAAGTAGATTCATGATTGCTGGGGGCTGGGAGAAGGGAGGAATGGGGAGTGACTGCTTATGAGTATGGGTGTTTGGGGTTTTTTTTTCCTGTGATTAAAAAGTTCTGAAATTAGAAAGTGTTTATGGTTGCACAATTCTGTGTGTATACTAAAAACTATTTAATCGTATAGCTTAAAAAGGCTGAATACTGTAATATGTGAATTATACCTCAATTTTTTTAATTTTTAAAATAACTAAACCAAGATGGAGAGATTGACTAACTTGCTAAAGATCAAATATTTAGTAAGTGGAATTCTGAGTCTTAACACCAAGACTCGTGGCTCCTACCTAGGGTTTTTCCCAGTCTATCAAGTGAAAGCCCAGGAGATTTCAGAGCACCACCAGCTCTCTCTAAGGTGCCACGAACACGGGGTTTACATGCAACCACGTGGATCAAGGTGCGACCTCACCAGGGACTGCGTTCTGACTCCCGAGGCTCTGACCTGTGATGAGTGTAGCACAAGCAGAGAAGAGAAGGAATGAGGGGGGAGCACCTTCCAAGAGGGTCCTCATTTTCTCTCCGTTGCTCTTGATACCCCCCAAGAGGCCCTAGTATCTCAGGTCTTGCTCAAGGATCCAGAATAACTAGCAATGTCCCTATGGTGCGTCTGTTTGTACCCTGTTATGCCGTAGGATATTCATTTCCTGTTTTCTCAAGTCTAATTTATTTCAAGGCTAGCACAGAGCAAGATGACCCATAACCTTGTGAAACGCTTGGTACGTATCCTTCAGGACAGATGTGAAGTCTATTAATCTGGTTACTAATAAAATAACAACAATCACAGCTTGTCCTTGCTGATGGGTTATATGTGACAGCTTCCTAAGGTTTCTTTTACATGCCTTTGTTACAGTAGCCTGAGACAAGCATCAGTCATTGTCTCCCTTACAGCAAAGGAAACAGACACAGCACCAAAACCTCTGTCTCCTAACGCTTAGCTTACTTTCCTCTCTTCTTCCCTACCAAGGGGATCAAGCACCCTTCCTTACGCTTAATCTGCCCCCGGGTTGGAGTGAAGTATGAGGATGGGGGGTGATGGGGACATGTGGTTTCTGTCTTCCCAAGAAAAGTTAAAGTTATGGTCTTGCTTCCAAAAATAGATAATCAATCATACTTAAAATGGCAACATGTCACTGGGAAAGGAAAGAAAAATCAAAAACATAAAAAATAAGCAGATATGTAGTATCAAGTAGCCCTAAGGAGATGAAAGATTTAACTCTATACTGTGTAGGAGACTTTACACAAAAAGTTGTGTACTCACCTCTAGGCATAAAAGAAAAAGCAGGAATGCCTGTGTGTTCTTTTCGCTGTATAGACATTGTTCTAATTTTGAAATGAGCAGCCATCCCTTGATGCATCTGTTAGCTGCAAGTGGAATCTGGGGGAACACAGAGCAAAAGGTCTACCTTTAAGCAGCAGAGGAATAGCAAGCAGCCAGCCAAAATGTACGTGGTCCTTCAACTTTCGGTCAGGATCGGAATGCCTCTCCCTCACTGACCAATATGGAATGGAATGTAAAGTGGTGACTAATGGGTTCTCTGCAATCCTGAGACCGGTTCTCTTCTAGCCAAACCCCTCGGGTTCCTCTTAGCTCCAGTCGGGTGAGCCATCCTGGGGACCACCCCCCCCACGCACGGAACCCCTGAGAGAGGGTGGTGAGGGTACCACCCTTCCCCTGCCGGTCAGCCCTGACTCGCGCACTCAAGCCAATTTCCAGTGGACTCAGGATAACTGAATGAGACACTGTCCCACCCACCACAGCCAGTAGCTGTCATGTGGGTGTAGGAAATGATGGGCTTTGAAATCCCACAAATTAGGAACTTTATCTCAATTCTGCCTTGTATCCTATGTAGAACTTGAAAGTGTTCATCTCACTGAACACTCATGCTCTCATCTGCAATAATGAACATGTTCTAAAAAACATCCTTTTTTAGAAGCATGGTTTTAAAAGAAAATGAGACGAAGCAGAAAAAGTTTCAATTTACAAGTGTGTGTGTGTGTTTGTGTGTGTGCACGCCCATGCACATGCTTAGTCGTTCAGTCGTGTCCGACTCTGTGACCCTATGACCGCAGCCCGCATGTACTCCTCCATCCACGGGGGTTCTCCAGGCAAGAATACAGGAGTGGGGTTGCCACGCCCTCCTCCAGGGGATCTTCCCAACCCAGGGATTGAACCCAGGTCTTTTGCATTGCAGGTGGATTCTTTACCGTCTGAGCCACCAGGGAAGGCCCAATTTACAAGTACTTCTGAACAAATCTTAGATTTCTTCCTTCCGTTTCCAAAGATAATTGACTTCAAGCTAAGCAGTATCTTGAGAGGGGGAGGTTCTGAGGGATTAATCCCAGAATACATGAATGCATGTATTCATTAGAAGACACGTGACTTAATTCATCCTCCAAAATTTTGTTTATTGCTTTGCTTTTTGTTTCTTTGATTCTTTTTAATACTCTTATAAATTTTTTTTGAACTTAAAAAATACAGGTCTTTACATTTATTTCTATATGTTACATTATTCCATTCCATTGAAATCTTCTTGAATCAAAGATGAGCCAATAGTGTGAAGGGTCTGCTGCACAAACGACGGCCTGGCTGCGTTCATAGGGGTGAGGTGTGTGTGTCACTCAGGAGACGCGATGGTGCCATTCTCCCTCTTCCTAGTCAGAAAGTACATCTGGAGCTTTTCAGCTACCTGGTTCTGGGGGTCTTATTTAAAAATCCCCTGAGAACTCTTTGCATGAACTTTCTTGTCCTCTGTCTGTACCAGTATCTGTAAGCCTTTTGTTCATTACCATACTCATAAAGAGCTTTCTAGACAATTTTTCTAATCTTCTCTCCCATGAAATTTAATGCTACAAATATGCTGTTATACTTGATTATGTACTGCATGTTTATCTGTGGTTTTTACATAGAAGGAGTGAATTTTTTCACCCGTCCCTCACTAGGAACCAGTTTTCATCCCCTTGAGGGGTGATACTGCCATCATTGAGAATGGATGACCTTTTCGCAATGCCATGCTATTGCCAGAATTAAGGGTATGCCAGGATAGAAAAAACCATGGTGCATGTGTTCAGATCTGCTGTTCTCCATATACTCCGGCATCTAACAGCTTCTCTGAGACTAAAGTCTCTCTGTATAAAATGAGAGTAATGAAATCTAATGCATAACTCTGTCAGGAGGAATAAATTTAGCATACAAAGTGCGGAAGACAGGGCCAGGCAAGTATTAAAAAGTTAGTAAGTGATCATTATTGTTGACTGCGAAACCATTTTAAAGCACATTCCATCTTGAGAAGAACAACCTGGGGAGGGGAAGTAATGCAAGTTGGTGAATGAAAATTAAGGTTTAACCTTTAACCCTTAAACCCTATAACCCTTCTATATATAGAAGAAAAATGAATCCCACAGACTGAGAGCAGTGCCAGTACAATTGAGAATAATGGGCTAAATGTAGTTAACTGAAACACTGCTTTACTTCCTTGGTAGGAGGAACATTTTATGAATAATCCTTTTTTATTTGGCCTGATTTTATGCCTAACTCAATAGTTCTCAGTCCTGGCTGTTCATTAGAATCACCTGGGAAGTTTAAAAATTGCCAGTGTCTGGGTCCCAGCCCAGGAATTCTAACTTCATTGGTCTGAGGAGCTGTTTGGGCATTGGGGATTTTAAAGGTTCCCCTGGCAATGTTAATATATAGCCATTGTGAAAAAAACCAAGGCCAAACTAAGAATGTGGTTTATTTCCTGTGATTTAGGGAACCAGTTCAAAATCGTGGATTAAACTGTTTCTAGAGACTACCAAGCTAACACCTTAGGAACAGGCAAGCTTCAGAGCATGCCTGCCCCTACTCAGATGTTCCATCCCCAGAAGATCTTTATAAATTTTCTCAGCAGAGTTGGATGTTTAAGCAATCAAGTGTGAGGGCTTTGTATGAATGACATTAGCTACTTCTTCTCAGAAGAAAGAGGAGACTGGCCTCTACCTACACTTCCACTGACACTCTTCATTTCACTCCTTCAGAACTGAGTTTTAACATATTCCTGAGTAATACATGTGCACCTTGCACGTGTATCTGTTATAAGGAGACAGAATCTGCCTGGACGGTTGCTCTAATTTAAAAGCTCTAAATACCCAGAAAGGCCTAGACAAGTCTCTACCCTCTCTAGGCTCCAAGTATTCAATTTATGAACTCGAAGGTATTTTCCAGTTACTGGAATCAATGATTTCAATTCTCATAACTAATACAGTGATGCGCAAATTCTTCACCGAGGTCCTGTTTACGGCTCTGTTGCTAGTACCAAACAACTCCTGAAATGAATTTAGATTTCTGTTAAAATCACTAGCACATACACATAAATGATATATTTGAGCCGTATATTTAAATATTTCCCAAGAAAGACAGTAGCTCAGCACATAATTCCTAGGAGCAACTGGTAAATGTAATCAAGAAAATGCTGCATTAATAAGTTATTATCTCTGACAGATAAGGTAATGATAGAACCCTCATTGATTTCCTACTTGGTCAGCTGCAATATTGCAAAGTTGTGACATGACATTAATCATTACCTGGTGAAAAGATTAAGAGCTTTTATGTGATGCTGTGCCTTCCTGGGAAATCACTAATAAATCCACATAAACCAGTGGTACCAGAAGAAAGCTCTTGCTATGGAATTGAGGGACAGTTTGTTTAAAGAAAGGAAAACAGCTCTAAATAGCAAAGTAAATGTTTTCCTCTGCCTTTGGGTGACCTTATGCTCAACCTCTTGCCTTGTGAGAATGCTGTCTCCAAGCCTGTGGTTTTGTGGCATGTCAGTAATTCTGGAGAGTCTCTCTGTAGTTTGGCAATAGGCCACTTCCCAGCCACACTAATCTGAGTTCCTCCTCTTTTCTCCACAAAAATCTACGTACTCACTAGCTTCCTCCTTTCTTGAGATGGATTTTCTTTCTTTAATGCCAGTATCAGCTCACTGTCCCTGAAATAACTTTAATAAGATTTCCCTTCCTCATTTTGAAGGCACAGCCTGGCGGGTCTCCCTGTTATGTAGAAGCTTTGCTTTCTGGTGGTACGAGGTTAAAAGAAATGACAGTCAAGAAGATAACTGCAAAAAGATCCACTTTAAGTTCACTGATCTGGTCACTTATAGAGGTCTGAGGACAATAGTCAATGATACAATTAAATAAAGTATGAAAATTCAAAAGGTTAGATACTACCTTAAGAACATAAGGTAAAAATCTCACTTATGTAAGTTAGTAAGTTCTAGAGCTCTGCTGCACAACCCCATGCCTGTAGTTAACAAACCCTATTGGACACTTGAAAATGTTTAAGAAGCTTTTAAAAAAGAATGCACTGTGGCATGTCAGTGCATCATGTCCTGGCTGGCAAAAGCCCAAAGAGCCCGTGGGATATCATTGTCCCCCTGCCAGGATTCCTCCAACAGGGGCTGCAGACAACACACACAGACGGGAAACACGTATTCGAGGAAGGGGTCTGTCCGGGCCACACTTGTGTGTGTTTTCTCGAGCGTTTCCGAACAAAACCGCCTCTCCATGACTGTTTTGGCTGCCATAACAAAATACCATGGCCCATGGTTCCCACACAGATACTCATTTCTCACAGTTCTGGGGGCAGGCACAGAGGGTTTCTGGTGAGAAACCCTTCCCGCCTTGTAGCCAGCTGCCCCCACTGAAGGCTCAGGTTGTGGGGAAGCGGAAGTAAGGAGGAGGATCTCTCTTCTATCCTTGTAAGGCCACTGAGCTCTTAGGACTTAACCCATGTGACCTCGTTTAATCCTCGTTACCTATAAAACCCCCTCTCTCCTAATACAGTAACATTGAGGTTAAGACTGCAACATTATGTGTTCTGGGGGACACAATTCAGTCCATAGCATGACCCAGCAGCCCATACAGAATATTCCCCAAAGCAGAAATCACTTTCACTTTTTAAAGTAACATTTTACGAATGCCTTATTTTCGACAACCAAATGCTTTGTCCAAAATAAATTTTACAAAGATATCTAGTATTTAATAAATAGATAAATGGAATAGCTCCCACCTTATCTTAGGGGATAGATTCCAAGACCCTCAGTGGATGCCTGAAACCATGGATAGTGCTGAACCCTATAAATACTGCGTTTTCCTACACATACTTACTTATGACAATTTAATTTATACATTAGGCACCATAAGAGATTAACAACAATAACTAATAATCAGTCAGTTCAGTTCAGTTGCTCAGTTGTGTCTCTTTGCGGCCCCATGGACTGCAGCACATCAGACTTCCCTGTCCATCACCAACTCCCAGAGCTTGCTCAAACTCATGTCCATAGTGATGCCATCCATCTTCATTCTCCGTCGTCCCCTTCTCCTCCTGCCTTCAGTCTTGCCCAGCATCAGGGTCTTTTCCAGTGAGTCGGCTCTTCACATCAGGTGGCCAAAGGATTGGACCTTCAGCTTCAGCATCAGTCCTTCCAATGAATATTCAGGACTGACTTATTTTAGGACTGACTGGTTTGATCTCCTTGTAGTCCAAGGGACTCTCAAGAGTCTTCTCCAATATCATAGCTCAAAACCAACAATTCTTCAGCGCTCAGCTTTCTTTATGGTCACTTAGGAAGGCTTTCTTATCTCTCCTTGCTACTCTCTGGAACTCAGAATAGCAAAGATGGATATATCTTTTCTTTTCTCCTTTGCCTTTCACTTCTCTTCTTTTCTCAGTTATTTGTAAGTCCTCCTCAGACAACCATTCGACCTTTTTGCATTTCTTTTTCTTGGGGACAGTTTTGACCACAGCCTCCTGTACAATGTTATGAACCTCCATCCACAGTTCTTCAGGCACTCTGTGTATTAGATCTAATCCCTAGAATCTATTTGTCACTTCCACTGTATAATCATAAAGGATTTGATTTAGGTCATACATGAATGGTCTAGTGGTTTTCCCTACTTTCTTCCCTACTAAGTCTGAATTTTGCAATAAGGAGTTCATGATCTGAGCCACAGTCAGCCCCCAGTCTTGTTTTTGCTGACCGTATAGAGCTTCTCCATCTTTGGCTGTAAAGAACATAATCAATCTGATTTCAGTATTGACAATCTGGTGATGTCCAAGTGTTGAGTTGTCTCTTGTGTTGTTGGAAGAGGGTGTTTGCTATGAACGGTGCGTTCTCTTAGCCAAACTCTGTTAGCCTTTGCCCTGCTGGATTCTGTACTCCAAGGCCAAACTTGCCTGTTACTCTAGGTATCTCTTGACTTCCTAACTTTTACACTCCAGTCCCCTATGATGAAAAAGACATCCTTTTTTGGTGTTAGTTCTAGAAGGTCTTCATAGAACCATTCGGCTTCTTTAGCATTAATTGTTGGGGCATAGACTCATATTACTTTGATGTTGAAAGGTTTGCCTTGGAAATGAACAGAGATCATTCTGTTATTTGTGAAATCGCACCCAAGTACTGCATTTCAGACTCTTGTTGACCCTGAGGGCTACTCCATTTCTTCTAAGAGATTTCTTCTAAGCAATCACAAAATATATTATAATAAATGTTATGTAAATGAGATCTCTCTCCATAAAAATATCTTATTATATAAATTTGATGCCTTTTTTATCATAACTAAGCAATTATCATGAAGAGTCGGACACAACTGAGCGACTGAACTGAACTGAAGCACTTATCACACACTCTGACTATAAATTTTACAGTTTGAGGTGTGATGACCCCAAAGTGACTGCAAAACTAGATTTCTTTTTCCTTCTTTAGGATTTCACAAATAGAGGATCCATTCTTACTATAGATCTTAGCAACCTCAATATGACTTTTTTTTCTTATTAAGTCAAGAACTTCTGCATTTTTCACTTGAAGAACTCCATAGCTTCTCTTGGCATATTCAAATTGCTACATCACTGTGACTTTAAGCTGTGGGGCTATTAGTAAGTAAAATAAGGGTGACTTGAACACAAGCATTGCAGTACTGAGATAATCAGTCTGATTACAGAGTAGCAATGAGGTGACTACCAGGTGAGGTATGCTGGACAAATGGATGATTCATGTTTCGGGCAGGACAGAGCGGGAAAGGGTGAGATTTTACGGCAGTACTCAGAATGGCATGCAATTCACAACTTACGCATTGTTTCCTTCTGGACTATCTGCTGACCGCAAGTAACTAAAATGGCAAGCAAAGGAAGTCACAGAAAAGGTGGGACTACTGTAAATAAATAATGTGCTGAGAGGTGAGGTTGGAAATGTGGTCCGTCTGTGTAGGTGTGGACGGTTGTTCTGCGCCAAATCGCTCTGTGAGAAAACACACAGGAGATTTCTAGGCGGTGTCATCCTGGGAAAATGGCTCAAGGGCACATACCCTGAAACCCCCAGGGGAAGCTTCTTTGCTATCACACAGAAGCATCCGTAAAAGCCTCTGTACCTCTGCGGTTACCAAGCAACAGAGAGCAGCCAACACGACCCTGACTGGTGAAGAGAGTCGGAGAGAGGACGCCTCATCCTGAGTCATCAGGGTATTTCACAGGGGGATTTAAGCAACTGGTCTAGCAAGTTAAAGTCTCTCGCAAGAATGTACACCCGTTAGCATCTTACTGATAAAATCAAAATACCTGCAAAACTGGAAGCTTTGCAAACAGGATGTAATTTTTGCCGTAGGAGAGTTCAAGTCTTTTCACCAGATCATTAAGCAAGTATCTTAGACTGGGATCAGGAGAACTCTGGTCTCATCCAAATTTTGCCACAACTTAGCTTTACCAGAGAAGTGGTTCAATTTCCTTATTAGTAAATAAAGCAGCAGATCAGACCAGTGAGGCTTAAACTTTATGTAAGAATTAGCTAGATAGCTTATATAAAGTGTAGGTTTTCTGACCTGCATCTCCCCACAAAAAATCTGATTCTGTTATTCTGTGGCAAGACCCAGGAATTTGCTTTATATGCTGGTAGCCTATTGATTGTGATACAGACAGTCCAGATTCTTCCCTACACACAGACACTTTGAGAAACACTGATGATTAAAATCTTCTGCCTTTCAGATCCTGTTAGGCTGTGTTTCTCAGGCTTACGCTAGCAAAGTTTGGTAGTAGACCTATATTCCTAACCTATCTGCTTCGGAATTATTAAAAACTAGCATCTGTTGCTCACTCTAGGCACGTTGGACCACACCACTGTGATAAAGCCCAGGAGGGAGAGGAACTGATAATACTTGAGCAGTGTTCATTTTTGTAGCTCCATCCTATGAAGATTGGTGATTTTCCACTTTCATTTATATGTCCAAAATGATGTCCCAAGGCAAAAGACCTGAATATTCCGTTAGCACTCTCTGCTCTCTTCCTTTTCATGCTGCCACCTACCACCTGATTCTAGTCCTCGGATAAGAAACTAGAATTTCTCTGCTGTCTATTATGTCCAATTCCATTTCCAAGACCACTAACGTTTCAGGCAAGATACACACACACACACACACACATATATATATATTTATCTTAAAGCAGGCTGTCCTCTTCTAGGATGCTCCCAGTCATTTAGAAAATAATTTGCATGCCAAGGGCATCGTTCTGTAACCAGTATTTGTTTTCAGTAATTTAAATAGAACTTAAGACCATTTTCTTGAAGGGAGAAATACTGCACATGGATTGTGTCTTTATGAAAAGATACGGTGAGCACAAAACTAGTACTTTGTACGAAATATATTTTGGAAAAGGAATGGGGAAGACCAGCACAAACACATGGTGTCTGAGTTGTCTAATGAAACAAAACTTCATTCAATGATCCAGCGGATGGACTAGTGAAATGAATTTTTTGCCATCCAAAATTTATGGATTATGGAGTTCTCAACTTTAGTAAGCATCAATGAAGGAAGGACAGGGACCTCCCTGGTGGTCCAGTGGTTAACAATCTGAGCTCCCACCGTAGGGGGTATGGGTTCAATCCCTGGTCGGGGAACTTGCTGCATAGCACAACCAAAAAAGGAAAAAATGGAGGAAGAAATAAGAACCTCATTAGGGCATCCTCAGTTGGCCTCTTCCACTCTATGAACCCATCTCTAGGCTTAAGATAAGAGTTCACTTCCTATGAGTCAATGTCCTAGGACAGTCACTTGCTGTGTGGTTTTACCCTCACTGTTCTAAGCAACTTTATGGACACAGGTCCTTGAGGAAAGGATTCAGACTGGGGATCCATCAAATACCACTCATCTTTGATCTTCGGAGAGAAAGTTAATGAAAACAGCTTAGAGTAGGACTAATTAACTTTTTACATCTTCTGTTTATTTTTGTGTTCCAAAAGCCTAGAGAGATTAGTGGAACAGAAACTGCTCGGGGGTCTTCAGAGCCCCAGTCCAGAAGTGGCCGCTGTTGCTGTTCAGTCACTCAGTCGTGTCTGACTCTCTGTGAACCCACAGCCTGCAGCCCTCCAGGGTTCCTCGTCCATCACCAACTCCCAGAGCTTGCTCAAACTCATGTCCATTGAGTCAGTGATGCCATCTACCATCTTATCCCTTGTCATCCCCTTCTCCTGCCTTCAATCGTTCCCAGCATCAGGGTCTTTTCCAATGAATTTGTTCTTATCAGGTGGCCAGAATTTTGAAGCTTCAAATTCAGCATCTTCCAATGAATATTCAGTATTAATTTCCTTTAGGATTGACTAGTTTGATCTCCTTGCTGTCCAAGGAACTCTCAAGAGTCTTCTCCAACTCCACAGTTCAAAAGCATCAGTTCTTTGGTGCTCAGCCTTCGTTATGGTCCAACTCTCACATCCATTCATGACTACTGGAAAAGCCATAGCTTTGACTATATGGGTTTAAAGTGGGGTTAAATGGCCTTAAAATTCTGAGAAAGGCAGTATAAAGGCTGGCAGGAAGCTTCTCTAATAACCTTATCACATTGCCTTGTGATGCTTTTTTACATAACTATCACCCATTAGACTGGGAGCATCTCTACAGGGGAGACTAGTCTTCAAGGATCTAAGCCTAGCAGAGTAATTTGTAGCAGATTTGAACTGAAGGACTCCTGGTGGGTGGAAACTTCCCCTAAGTTTTTTAAAATTTGTGCAAGACATTTTTGGTGTTTTGGCACCTCAGAAATTTTTGGAAAGGGGGAAGAGAAATGGCATTTTCATCATGTTTGGATTCCCTCTTCTCTTAGTCTTTAGTTAATCTCTAACAAATATAAAATAATTAATAAATGAGAGGGAAAAATTCATGGTTTAAGGCTCACCAATCAGGCTTTATGTTTTTATGACATGCTTTTTTCTTCTACCAGAATGTAAATGTTTTGACTGAAAGTCTAAAACAGTATGGTACACAAAATGGGAAAGTACACAAAGATGTGGAAAGAACAGCTAAAGAAAAGGAAAGCTGAAGACTGCCAGAAACTGCTAATAACTATTAACATATTGGAAAAACTATAAAGCCCATGTGAGTCCCCAGCTTGGTTTGGACTTTCTCTTCTTTGCCATTAGCTTTTAAACTGAATAAAGAGGTAATGTATTCTGAAGCCTATAATTCATTATGTGAGTGTGATATTTAAGCCACTTAATTAGGGTGACTATATTAATATAATTTATCATCCAAACTGCAACACTTTTCGAGATGAAAGGGGGCGCTAACCCAGGTCTGTTTCAGGCAACCCAACACACATGTTTGCCCTACTCTCCATCCACTCGAAGGCCTCCTTTTTATTCTGTGTATTTTGCTCAAAATGTTCCATATTTTGCTCTAAGGGAGATCTTAATTGGGCTCCCACTTTATGCCAGCCTGAAGTGAACAGAAGTCTGCTTCAAACACATCTGTTCACAGCCCAGCTGTGAGGACATGGCCCAGACCAGGGTTTCCTGAAAGGTGGAATACACAACCAAGTGAGAAGCTGACTTGGGGTCACAAAAAACACAGGACACTGCACAGAATCACATCGCAGCTTCCTCTAAGGGGGACGTTAGATTCAGGTGCTAAATTGTTTTCATCATCTTTCTAACAGTTATTAGTATTTCATCACATAACATAACAGACTCACAGTTTTTAAATGTAGCTTAAATTAAATGTCACTTTGCTTTCATTATATTTGTTTTTAGGTTATTTCTTGCAAAAAAAATTTATTTCTAAATTTTTCATTTATCACGATGCTTGTTGCTGTTTTAGTCACTGTCTTGTGTGACTCTTTGGAACCCCATGGACTGTAGCCCGCCAGGCTCCTCTGTCCATGGGATTTCCCAGGCAAGAATACTAGAGTGGGTTGCCATTTCCTTCTCCAGAGGATCATCCCAACCCAGGGATTGAACCCATGTCTCCTGTATTGGCAGGCAGATGCTTTACCACTAAGCCACTTGGGAAGCTTTAATAATGCTATTTTCTTTAAAAATGAATTTAAGTGTAACAAAGAAGAAATTAAATAATATTATAGGTGATATGTCAATATGAATAAAAAAATCTTTTTAAAAAGTAAGACAGAACCACTAGCTAACATGATCAAAGAACCAGAAGTTCTGACTGAACAAACACAGGTTCATCATGATGCAAGAAGTCATGGGAGGTAAAGATGATACAAAGACTTTCCATGGATTTAGGTCCTTCCCTAAAAGCCAAAAACATGAGTTAGGAAGAAACAGTCTCACAATGCTACATGAAAAGGGAAGAACTTGAGAATATTCTAGGATAAGGAAGGTCATCTGAACACAACAGGATAAGGCGACCAGATGAAAACTCAGCCAGGGACAAGTAAAGGTTGAAAACCAAGGGTTACCAACCCCCTTGGTTTAGCTGTATGTGGCTGAAAGAGGGGACAAAAAGAGCATAAACAGCAGAAATATTCTAAAATCTGTGGTCAGAAATAAATATGACAGAAGAAGGTGGCTAAGATATGACAAAGGATGGATCAAAAAATGCTATCTGTCATAGTGCATCTGCTACGAAATCCATTCATCAAGGTTGACTGGGACAAATGGGATGAAAACCTTGCCACCTACCTTTCCACTCACGTGTTCCCCTCCCAACTCTTATACCTACTCCTATCTTAGAGAAAGATTAATATATATACCAAAGCTTCTTATGGAATCTTTCAACATAAATGTGATGAGAGATGTATGAGCTGGAAATGAATTGGGGGGACTTGTTTGCATATTGATGGTGATTGAAATCATGACAGTTGGTAAAATTGCACTCTATGCATCCCTCACAGACACCTTACCCCTGTTACTGCCATCTGCAAGCATTCTCCTCCTATAAACCTTCCCATCTGGTTAACTTTTATTATTCAGTGTTCAGGTCTTGGCTTACACTGCCCTGGATCTCACAGCCTCCTCTTTCATAGCTCCCATGCCATTGTTATTATTTAATATTTCTCATTAGACTGCAAACTCCCTAAAAAGGCAGGAATGAGGTTCACAGTGATACCCCCACCATCTGACCTAGTCTAGTACTAACCAGCAGCCAATCAGTGAATGGATAAATGAATGAGTGAATGACATGCAGGACGTTGTCGTAATTCATGAACATTCATCTAAGAAGCCCAAGGATCTGGCCTTTGTGGGCAAGCCACCAGGAGAGGCAAGAACCAGTGAGAAGAGGGAAAATATCAAACCAGTTGTGGTTCAGACCAGGAGAATAACATAATGGAAGTGAGCCGCACAGAAAGCATAAAGGAGAAGGAGGTGAAGTTTATCTATCCAAAGGGGCCCTCACATGGGTTGGGCTTGGTCATCACTGGCATGGGAAGTGGGTGAGGCTGGTCTAAAGTCGACGACACCGTTGCTAAGCAGGACATTACAGCATTCAAATGTCTTATTGTGTTTATAAGAATGATCTCATCAACAAGCGTGCTTTTTTTTTTTAATCTCCTCTTGTTTGAATGAACTTCTTCCGCATGGAGGGAATTATTGAGCCGCATCCCCTGGTTTGAAAGGGGTGACTCATCTAACTGAGACGAGAAGCCATGCTGTCTCTTTCCCCTGCCCAATCATGCTGCTTCTGCTAAATATGGAGCTGATTACTCAAACAACTACCTAAATCCAAACTAATCACTAGGAAAGCATTTTCTAAGATGATCATAAAGAGAGCAGTTTTGTAACTTTGGACACGTTGTTTATCACTCATAATCTCAGGTTCTTTATCCCCTGACTCTGGAATGGCAGCACTTACCTTTGGGCTGATAGCAGGCTCCAATAGATAAAGCACCAAGCATAAAGGTTGTATTATTTGTAAATCGACACTAAACTTGAAGGAAATACAAAAACTTCAGGATAATGTGATAGCCCTCTCACTAAATACTGACTCTTCTCTTCCAAACATGAACTTAGACCATGTGTATCTTCAGATCTCTAGAATATAACCTCTTCTTCTACCCTGCGCAGTTTTTAGTTCAAGGAGGCTTACAGGATGGCATAACAATGGCACCTGGATACCCCGAGTCCCTTAAGACACTTCTCTTTACTCTGACTTCTCACAGTAGTGAAAGATTTTGAAGCTCACTTAAAAGGCAAGACCATATTTATCCCGAATTCCACCTCTCAAATCCTCTTTCTGTCTTCCCCTGAGGCATCACTTTGACCTATACTCAGAGCACCAGTTCCATCCCTTCCATCTGACTCCCTTCTGTTACTAACTCCCAATCAGAACAGACTTTTCCCTTCTCCTGGGTTTTTCAGGGTATCATTCTTCTACATCACATTCTTCTATATCCTCTTACATCACAATCACCAGATGCCTCACTCTAGACCTTCCAAATCAGAGTCTGTAGGAGTGACATTGCAGCTACTTAGATGACACTGAGGCACATTAAGCTTGAGACCCTGGCCTTAAGCCTGGAGCAGCGTTTATGTGGACAGAGAAAAGCTCCCGGGGCTCTTAGAGCAGGACTCTGCTTTCAACCAATTTTAAAGCCCCATTACAGTGTATGTACTTCTTTTCCCGTTACATGAAAAGTACCCTAATTGGATCAACTTTAAACCTGCTATGCACTTTGAAAAATCTCATGCAGAAATTGGTACCTAACCAAGGGTAACCATAGTAACTGAGGATGAGTTTATAGCTTAAGTAACCAATACTTCAAGTTAATAGGTAATAGGCTCACATCTATGCTTCCCAAAAGGTAATGCACTTGCTGGTTACAGTAGGAGAGAGGATTTTATTTTACTTTCTATATTTATTTATTTGACTGCACTGGGTCTTAGTTGCGACATGTGGGATCTTTGATCTTCAGGGCAGGATGCAAACACTTAGGGGCACATGTGTGATCTAGTTCCCTGACCAAGGATGGAAACCAGGCCCCTGTACTGGGAAGGCAGAGTCTTAGCCACTGGACCACTAGGGATGTCTGGGAGAGAGTATTTTATTTATTTATTTTTCCCCATTTATTTTTATTAGTTGGATGCTAATTACTTTACAATACTGTAGTGGTTTTTGTCATACATTGACATGAATCAGCCATGGATATACATGTATTCCCCATCCCGATTCCCCCTCCCACCTCCCTCTCCACCCGATCCCTCTGGGTCTTCCCAGTGCACCAGGCCTGAGCACTTGTCTCATGCATCCAACCTGGGCTGGTGATCTGTTTCACCCTAGATAATATACATGTTTAGATGCTGTTCTCTCAAAACATCCCACCCTCACCTCCTCCCACAGAGTCCAAAAGTCTGTTCTGTACATCTGTGTCTCTTTTTCTGTTTTGCATATAGGGTTATCATTACCATCTTTCTAAATTCCATATATATGTGTTAGTATACTGTAATGTTCTTTATCTTTCTGGCTTACTTCACTCTGTATAATGGGCTCCAGTTTCATCCATCTCATTAGAACTGATTCAAATGAATTCTTTTTAATAGCTGAGTAATATTCCATGGGGTATATGTACCACAGCTCCCTTATCCATTCGTCTGCTGATGGGCATCTAGGCTGCTTCCATGTCCTGGCTATGATAAACAGTGCTGCGATGAACATTGGGGTGCACGTGTCTCTTTCAGATCTGGTTTCCTCGGTGTGTATGCCCAGGAGTGGGATTGCTGGGTCATATGGCAGTTCTATTTCCAGTTTTCTAAGGAATCTTCACACTGTTCTCCATAGCAGCTGTACTAGTTTGCATTCCCACCAACAGTGTAAGAGGGTTCCCTTTTCTCCACACCCTCTCCAGCATTTATTGCTTGTAGACTTTTGGATAGCAGCCATCCTGACTGGCGTGTAATGGTACCTCATTGTGGTTTTGATTTGCATTTCTCTGATAATGAGTGATGTTGAGCATCTTTTCATGTGTTTGTATCTTTTCATGTATATGTATGTATTCTTTGAGAAATGTCTGTTTAGATCTTTGGCCCATTTTTTGATTGGGTCATTTATTTTTCTGGAATTGAGCGGCAGGAGTTGCTTGTATATTTTTGATATTAATCCTTTGTCTGTTGCTTCATTTGCTATTATTTTCTCCCAATCTGAGGGCTGTCTTTCCACCTTGCTTATAGTTTCCTTTGTTGTGCAAAAGCTTTTAAGTTTCATTAGGTCCCATTTGTTTATTTTTGCTTTTGTTTCTAATATTCTGGGATGTGAGTCATAGAGGATCCTGCTGTGATTTATGTCGGAGAGTGTTTTGCCTATGTTCTCCTCTATGAGTTTTATAGTTTCTGGTCTTACATTTAGATATTTAATCCATTTTGAGTTTATTTTTGTGTATGGTGTTAGAAAGTGTTCTAGTTTCATTCTTTTACAAGTGATTGACCAGTTTTCCCAGCACCACTTGTTAAAGAGGTTGTCTTTTTTCCATTGTATATCCTTGCCTCCTTTGTCGAAGATAAGGTGTCCATAGGTTTGTGGATTTATCTCTGGGCTTTCTATTTGGGAGAGAGTATTTTAAATGGCACATTCATGTGGCATGAAACAACAATTGGTCACAAAGTGAGACTCTTTTCAACCGTCTTTCAAGCTTTCTGATGACATCAGAGACTAAGTCTCAGAATGGTACTAGGTGTCTTCTAGAACTTCCCAGTCTGTTTTCTTTTTTTTTTAAATAAAAAGAAAGTGGGTTTCAGGCCACAACTTTCTCAAGCAACAATATTTAACTAGAATGGAATGAGTTTCATGACTTTCTGTCATGAAAATTTCTGTGTATTTATTTTTATTGTTTCCTTTGATTTATTTTACACACTGGTATAAAACTTCCTTTTATTATCATATATATTAAACAATAAACTGATTTAAAGAAAAATAATAGTTTAGGTTGTTGAGTTGGTGATGGACAGGAGAGCCTGGCTTGCTTTTGTCTGTGGGGTCACAAAGAGTCAGACCTGACTGAGTGACTGAACTGAATAGTTTTGGTAATATGTGACTGGCAAAAATAATGAAGGGTGCCAGTGAGTGACTAAACTTTAGGAAAACTATCTAGAATCTAGTAGATAAAGAAGCATGTGCAGGTTAGAGCAATCTTGAGTAAGATTAGAAAACAGATTTTTTGTTTTATGTGATTTTATGCAAAAGAGCAGCAATTCATTTAGTGTTTCTTAGATACAAGATGTGAATTACGTTCCATATCAGCTCTCTTATAGGTATAAAGGCAGGGGAGAAAACCTCTTCCTTTTTCTATGGACCAAATGTAAAAAGGCAAAACCAGGAGTCTTTTCTTGATTAAGGGCATGGGCTGCTTTTACTGCTGATTAGTTTGGGACAATTACATATATATAATACATACACACTTATATACTTAAATATATACATATATTTGTAAACTAAGCACAGTGCACAACACATTGAAAGTCCTTAAAATGAACTTGTATTCTATTTTTATTTAGAATTAGCATACCTACTGCTTTTTATCATTTTTTAGTGCTAAAAGTGAATCATTGGAATGATCACTTCCTCAGGATGTTTAAAACCCTTACAACTTCCACTTTTAATTCCTTATACTTCAGATTAGGTTGAATAACAATTTGGATCTCTTGACCAAAATTCTTTTCCCATATTTTCTAACATTTACATTGTATCTTTCCAAAATCTTAGCTCATACCCAATTATATTTAGGACCATGGTTTCTCTGGTAGAGGGAGCCCAGCATTAATAGGCTCAGAACATCTGGGCTGCTGGGGACCCTGGCTTCTCAAGTTTTATAGGCACAGTAATAATAACATGCCTTAGCTGACTGAATTATACAAATTGATTAAAAAAAAGAATTGATTCAGAATGAGTAGAAAGGTAGTGAATTTTGTCCACTTTATTACAAATGAGAAGATAGACTGGTAGATTATTTAAATTAGTAATTAGAAGTTAGCACTTAGTCCATCCTAAAGGAAATCAGTCCTGTATATTCATTGGAAGGACTGATGCTGAAGCTGAAACTCCAATACTTTGGCCACTTGATGTGAAGAGCTGACTCACTGGAAAAGACCCTGATGCTGGGAAAGATTGAAGGCAGGAGGAGAAGGGGAGGACAGAAGATGAGATGGTTGGATGGCACCACTGACTCAGTGGACATGAGTTTGAGCAAGCTACAGGATGTGGTGGGGACAGGGAAACCTGGTGTGCTGCAGTTCATGGGGTTGCAAAGAGTCAGACACAACTGAGCGCCTGAACTGAACTGAATTAGAAGACAAACTAAATTGCATAGACCTTTAGGCCTTTATTTTTTCTCTAATGAGCTATGGTGCTTATATTTATTTGGTGATATTTTACTCATTTTATACAGTGATGCTCAATTCTGAGATTGAGCTCTTGTGTGAAAGCCTTGAATAGAAGGTTGTGATTCCTCTTGGTACACTGACTAATAGAAATGGGCTTTGAAAAGCCAGTCTTGCTTGAAAAAATCAACTGTGTGTCTGTTTGTGTTCCTCTTCAGTAAAGTACCAGGGAGAAATGTAGTGGCCTTGCAAATGGAGATATGGCAGCCCTTTTTGAGACCAGGAAAGTGAGACCCTCTCGGAGGCTATACATTAAATAAAAGATATAACCTACTTTCTATACTCAGTACAAATACATTCACAATATATGTTTACACTGTTTTCTTTTTTTTTTTTCTTATTTTACCCTCTCCTCCAACATGAGCTATTATTAGCACTGTCCATTTTCTCCCATTTGCATCAATTCTCAAGCCTCCTACTTAATTCTGTTATCCAAGAACTCTAGGGGTTGACTTTACCCCAGGTAGCGTCTACTCTCTGAGAGTCTAACTGGACTTCAGCCAGGTTTTTTTCAATATCACACACTTTCACTGTTGAAGATGAGTCCTACAAAGTCTAACATTTCTTTGTAGCAAGGCCATTGCTAGTTGAAACTTTGTTAGTGCTACAAAGGTACCCAATAGTAAGGCTCCAAAATTGCAGCTCTCATGTCATGTTCCACAAGCCTGACATCCATCCAGTCTGGCTGAATTCTGAGGAAATTCTGGCATAAGTGACATGCGGCGCCACAATCCTTCCTACATCTTAAACTTTGGTCACTAGGCTGGATGCTTTCTTTCCTCAAAGTTAGTTTTCTTTTATAGAGCTTATTGCTTTTCCCTTCCAACATTCCTTCCAATGTTCATGTCCATCCTAGTTCACAATAAAAGGCCTTCTTAATTTCTGGGATGTAGAATTTAAATTAATTCTTCTGCAAGAGAATCTATAAAAAACCAAGTTTGATAACCCATCTGAATTCAAGGCCATTTAATCTCCTTCATGTATGATTATCTGAAGTGAAGACCTATCTGTGTCTTTAAGGTAGGACATAGCCAGAGAAGTCCCACTACAATGACTGCTTCATTTCAATTCTAGTTTGCTTACTCTTTTTTGTACAATTTATACAGTAGGGAATCTTGAGAAGCTGTCTAAAATGCCCCAAAAGCCAAAGTGAGTGTCCTAGAAATATAATTAGTACATTCCTTATGGATATACTACACTTCCTTTCAGGAAACAAATCCACTATTTTCTCAACCATTATGTTGTTTATCCTTTAAAAGATACCCCACTATCATGCCATAGCTCATTCTGATTTTCTTTTATCTGTATACCCCAAAGATAAACAAACCTCAATGAGGTCTATAAATTTAATTCTCAAGATGCATACATATTTCTCAAATGAATTATTGAGCTGGAAGCCAAGCAAGATTGGTGAGGTTCAGACCTCATTAAGCAACCACATCTATCATGGTACGAAATGTGTTTCAGTCCTTAGTGGTTTTGAAGCTTTTCAGAAAAGCAGTGTCCAAGTAGAAGGTCTAACCAAAGGAAACTTGGACTAAGGTCAAATCATCCTTACCCTAATGGCTTGAGGTTGTTCCTCTTTGTTTTTCTTGAGCTCTCTAGAGAGTTTGACCATGGTCTCTGCCTCTAACAACTACTTGTAGAATCAGAGTTGGCAGGGGACTGAGCAATCAATTAATCTAAACTTTTATTTGAGTCACAAATTCCTTTGCTATTTTAATAACTGACACAGATGGCCAAGAATACAAATAAATACCCTACGTCTAAATATTTAAAAGTTAAAAAGAAGGCTAAAAAATGGTTAAGAACAAATTCCAGTCAGGTAAGATTCTGTCTTCAGATCTTAGCAGGCAAAATGTAATAGTTCAGAGGGCAATTCTGGAACCAGGGTTAGTTCCAAGATAGTCTCTGAAGTTCTCCCTTCCTAGAAACTTTAAGGAAGGTCTGCTTTGGGGTCTTACATGGGTCCTATTTAGGATTCCCAATGATTCATGAACTCCTTATTGCCAAATTCAGACTTAAATTGAAGAAAGTGGGGAAAACCACTAGACCATTCAGGTATGGCCTAAATCAAATCCCTTATGATTATACAGTGGAAGTGAGAAATAGATTTAAGGGACTGGATCTGATAGACAGACTGCCTGATGAATTATGGACAGAGGTTCGTGACATTGTACAAGAGACAGGGAGCAAGACCATCCCCAAGAAAAAGAAATGCAAAAAAGCAAAATGGCTGTCTGAGGAGGCCTTACAAATGGCTGTGAAAAGGAGAGAAGGGAAAAGCAAAGGAGAAAAGGAAAGATATATCCATTTGAATGCAGAGTTCCAAAGAATAGCAAGGAGAGATAAGAAAGCCTTCCTCAGTGATCAGTGCAAAGAAATAGAGGGAAATAATAGAATGGGAAAGACTAGAGATTGCTTCAAGAAAATTAGAGATACCAAGGGACCATTCATGCAAAGATGGGCTCAATAAAGGACAGAAATGGTATGGACCTAACAGAGGCAGAAGATATTAAGAAGAGGTGACAAGAATACACAGAAGAACTCTACAAAAAAGATCTTCATGACCCAGATAATCATGATGGTGTGATCACTCACCTAGAGCCAAACATCCTGGAATGTGAAGTCAAGTGGGCCTTAGGAAGCATCACTATAAACAAAGCTAATGGAAGTGATGGAATTCCAGTTGAACTATTTCAAATCCTAAACGATGATGTTGTGAAAGTGCTGCACTCAATGTCAGCAAATTTGGAAAACTCAGCAGTGGCCACAGGACTGAAAAAGGTCAGTTTTCATTCCAATCCCTAAGAAAGGCAATGCCAAAGAATTCTCAAACTACTGCACAGTTGCACTCATCTCACACGCTAGCAAAGTAATGCTCAAAATTCTCCAAGCCAGGCTTCAGCAATATGTGAACCATGAACTTCCAGATGTTCAGGCTGGTTTTAGAAAAGGCAGAGGAACCAGAGATCAAATTGCCAACATCCACTGGATCATCAAAAAAGCAAGAGAGTTCCAGAAAAACATCTATTTCTGCTTTATTGACTATGACAAAGCCTTTGACTGTCTGGATCACAATAAACTGTGGAAAATTCTCAAAGAGATGGGCATACCAGACCACCTGACCTGCCTCCTGAGAAACCTGTATGCAGGTCAGGAAGCACCAGTTAGAACTGGACATGGAACAACAGACTGGTTTCAAATAGGAAAAGTATGTCGAGGCTGTATATTGTCACCTTGCTTTTTAAACTTATATGCAGAGTACATCGTGAGAAATGCTAGGCTGGATGAAGCACAAGCTAGAATCAAGATTGCTGGGAGAAATATCAATAACCTCAGATATGCAGATGACACCACCCTTGTGGCAGAAAGTGAAGAAGAACTGAAGAGCCTCTTGATGAAAGTGAAAGAGGAGAGTGAAAAAGTTGGCTTAAAACTCAACATTCAGAAAACGAAGATCATGGCATCTGGTCCCACAATTCATGGCAAATAGATGGGGAAACAGTGGCTGATTTTATTTTTTGAGCTCCAAAGTCACTGCAGATGGTGACTGCAGCCATGAAATTAAAAGACGCTTACACCTTGGAAGGAAAGTTATGACCAACCTAGACAGCATATTAAAAAGCAGACACATTCATTGCAACTAAGGTTGGTCTAGCCAAGGCTATGGTTTTTCCAATGGTCATGTATGGATGTGAGAGTTGGACTATAAAGAAAGCTGAGCACTGAAGAATTGATGCTTTTGAACTGTGATGTTGGAGAAGACTCTTGAGAGTCCCTTGGCCTGCAAGGGGATCCAACCAGTCCATCCTAAAGGAGATCAGTCCTGGGTGTTCATTGGAAGGACTGATGCTGAAGTTGAAACTCCAATACTTTGGCCACCTGATGCAAAGAGCTGACTTATTTGAAAAAACCCTGATGCTGAGAAACATTGAGGGCAGAAGGAACAGGGGAAGACAGAGGATGAGATGGTTAGATGGCATCACTGACTGAATGGATATGAGTTTTGGTAAACTCTGGGAGTTGGTGATGCACAGAGAGGCCTGGCGTACTGCAGTCCATGGGGTCTCAAAGAGTCGGACACGACTGAGCCAATGAATTGAACTGAACTGAATGATTCTGAGCCTCTTGTGGAACTCTAAGCTGAATCAGGTCTGTCTTCAGCAACTCTCCTAAGATAGGACCCAGAGAAACATATGTCCTACCACCTTGGTGAATTTCACATGCCTTTTCTTGCATAGGCCAGATTCAGCACTTCTAAGACCCACACTGGGCCAAGGAACCCGAGAAATGGATTCTTCTAAGCTTTCAAAGGGAGATGTGTAAGACTCTATTAGAATCCTCCAGAGAAATAGAACATTTGGATATATATACACACACACACATGGCAGAGAAGGTAATGGCACCCCACTCCAGTACTCTTGCCTGGAAAATCTCATGGATGGAGGGGCCTGGTAGGCTGCAGTCCATGGGGTCACTAAGAGTTGGACTTGACTGAGCGACTTCACTTTCACTTTTCACTTTCATGCATTAGAGAAGAACATGGCAACCCACTCCACTGTTCTAGCCTGGAGAATCCCAGGGACAGGGGAGCCTGGTGGGCTGCCGTCTATGGGGTCGCACAGAGTCAGACACGACTGAAGTGACTTAGCAGCAGCATATATACATGGGCCACACCCCTGACTCTGTTTTGCCTCCCAGAACAGCAGTTTGGGGTTGCCCTGGGAGCACCCACCACAGAGCTCTCTCAAGACACACGCACTGTAGAGTGTCCTAGAACAAGAGGTGTCACAGGCTCATGGAGGGGGCCGTGGACAGGAGGTGGAGCTGAGAACCAGGGTGACTGATGGCAGTATGACCAGCCAGGCAGGCAAAGTGCCTTGGAGGAAAAATCACTGGCTTCAGTGACTCCAGCTCATGGCTGGGGGTCCTTAAGGAGGGATTCGGCATAAAGACATATGATCTATTTTATCATAAAGTAATAAATATATGATTTATGTTAAGGAATTGGCTCATGAGATTGTAGAGACTAGAAAACTAAAAATCTGCAGGGTAAGCATGCAGGCTGGAGACCCAGGGAATAATTGATGTTGCAGCTCAAGTCCAAACGCAGTCTGCTGGCAAAAATCCTGCTTCTTTGGGGCAAGTCTGCCTTTTTTTTCTCTTAAGGCTTCCAATTGATTTTTAGATGAGGCCCACAGACAATATGGAGGGTAAACTGCTTTACTCAAAATCTACTCATTTAAATGTTAACCTCTTTCCAAAAAACATCTTCACATCAGCACCCATACTAGTGTTAAATATCTGTGTATTGTGGCCTAGCCGAGTTGACACAAAATAAGTTGTATTTGAACATATTCATATTACTTCTTTATCTAAGAAAATATCAGTAACTTAGTGGAGGCCGAGGAGGCTGCCTAATGGTCAAAACCTCTAGGTTTTATTTCCATTCTATTGCTGGCAGGCAAAAATGTCAATACTGAAAAGATGTATAACATCAACGGGCTGACAGCTTTACTAGGCATAACCACATTTCCACAGGAAGAGTTTGAATTTCAGTTGTCAGGAAATCCTATATTTGGCAAATTGGGGTGATATGTCAAGCCTCATAAATAAAAGCAGGCCAGGTCACTTAGAACTATGCTGATTATCTTTCCAGGCTACATTCTGAAGCCAGAAGCTTAGGTGATTCGTTAGGTATTGGTTTCTCACATGGAGCCTGTCTCTACTTCTTCTGTACTTTATACCAGAGGGGAAACATGTTTCAGTTCAGTTCAGCCACTCAGTTGTGTCTGACTGTTTGTGACCCCATGGACTGCAGCACGCCAGGCTTCCCTGTCCATTGCCAACTCCCAGAGCTTGCTCAAACTCATCTCCATCGAGTCGGTGATGCCATCCAATCATCTCTGTCATCCCCTTCTCCTCCTGCCTTCAATCTTTCCAAATATCAGGGTCTTTTCCAATGAGTCAGTTCTTCACATTAGGTGGCCAAAGTATTGGAGTTTCAGCTTCAGCATCCTTCCTTCCAGTGAATATTCACTGATTTTCTTTAGGATTGACTGATCTCCTTACAGTTCAAGAGACTCTCAAGAGTCTTCTCCAACACCAACTCTTGACCACCACAGTTCAAAAGGATCAATTCTTTGGTGCTCAGCTTTATTTAGACAAATAGCTGAGAAAAGAAAAAGATATATATACATATATATGTTTATAAAATGGGAGAGATATTTTTCTCTATATATAAGTAACCTGGGTTCACTAAGGAGTCTGAGAATCTAAGTAAAATTTACCATACTTTGTCGACACTCAAATCAGAAGTCACAGGGGCTATGCCATGTGTTCAACTTAAACCAACCAAAGAAGGAAAGAGAAAGAGATTTATAAGATGCTAAGTAGGAATATTAAACATAATAACACCAACTATATATGCCAAACATTGCCAGACACACTTTATATACATTATTTCTAGTTCTAAATACTAGACAGTAAGCGTCATTTTTCACAATTTAAAGGTAAGATTAAGATTCAGAAAGTTAGAACAACCTGCCTGAGGTACACAGAAAACAACTTGTTCTGCCAGGATCCAAGTAGACGTTCTCTTTGTAGAAAAGTGAAGGACAGTGCAGACTTCTCGCCATCCCAGAAGCATCAGGAAACCCGGGAACTTTCAGGAGACGTACGAAGTAGCCTCGACTCAGGCCTGAAAATCCCTCTGAGCAGTTTCCAAGCCACCTCAAGTTCCTGGAATTTTCTCACTTCATCTTTAAAGAATGAGAATTTATACAGTTTCAGTGAAAATCCTGTGAAAAAGACCAACGTCAAGATACAGAACATTTTCCTATGAGCTCAAGGAAAGACTGGCAGGTTGCAGAAGAGGAAACCTGAGACATAAAATTCATGACCTGAGCTCCTTTCTCACACCTAACTGTCTTGCTTGATCCAAATCAGTGACACGGACCAGTACCAAAAATCACCAAAACTTTTCTTCATTCATTCTTCCCTTCATTAATTTATCTCATTCTACATACCAGAAAAAGCACTCCAAAAAGGAGATGACAAACACAGTCCCTGTGTCTTGAGGAACTTGCTATCCAGCCCTGGAGAAAAACAAATATGGCATAATTATAATATAGCTGGTTAAGCGAAATAACAGATCTGTGTAATGGATAGAATGAGAGCATAGGACGCGCTTCAGAGCAGCAAGCAGATCACTTTCCAAGGAGGAGCTTGGGGGCGGCGGTTGCGTCCGAAGGCTGAAGGAGGCAGCTGCACTGAGGCACAGGGGCTCACCAGGTGTTGCCAGGGTGCTCAGCCGGGGTCATTTCCAGAGGAGCTAGTAAGCCAGCTGGCCTCAGAGGCCAGGAGCAAGGCAGAAGTTGTGAAAGTCATCCCTTCTGGGCGGAATTCTTGATGTAAAGACCCGCAATTCCAACAGTTTCAGCGGATGAGAGCCGAGATATGGAATAGGTGTTCTGTATTTTGCACCTCGTTTGCACCCCAGACTGGTATGCTTGGTATTTTAGAGACTTCCAGATATTATCTCATTTGAATTAACTCAGCTCAGAAATTTCAGACATGGCAGCACCATATCACAATGTTTATAGAAATGATAGCTATTATGGAATAAATTGTGGAGTTGTGTGTCTGTAGATAAAAAGGAGTTTAAGACAGATAGTCACTGCTCTCAAGAGTCCTCTGTAAACTAGCAAATTACTATAACGTCTAGAACTGTGGAGTAGAGTCTGCATGAAAGCTCTCTCACTAGCCCTTAATTCCACACCGACCAAGGTCTACCAGGCTTTCAGAAAGCTAGCGAAGGCCTGTCTGTTTATAGCTGCACAGACAGATACATTCACAGTAAACTTGTTGTTGTTCCGTTGCTCAGGCGTGTCCAACTCTGCGAATCCATGGACTGCAGCACACCAGGCTTCTCTGTCCTCCATTATCTCCCAGAGTTTGCTCAAGTTCATGTCCATGTGTACAATCACATCAGAATATGTAAACATTTAGGATCTGCAGGATGACCTGGTCATTACATACTGGAAAATACGTGCAGGCTCGCTTACTATGAGTAAGTGTAAAGAAAACGTCTCCTAGATTTCTCTGTGACTGCTCTGCTGTTCCTCCCCACCCCTCTCCCCGGAGAGCAGTGTGTGCAAGGTAAGATGGCAGAGGACAGTGGGAAAAGCGGTGGAGATTTGGAGATTTAGGTCAACCCAGTGGTCTCATCTGGGAACAAAGCTAAATGCAGGCCTGTCTTTGTCTGATCTGTACCACTTTGACTTCCTTGTGTTCAGTTGTTAAGGCTTGAATTGCATCCCCCCTAAAAAAAAGATATTTGAAGTCCTAGCCCTCAGGACCTCCGAAGGTGACCTTGCTGGAAACATGGCTGTTTTCAGATGTGATGACTTAAGCTAAGATGCAGTCACACGGGAGTAGCATGCTTAGCTGCTCAGCTGTGTTCGACTCTCTGCAACCCCAAGGACTGTAGTCCACCAGGCTCCTCTGTCCATGCGACTTTCCTGGCAAGAATACTGGAATGGGTTGCCATTTCCTCCTCCAGGGGCTCTTCCAGACCCAGGGATCAAACTGGTGTCTCTTGCATCTCCTGCCTTGCAGATGGATTCTTTACCACTGAGTCACAGGGGAAGAAGGAGTAGGGTGGGCCCTTAATGCAACATGACTGGTGTTCTTCTGAGAAGAGACACAGAGACATAGGCACATGAGGGGAGAAAGCCACGTGATGGTAGAGGCGGAGACTGAGACGCTGCCACTGGAAACCAGCGAATGCCAAGAGATGCTGGCAGCAGCTAGAAGGCAGCAAAAAGCAAGGGGTTTCCCCATGTGCAGGTTTCAGAGGGAGCATGGCTCTGCCAGTGCGTTAATTCTGGACGTCTAGCTTCCAGAACTGTGAGACAATAGATTCCTATTGTCTGAAGCCTCCCAGTTTGTACTGCTCTGCTTTAGCAGCCCCAGGAAACTAATATACCAGTCCAAGAGAGAGCCGAGATGCCCTAGGTCCTATGAGGGAGCCTCCTGCCAGCATCCCAAACAGGAAGCAGGACAGTCTCTGTGGTTTATTCTCACTCTGAAATTGCGCCTTCCCTCCCCCATCACCATCACTTTGCAGCCCCTGGAGGTCAAGGCTGACCACCTGCTTTCTAGGCATTTGTCTCTCTCCTCCTGACCATCAGCAGGATCCAAGGGGTCAAGCTTTGCTAACTTCCTTTTCCCTACTTGATCAGATATCCCTTTCTTCAAACTCCATGATCAAATCTACCAAGCCTAATGTCTTGTTATACTGAAGAAAAGAAAGAAAGAAATTTGAAACATACTTTTCTCTTCAAAAAAAAGTCTAGCTTTTGAGTCTCTCGCCTTGTTCAGACTCAAATATCCCATTTGAGATGCCAGAAGTCGGTTATTAACCATCTCATTGTCTTTCTAAGTCTCACATCCATTAACAGTCATCATGTGTAGCTGTGCTGCCTAAAGTTTGGACTCAAATGGTATTTGAGAGCTGAGCAGTCAGTCACACAATCATTGCTGAGTTACCTACCTTTTTCGCAGACAAATTGTAGCTATGATCTCTCCTCCCCTTGAGAAGTGAAGGAAAAAGAACTCTTCAGCTGTCCTGTCTCATGCTCCAACCTGTTTACTGGTCTGTGCATTCCCTTCTGGCGGTTTGGAGCAGGAGCAGGCTGACAGACACTTTGTAAGCCTTGGGGTCTTGGAGAATCAAGGTCAGTACTTCTGGGGCTAAAATTTCAGCTTCTCTATACACCAGTGCCAAATCAAACCCTGGAGACAGAATTGTGGGTGAAGTAGAAAAAGATAGCTTTATTACTTTGCCAGGAAAAGGGGGATACAGTGGGATCGTGACTTCAAAAACTGTCCCAACTTGGAGAAGATAGACGTTTTACAGTAATGGTTCAGAGAAGATGTGATCAGCTTGTGGACATTCTTCTGATGGGCTGGTGGTGAGGTATGTAGGAATCAGCATCGTCAATCTTCAGGTTCAACTGGTCTAGGGTCTACATCCTTGTGGGCAGCATACCGTTGTTAATTGTTAACTTCTCCCACCTGGAGGGGTTTTCGGTATCTCCAAAATAGCTCAAAGATTCTGTTGCATGTATTCCTTGATGAGGAGCCAGGACATTGCCCCAAGGCTACCCTTGACTGTTTCTACCTAGTCTCACATCGCCTCCATTCTCTAATTAGCAACAGCTTGAATCTGCCCTTGGAATTCAGGGAAGGTCATGGAGGCTGAGTAAAGACTATGTCCTGTAATCAAAGGAATGGGGGACACAGAAAGGCTCTGTGCCCGGGAGCCCCACAGGGCCCTGTGTGGTGTCACTTCTTATAAACAGATCTCTTAACATTTGATGCTTCAACATGCAACCTTACTGTGTGTTAATGGTCATAATGGTTTTAGTAAATACTAGCCGTGTTCTTCCCAGGAACCCTGGAGTGGAAGTTACCTGTGGCCTACAACACTCATTGCCTTTTCTCCCTTTCCAACAGACTGTGATATTGTTTAGAGATCCACCCTTTTCTGACACAGCCCCTGTCCCTCAATGGGCAGATGGGTCAAATGTTATATACTTTTTCTGAGATTGGTTCTAAGATGAGCATGTGACCCACATCCGACTGGGACTCACAGAGTTTCTGACAGAGATTTCCAGGGAGAAAGCTTCTTTGTCCTTAGAGGATGCTTCATGACGCAAATCTGTCTAATATGGAAAGTGGAAGAAAAGAGCGTGTAGCCGCAGCAGCGTGTAACTGCAGCAGCAGCCGTCCTGCAGTTATGAGGACAGCAGTCTGTCCAATGAAGCCTAGGTTCAGCAGAGCTCAGAGATGAAACCCATCTGAGTCCAAGAACTGAAGCGCAGTGAATCCGTGATGCCTAGGTATCTGAGTCAGTGACTTTCTATACGGTTGAAATTAATTTGACAGGTGTGTTTCAAAGTATCCTAACAGATTCAAACTTTAGTGGACATACATTTTGGAGTATGTACAATATGAGGGGAAAGCCACAGATCACTGTGGCCTTTTCACTTACTTATGCATGAATTTATTCCACCTGGATGTTCTTGGAACCATGGAAGATTTGTTCCTTATATTTCTACTTCTAGATGGTTCACCTTTCCGTAGCATATATTGATCAACTCATCTGCTTAATATTTAATGTATAAATTCAAAACATGGCTATTCCATGGTGTACTCCCAGAAAGGAGGCTTTTAGCTTTAACAATATCAACAATGTATAGATGGGAGAACAGAAATACTGAAAAGACATGCTTAAACCCCCAAATTTCCATAATCTAGGGAACTGTCAGAAACACAAATCAATATAGAAGCATTTCAAGAACACATAGAAGGCTGAGTTTTTCCCTGATACACTGGACCCAGAGTCCTAACTCTGTCAATGTATTTCTAGTTAAATAATATATGAAGATTCTTATACCATCAAAAGGAAAGCTTTGTAAGGAGACATTGAGATGTTAGTTTCAAGAGATTCTCACCTTTTAGACCTTTTTTATTTGGGAGGTGGGGGGAGCACACAGCACATCATGGGATGCAGGATCTCAGTTCCCTGACCAGGGATCCAACTCACGCGCCCCTCCCTGGAAGCACGGAGCCTTAAGCGCGGGACTAGCAGGTAAGGCCTGCACCTCTTAATGGAATCAAGCTAGCGGGAAGTGCTTGGAGTGGAGTTAGATAAATAAACATTTTTCTACGAGAAGGAAACACAAACCACACTTCCTTGTAAATAACCCCTGAAATGAAGATTTTATTCACTCGAATATTCTCAATTTTTAACATTTAAATTATTAGCCTATAAGAGAGCTGGAAGAGGAAAGGAAGGCTGAAATACAGTTAGCTTCTCTCAGGTAATTTTAAGAAGTTTACTTTGGAAGAGTTTTCTGGAATGAAATCCAGGCTATCTTTAAGTTTATCTTTTCTATCTCTCCTTAGTACATTTACTACTACTACTAAATTAAAACCACATAAAGCTTAATATTTGATTGTCTTTTAAATAAAGCCTCAAAATTAAGCCAGAGAGGCAAAACTCTTTCAGCATGATATTTGCTAGAATTGTCCAATTATTATCCAGTTATTCAAAGGGATACACCTGGCACTTTGGGGGTAGGTTTACCCACATACTCTTTATTCGTGTCTAGTATAGTTTTCTAGGGCATTTGGATAATTTTAAATGCCTGTGCCATTTTTTCTTCCTTTGCCTAAGCAATAAGGAATCTTGGCAGCTAAAACAAGAACTGAACGCTACCTTTTCTCTCAGGCAGGTAGTCAGGACACAGAAAGCGTGGTAACAGTAGAACAAATAGGACTCCTTAAAACTTAGTGTTAAGGCTGTTATTTTTGCTTTATCGCCAGGGAAGGATTGCAGGAACTCTGCCAGCCTTCTCTTCTGGCCATTCTGCCCAGGGAGGTGTCATCATGTGATGGGGAGGTGAGAGTGGGGGCAGGGAGTGAGGCTGGAGGAACCAGCCCTTCCTCTCTGACAGACACAGCCTGTCTCTGGGAGCAAGGCAGGCTACAGGTCTGCAATTTCCAGCTGTAGGCCTGATCCCAACCAGAACTTGCTGGGTGGTTTGGAATCACCTTTGTAACTGTTACAAGTCCACTCACCCAGAATGACAAGTTGTTCATTATGGCCCTTTGGAGTTTTTGTTTAAAACTGGGAGGTTTGAGATAAGTAATGCTAACATAAATGTGGAAGCACTCACATCCTGGATAAATATTAATAGATAACTACTTATATCTCTGAGCTAATAGTAAGTGCATGTAAAGCCACATGATCAGCTTTATGTTATCAAGAGGGGTGGGGAAAAAATCTGATTTGATTTCCAAAGAATAGAACTAGTAAGTTTATGGTAGAAAAATAATTCACTTTAACTAATTTGAAGCTTGGGCTTGTACAGTGTGCTTCTTTTGCTTTCTTTCACTGGATTTATTTGTCCTGAAAGCAGATATTGAGGACCTCTGTATGACGGACTGAGATGGGCTCTGTGTGAGCAAGTCTGAATGAGTTATTGTTACCCTCCATACTCTTAAAAGGAGTAGCGTATAATACACACGAAGCACTTAGTACTTTTTGAATGCTAAATGAATAATCCTTAGCAAAAGATAAATCTACAATATCTTCACCTGAGACATTTAAATTATATTTTGTAGAGTATCTTCTACAATATATAAAATTATATTTTATAGAGTATCAATTCACAGAAGAAGAATACACACAAGAGCTATACAAAGAAAGATCTTCATGACCCAGATAACCACAATGCTGTGATCACTCACCTAGAGTCAGACATTCTGGAATGCAAACTCAAGTGGGTCTTAGGAAGCATCACTACAGACAAAGCTAGTGGAGGTGACGGAATTCTGGTTGAGCTATTTCAAATCCTAAAAGATGATGCTGTGAAAGTGCTGCACTCAATATGCCAACAAATTTGGAAAACTCAGCAGTGGCCACAGGACTGGAAAAGGTCTGTTGTCTGTTTTCATTTCAATCCAAAGAAAGGCAATGGCAAAGAATGTTCAAACTACCACACAGTTGCACTCATCTCACATGCTAGCAAAGTAATGCTCAAAATTCTTCAAGCCAGGCTTCAATAGTACATGAACTGTGAATTTCCAGGTGTTCAAGCTGGATTTAGAAAAGGCAGATGAACCAGAGATCAAATTGCCAACATCCACTGGATCATCAAAAAAGCAAGAGAGGTCCAGAGAAACATCTACTTCTGCCTTATTGACTATGCCAAAGTCTTTGACTGTGTGTACCGCAACAAACTGTGGAAAATTCTTAAATAGATGGTAATATCATACCACCTGATTAGCCTCCTGAGAAATCTGTATGCAGGTCAAGAAGCAACAGTTAGAACTGGACATGGAACAGCAGACTGGTTCCAAATTGGGAAAGAAGTACATCAAGGCTATATATTGTCATCCTGCCTATTTAACTTATATGCAGAGTACATCATGAGAAATCTGGGCTAGATGAAGCACAATCTGGAATCAAGATTACCGGGAGAAATATCAATAACCTCAGCTATGCAGATGACACCACCCTTCTGGCAGAAAGCGAGGAAGAACTAAAAAGCCTCTTGATGGAAACAATGGAAACAGTGTCAGTCTTTATTTTCTTGGGCTCCAGAATCACTGCAGATGGTAATTGCAGCCATGAAATTAAAAGACATCTGCTTCTTGGAGGAAAAGATATGACCAACCTAGACAGCATATGAAAAAGCAGAGACATTACTTTGCCAACAAAGGTCCATCTAGTCAAGGCTGTGATTTTACCAGTAGTCATATACGGATGTGAGAGTTGGAATATAAAGAAGGCTGAGCACTGAAGAATTGATGCTTTTGAACTGTGGTGTTGGAGAAAACTCTTGAGAGTCCCTTGGACTGCAAGGAGATCCAATCAGTCCATCCTAAAGGAAATCAATCCTGAATATTCATTGGAAGGACTGATGTTGAAGTTGAAGCTCCAATCCTTTGGCCACCTGATGCGAAGAGCTGACTCATTTGAAAAGACCCTGATGCTGGGAAAGATTGAAGGTGGGAGGAGAAGGGGACAACAGATGATGAGATGGTTGGATGGCATCACCAAATTGATGGACATGAGTGATGGACAGAGAAGCCTGGTGTACTGCAGTCCATGGGGTCGCAAAGAGTCGGACACAACTGAACAACTGAACTGAACTGAGAGTATCTTCTTACTAAAGTTAACATTAAAATTCATTCCATATGTACCTGTTTGATGGTAAGGTGAAGACATTTTACTGTTAAAATTTGATCAAGAAGGCACTAAATCTGTAATCCAGGTACAAATAAAGAGCAATATATTTTATGACTTCAAAATATGTCACAAACTATTTCCTTGAGCATGATTCTGTTAAATGAGAATAAGTTACTTTGTTTAGAATGAATTGAAGTTTAACCTAAGTATCCTGTTAGAGCGCTAGTGAGATGTTGTGTAAGAAAGTGCTTGGTAAGGTGCCATGAAGCTTTTCATAAGCACAGATCACCAGAATGGAAGTTGAAGTCAGACAGGCTGGAAACCGTCAGATAGTCCCAGTCCTCTGCTGGCTGTCTGTACACGCTGGGTCAAGTTATTTTACCCCTGGGACCTTAGCTTTCTCATATATAAAATGTAAACGAATGCTATTTACATTATTCATTTTTAGTGACAATGAAATGAGCTAATGCATAGAAGCATTTTAGCCTAGTGGCAGTTCATAGCAAGAACTTAATCAACATTAGCAAGCATCATCTTCTTTTCTTTCATCATCTTCATCAACACAAGAAAAGGTAGTTCTCCTTTACTTCTCATCTTACAAAATGTCAAGATTTCCAAGAGAAAAAAAGGAAAGGAAAAACAAAAGCAAGCAGAAGTGCTGCTAAATCACATTCTTACAAACTCTCACCTAGAACAAGACCTACAAGACCTTCTAGAACTAACACCCCAAAAAGATGTCCTTTTCATTATAGGGGACTGGAATGCAAAAGTAAGAAGTTAAGAAATACCTGGAGTAACAGGCAACTTTGGCCTTGGAGTACAGAATGAAGCAGGGCAAAGGCTAATAAAGTTTTGCCAAGAGAACCCGCTGGTCATACCAAACACCCTCCTCCAACAACACAAGAGAAGACTCTACACATGGACATCACCAGATGGTCAATATTGAAATCCAGTTGATTATATTCTTTGCAGCCAAAGATGGAGAAGCTCTACACAGTCAGCAAAAACAAGACTGGGAGCTGACTGCAGCTCAGATCATGAACGCTTTATTGCAAAATTCAGACTTAAATTGAAGGAAGTAGGGAAAACCACTAGAGCATTCAAGTATGACCTAAATCAAATCCCTTATGATTATATAGTGGAAGTGACAAATATATTCAAGGATTTACCATAGTTCTTGGTATATTTTAGGAATTTAAAAACTCTTTCTGAATGAATGAATGAATCAATAAATGAATGCATACACATCAGATAACCAAGTGCAAAGTATGATTTGTAGAGTAGCTGGAGCCAGTATCAGTGCCTTATGGGGGGACCAAACTTCAACATTCTTCTCAATCAAGTTTGAAATAATGAAAAGGGAGACATGGCAGAAAGAGATTGATATGTCATTCTGGTTATTGATAAAGATAATGAAGAAGGGCATGGCTTAGGTGCATGAAGACAGTGGACTTCCTAAAAATGCACTCCAGAATCAAACGGACTCACCCACCAGCTATGGCATAGCTCCCAACACAGGACTTGCCTCTGCACAGCCTAGAGGGAGAAGGAGTGGACCAGAATGCGTCCTTCCTGTGATTGGCTGGCTCCCAACTACACAGCGGTAGTTTATTTCCCAAAAGCAACACTGCAAGGGTTGTCTCTTCTCTGGGACAGAGTGAGTCAAGTAGGGAAGACAGGCCAAGAGGGTTACAGCAACTGATGTCAGTTTGAATCATAAACAGGAGCCAAGAGAAAAGGCTGTGCTGTCATCCCCATTATCTGCATGTGCACTGATTGATTTAGATGCTGGGGATATTCCGCACAAGTGATGGAGACGGGGACCACAAAGACACTCCCAGATCGTGTTATCAGTCAGTGGGTTATCTTCTGACTTCCCCTCTCTAGTTTCCCCTTTTCAGTTGATCTATGAACAGACTGAATGACTTGCTTAGATAAACTCATCAAGATTTCAAAATTATTTTGGTTTCTGCAAGAGCATACTTCATCATTTACTCAATTAATTCAGTGAAACTTTGCAAATATTTATTGACAACCTGCCAAGTGCCAAAAACAGTAGAATATAGAGATGAATATGTCAGGGTAGCTGGAGTTTAAAATCCAGCCAGCATCTACTGGATTTTTTCTCTTAGAGAAAAGGAAACTCAATCACTTATGAGATAAAAATGAACAGAGAAAAATATTTCCTTTTTTTCTAATTCCCAAATGTTCTTCTGAGTAGTTTGAGTAGTTAAGTGACTGTTTACCCAGAACTTAAAACATTTCTTTTATCATTAGCATTAGAGCCAAGATATTAAGAATAAAGGTCATGGAAACATATAAAGATCTGGAGAGTCGTCTATCTTCCCTCATCTCATCCACACTGGTCCCTCCCACGAGGCCTGCAACTGGTAAAGAGAGGAATTGGGCAAAGAGGTTTGGATGATTGTCCATATCCATCTTCACAACTGAAAAACAACTCAGATTAAAGAATAAATGACTTTGCCTCTTGGCATGAAGGCATCAGATTTACCCCTCCTATCTTATCTTCCTGGATATTCCACTGTTTTTTTGTTTAACAAAATGTTGATATCCTCTATTTCTAAGAATTGTATTTGTTTTTTTATTTATAGATTCTAGAAGATTATCCATAACATTTTACAAGCTCTTAAACTCACAATAGTTTTTTTTTTTAATTCTGTTTTGTTTTTATCTCATTTGTTTTACTTCTTATCAATAACTGGTAGACTAGTCAGAAGAAAAATGGATTGGATGTGATTCTAATTCCTAAGGGATATAGATTCAGAGTCTACTCTCAACTTCAATTGTTTAGCTAAACCATATGAAGAAATTTGTAATTTGGAACAGGCATCCATAGCCTCAGAATTGTTCCTTATTGCCAGAAAAGCAGCTTCTTCTCTTTCTCCCACTTCCATATCTCTATTAGATTAATAGCAGGAACACAAAGTAATTCGTAAAAGAAATTGCCATGTTCACTTTGGAATAGCTTGGCAACATACACTGAATGAAGACAAGCAGGGAAAACTTAAAACTTTGGGGCATGTATAAATATTTTATTTCTAAACATGAATAAGGAAAATAACAAATAGGAGCAATACATCTCAGAGTATACCATTGTCTGCATGAAATGCTATGGGATCTTAGGTAACAATTATGCTTCTATGACTTTTTCTTATATTTGTAAAGAAAATGTGAATAGAAAGGCATCATGATATGGTTTTTAAAAAAAAATCTCTATATTCAGAATCTACAGAAGATAGAATAAATAAAAGGAAACAATCAACAGTAGATTCACAAATCTTGTAAGGACTTCAAATTACTTTTCATATGCATTTAAAAAAATTTTAAATGCATTATTTAACAATTACTCTTCTGAGAAACGCTGAGCTAAATGAAGCACAAGCTGGAATCGAAATTGCCAGGAAAAATATCAATAACCTCAGATATGCAGATGACACCACCCTTATGGCAGAAAGTGAAGAAGAACTAAAGAGCCTCTTGATGAAAGTGAAAGAGAAGAGTGAAAAAGCTCAACATTCAGAAAACTAAAATCATGGCATATGGTCCCTTCACTTCATGGGAAATAGATGGGGAAACAGTCGAAACAGTGGCTGACTTTAGTTTTGGGAGCTCCAAAATCACTGCAGATGGTGATTGCAGCCATGAAATTAAAAGACATCTGCTTCTTGGAGGAAAAGATATGACCAACCTAGACAGCGTATTAAAAAGCAGAGACATTACTTTGCCAACAAAGGACTGTGTAGTCAAAGCTATGGTTTTTCCAGTCATCATGTATGGATGTGAGAATTGAACTATAAAGAAGGCTGAGCACCAAAGAACTGATGCTTTTGAACTGTGGTGTTGGAGAAGACTCTTGAGAGTCCCTTGGACTGCAAGGAGATCCAACCAGTCCATCCTAAAGGAAATCAGTCCTGGGTGTTCATTGGAAGGACTGATGTTGAAGCTGAAACTCCAATCCTTTGGCCACCTGATGCAAAGAGCTGACTCATTTGAAAAGACCCTGATGCTGGGAAAGATTGAGGGCAGGAAGAGAAAGGGACCACAGAAGATGAGATGGTTGGATGGCATCACCGACTCAATGGACATGAGTTTGGGTAAACTCTGGGAGCTGGTGATGGACGGGGAGGCCTGGTGTGCTGTGGTTCATGGGGTCGCAAAGAGCCGAACATGACTGAGTAACTGAACTGAACTGAACTGAACCAAAGGTTTATTAAATATTAGATTTTAAAAGAGGATTTCATGTGCTAAAAAAAAAAAAGTTGTTACTGGGCTTTTATAATAATATTCACTTAATAAAATACATTAGTATTTCTTTTTTTTTGGCCCAAATCATTTTGAGTGCATGAAGAAAAATGGGATATTCCCAGGAGAAGTGGCAAGCACATTTCTAGGGTTGATAAACCAAAAGGGGATCTTGGCCAAAATTTTCTTAGAATCATCAATTTAAGTCCATTTGGAGAAGCAATCAGTAATCCTGTAATAAAACCCTGGCTCTATAACATACCACTGTAATACCCCATGTAATGCTCCATTTTTATAGTATATTTACCTTATATTTGGGCTTCCCCGGTGGCTCAACAGTAACAATCTGCCTGCATGCAAGAGACATGGGTTTGATCCCTGTGTCCAGAAGGTCCCCTGGAGAAGTAAGATGGCCACCCACTCCAACATTCTTGCCTGCGAAATCCCACGGGCAGAGGAACCTGGAGAGCTATGGTCTATGGAGTCACAGGAGTCGGACACAACTTAGCGACTAAACCACCACCACTCTCTACTCCAGAACTGTGGCATCTAGAGTGGTGATTTGAAATTTAGTACATCTGACAGCAAAATGCATGTTCTTACCAACACACTGTATTTCAATTCAACTCAGTAAATATTTATTTGATGTACTCTGCATGTAAAACACTTTATTATGTGCTAGAAAGGATTAAACATTTAAGAAGAATGGAACATAATTGACATTTAATCATGATGCCTGCCTCCCTGGCAACAACTCCTTCCAGGCTTTGAGCTTTGTGCCAGGGAACTGGTATCAGGCAATAGCTGGTTGACACAAAGATAGGCATCTGTTCTGCTGATCTATTGCTACCTAACAAGCCACCTCAAAACTCAGTGGCTTACAACAATGACAGTATTTAAGTTGTTCACAGATCTGCAATTCAGGTAAGGCTCAGAGGGGACAGTTGTCTCTGCTACACTCCTCAAAGGCTACAGTGGACTGAAGGCCAGGAAGAGGAATCATCTGAAGATCTGCTCACCCCCTAGTCTGGAGGCCGGTGCCAGCTGTCAGCTGCGTCCTCAGTCAGAACTTCACCTGAAATGCCTTCTGCATAGTCTTTCTGGCTTGGGGCCTGGGTTCCTAGCCTGCTGCTGCTGCTGCTGCTAAGTCGCTTCAGTCGTGTCTGACTCTGTGCAACCCCATAGGCGGCAGCCCACCAGGATCCCCCATCCCTGGGATTCTCCAGGCAAGAACACTGGAGTGGGCTGCCATTTCCTTCTCCAGTGCATGAAAGTGAAAAGTGAAAGTGAAGTCACTCCGTCGGGTCTGACTCTTGGCGACCCCATGGACTGCAGCCCACCAGGCTCCTTCGTCCACAGGATTCTCCAGGCAAGAGTACTGGAGTGGGGTGCCATTGGAATAGACATCCCCAAACAGCCAGGCTGAAGCTGTTTTGCCTGTTAGAACTCAGCCTTAAGAAGTATCAGTATCACTTTCAGGGAAGCTCTTGACCCACCCAGATCCAAAGGGAGGAAATGTAGACCCCACCTCCTGACAAGGACCACTGACATCACCTTGCAAGAAGAGCATGTGCGATGGTGCTGCCCTCCTGGCCATACAGCCTGCCCCAGCACCTACTGATGTGCCGACGACCTGTCACAGGAAGACCATCCAGGACAGTCAAATCCCCTTTCAGCTGAATATAACTTATGAATAATTTAGAGAATAAAATATTAGCCACTGGAGATTGCAGGACATAACAGAGAAAGGGAAAGAACATGATGGAACATACATTCACTAAAGTGACGGAGTGCTAGACACTAGGAGTGAGAACCAGAGGGCTGTTCACTTGGATGTGTGCCCTCGATAGAGCACAGAGCAAACGCATAGCAGGTCTTCATGTGAGTCACGTGAGGACACGCATGAGCAACTGGGAGAGAAGACGCACAGGAGGGGTGAGTCTGGAGGGGAAGGAGGAGATTCTGTTAGACACGAGCTGAGTTTAAGATTCCAACCACAGCTCCTCACTGCAGTGTGTAACAAGCACTTGGGAAGGTTGGGTCTGTGGCTCAGAAGAGAGCAGTTTAGGGAGAGAGCTTGGACCAAGGTCAAGCTTTGGTTGAATGAGACTCTTAGGGAGGAACATGTGGCGGAAGACCAATGACTGAAGCTCAAGCAAAACACGGAATGGTCAATGCAGTGGACTTTAAATCTGAGTCAGATTTAATGTTTGCAGGCATGCATCACCACTGTTTAACTGTGCATTTTCTTAGGTTTGGCTGCTTAATCTCTCTGTTCCTCAGCATCCTACTGTACCTCTGTTATAATAATGCGAGCTACTGACAGGGCTGTGGATTAAGTGGTATAATGCCTACAAAGTGCTTGGAACAGAGCCGGAAACATAGTTTGGCAATCATTGTATATTAGTTATTATAACTGCCGTCAGGTTGTTTTTGGTCACATTTAGGGATAAGCAGAGGAAAAGCCAGAGAGTAATGCTGGGCGCGAAGGCTTTATGAGACCTTGTGTAATAGTCCAAATGAGTAGCTGTGGTTACATTTATTACCAAGTTGCCAAACATCAAAGAGTTGCTGACTGTTAATAAAGAGGGGGTGACAGGGTGAGTCATATTCTCTATACCAATATTTCACAAAGTCTGTGTTTTGAGTGTGCTACAGTAATATGAGTTGTGTGAAGAAAAAGAAGTATGTTCTCTTTGCGAATAAACTGGTGAAATGCTGAGTTAAACAAAATTAAGTAGACTTTCCTTAAATGCATATGGCAATGCTAGCCATGGCTTGCTAAGACGGAGATATAGACAGCATCATTTTCTCAATTTTTAGGATTTCATAGGTACCATTCTGATAAACCAATGTGTAGAAAACAAGTTCTCAATGCCAGTCAAGGAAAAATCTCTTGGTAGATTTAAAAGTGCATATTAATGGATGCACCTCCACAGATTCCGATCAGACAGTCTAGAATGGGGTTAAGGAATTTGTATTTTTAAACAACTCTCTGGTGTCGCCTCTCCTTCAGGCAGCCCAGAAGAGGGACTGACCCTTCCCATAATCACCATCTCTTTTTTTTTTTTCCAACCTATTCTGAGAAAAATGGCTCCCATAAAGGAAGGTAGCAAAAAAAAAAGGAAGGTGGTATTCTGCCACCAAAGAGATAACTAGAAAATAGAGCATCGGCATTCATAAACACTTGCATTAAGTCAGCTTTAAGAAGCATGGACCTCAGGTACTCAAGGAAATCTAGACTTGCTTTAAAAAGAAGAAAAAAAGAAAGCTATTTGGGCTAAAGGAATGAGAAACATCCAATAATATATCTAAGTTACCCAGAAAGCATAATGAAGACAAGGATTCACGAAGCAAGCATAACATGGCAGTTACCCGTACACGTGTTCTGCTTTCAAAAACCTTCAGATAGTCATCAGTCAAAATGGATGAAAGCTAATGATTTGGTTACCATAAAAATATAACTAGACAAAAGTAGTTGCAAGCTCTACATACAAAGAAATTCAAACTAACTCCCTACAGAATTAGTGGTAATCTAATAGAATTCCAAGAATTCTAAACAGAACTTTGAGGTGGTTAGATTAGATATTTTCTTAACTCGGAGTTCATATCTAACACAATAGGGGTAGTTGTGTTTACTGCATGCCTGTTTAAAATTTAACCTAGGAACTGGCTTCCTAACTGTGACTTACTTGAAGATAAAAACAGAGAATATGCTGATCTCAGAGATATAGTGCTCAGTTCTAATTGAAGAGAGATTGTCTGAGACCATTTGGAAATAAGAAGGTTTTTTCTTGTTAACATTCTAACTGGTATTCAGCAAAGAGTAAATGGCTTAATATATTTCTATTTTTACAGTCTGCTTTAAAACTTTTATAGTAGTAAAAATAAAGGGCAACTCTTTACCCAGTCAAGCAATTATTCATTTTATATGTCTGGCAGGATGGCATTTGTTTGTGATACTTCTCTGTCTTTTCCACCACCCCTGGTGCAGAAGGGTGGGGGTGAGAATTAATTAGTCTGTGAGAGGCCACCCATGCTGCACTCTTCCAGACCAAGAAAAGCCTAAAGAGGTATGACCATTACATGCAACACAGGGGCCTTAATCAGAGCGATAAAGAGTATTATCGGGACAATTGCTTATATTTGAATGGAGTCTGTGAGTTCAATGTCCATAAGGGTCAATGATAATGTCCTGATTTTGATGCTTATGTTGTGGTTATCTGGAGAATGTCCGATTCAGGAGAGAAGGATACCACATTCACAACTTACCCCCAAATGGTTCCAGAAATAATGTTTTTGTGCTATTCTTGCAGTTTTTCTACAATTATTCTGAAATTATTTCTGAAACTATCTCTGAAATTTTTTTAATTGACATTATCTTTAGCATTTAAAAAAAGAGTACATTCATTTTATTGTTTGTGTTAGCTTATCATTGATGTTCTCAGGTTCTCTAGGTAAACTACCAAATTACCTGAAAATAGTTTTACTTTTCCAATTCCTGTACTTCTTACTGTTTTCTCTCTTTAAATTTTACTGGCTAATTTCTCCAGGACTATGTTCAACAGTAATAGATACAGTGGATGCTCCTGACTTATTTCTTTTTTTTTTTTTTTTCCTGACTCATTTCTAATCTTATTAGAAATGCCCCTAATATTACCACATTAAGCACAATTCTGGCTTTAGGAAACATGCTTCATTTCCTATTTTCTTGAGTGTTTTTATCAGGAAATACCTTTTGAAAACTTTTCTTCTTTGTCTTAAAAATAATCATGTGACTATTACTTTTACATGTTCATAATAATAGATTTCCTGATACTGAGTCATTCTTGCATTCCAGAAATGAATCCCACTTGGCCATGGTGCATAATCTTAGTGTTTTTAAATGTTTAATCTAGTATTTTTAATTGATAAAGCATCAGTATCAGTTCAGTTGCTCAGCTGTGTCTGACTCTTTACAACCCTATGGACTGCAGCACGCCAGGCTTCCCTGCCCGTCACCAGCTCCCTGAGCTTGCTCACATTCATGTCCATTGAGTCGGTGATGCCATCCAACCATCTCATCCTCTGTCTGATAAAGCAGGATTGCTTATAAATACATTTTGATGTTAGAATCATGTTCCTCTTTGCAGTTTTTAGAACAAACCTACAGGAAATGAGGTTTGATGATAACAGAAAGGATGTGGAAGGTGGTGTCACAGAGAGATGGAGGGACCTGGCACTAGAGTCACACAGACCCTTGGAAGGTTTCTGGTCGCTTCTCTCACTGACTGAGTGCTTGGAGAAATGATTCCTGCTCTTCTGCCTTCTATTTCCTCACCTGTCCATTAGGAGGACCTCCCACAGTGGGTTGTGTGAGGCCTTAACGATGTCTGTGAAGGCTCTAGCACAGACATGTAGATGCAGAGAACAGAGTAACGGTTACCAGAGGGAAGGGGGTCAGCTCTGTGACGACAGATGAAAACTAGACTTTTGGTGGCGAGCATGCTGCGGTGTACGCAGAAGTCGGAATGTAATGCGGTTCACATGAAAGTTACATGATGTTCCACGCCAGTGTTATTTCAGTGAAGAAGAGAAAGACTGGTATGATGTCTGCCACAGTGTAAGCCCACATAAACATTGGGATATTCTATTTTACTGGAGAAGGAAATGGCAACCCACTCCAGTATTCCTGCCTGGAGAACTCCGTGGACAGAGCAACCTGGCGGGCTGCAGTCCATAGGGCAGAGTCAGACGCAGCTGAGTGACTTTCTCTCTCTCACACACACACACACACACACATGTGTTATGGACACACACACACACACACACAC
>CM035295.1:541264-586949 GCA_020226075.1 Hydropotes inermis | reverse complement strand
ACACACACACACACACACACGTCTTACGGACACACACGCGCGCGTCTTACGGACACACACACGTCTTACGGACACACACACACACACGCACACGTCTTACGGACACACACACACACACACACACACACACGCACGTCTTCCGGTGAAATGTCTCCCGCTGCGTCTCACGTGTGTATGTCCTTATATGCATGGAAGGGGCGTAGGCTGCGCGTAAGCAGGCCTCACAGTTTCCCCAGGAGGCACTCGGAGTCTGTGTGAAGGGTCCCCGGGATTCCGCTATGACTGCTGGGCCTGTTACACTCTGCCTCTTCCGTTACAGCCATCCCATTCCAGGCTGGCGGTCTGAATGTGAAGGGCTGTGAAAAGAATGGAAAAGGAACGCGAAGGTTTCCTGAAGCCTTACTGCTTGCTAGGTCTATCTGCAGTTAATCGGTGAGGAAAAGTAGCGAATAGCATCAAAATCTTAAACCTGAGGGAAGCACTTGAAAGGCGGTGGCTGTGGTCATCCTCTCTCTGTCTAAGAGCTGAGGTCAGCCTTTGTTCTTCTCAACCTGACCTCTGCAAGCAGAGAGAAGGCGGCGGTGTGTCATCTCTACACTAGTCAGCGAGCTGACTCTTTGGGGAAGACCCTGACGCTGGGAGGGGCTGGGGGCGGCAGAAGGGGCCGACGGAGGCCGAGCTGGCTGGATGGCGCCGCGGCTCGACGGGCCCGGCTCTGGGGGGCTCCGGGAGTTGGGGGTGGACAGGGGGCCTGGCGTGCTGCGGTTCACGGGGTCGCAAACGGCCGGCGACGGAGCGACTGGACTGACTGACCGACTGAACCTGGGGGTCGCTCCGTCCCGGGAGGCCAGCGCCCGGGCTCCCAGGGCCGCTGAGTGTGGCGGAGGTGGGGGTCTCCGGTAACGTCGCCGAGAGGGCGGCGGACAGACTCGCGGGAGTGCGGGGGGACGTTTGGCCTGAAGACCCTGGTGTGGCCGCACCTGAGGAGCTGCGGCCGAGGAGGAAAGCGAGGGCGCGGCGGGCGGCGGGCGGCGGCGTTGAAGGTGTGCGGGTAGCGCGAGGGGGAAGGATCCGAGCCTCACGCGTCTGGGGGGAAGGCAGAGCGGATGATGCAGGAAATGGCCAGCACAGCGCCTGGCGTGCGAGCCCGTACGATCATGGCTGCTCCATTCCGCTCTTCGGCAGTGTGCTTCAGCCTTGCCTCTGTCAGAAATCCTCTCCTCAGGGCTCAGGTTCCTTTTTTATTTAAAAAGCTTGCTGAGATATAATCCCCATAACCATACAGTTCATCCATTTAAGTTGTAGAATTCGGTATGTTTGGGAATATTTTCATCAAGTTGTCCGCAATCTATTTTAGAACATTTTTATCAACCCCCAAAAGAACCCCGCCATCCACCCACCCACCTTACCCCTCCGTCAGGCCTCACAGTCAGCTCTAGGCAAGCGCACACTTCATATGCTGGACATTTCCGATAGATGGAAGCACACCGTGCGTGATGCCCAGTGACGGGCTTTGCTCAGTCGGTGCGGTGCATGCGGCTTTCATCCACGGTGGAGCGCGTGTTGGTACTTCTCGCCTTTATGCCGTGCTGCGCTCAGTCTGCCTGGCTCTGTGACCTCATGGACCGAAGCCCTGCCCATGGAATTTTCCAGGCAAGCATACTGGAGTGCACTGCCGTTTCCTTCTCCATCACTCCTTTATAGGGCCAAATAACATCGCTCTGTACGGATAGACCACAGTTGTATTTATCCATTCACTCGTTGAAGGACATCCGAGCTGTTTCTACCTCTTGGCTATTATGAACAGTGATGATAGGAACGTCTGTATTCAAGTTATGTGTGGACTTGTTTTCATTTCTTTTGGGTGCGCGCCTACGAGTGGCATTGCTGGGTCTTATTGCTGCTCTGTTTTTAACCTTTTGAGGAACTGAGGGGCTGTTTTCTGTACCCACAGGCACCTTATCCTTTTCAACATGTGTTAGTGTCTGTCTCTCATTATAGCCATCCCAGTGGGTGTGAAGTGGTATCAAATTGTGGGGTTGATGCACCTTTCCCTAATAATTAATAACATTCAGCATCTTCTCATATGTTTATTGGCCATGTGTTTATCTTCTTTGGAGAGATATCTATTCAGATCCTATGACCATGTTGAATTTTAAGGTTTGTTTTTTTTAATACATATGTTCTAGATACAAGTCCCTTGTTAGATATATGATTTGTATACATTTTCTCCCATTCTGTGGTTGGTCTTCTTTCTTAGTATTATTTGTAGCCCAAAAGTTGTTCAAGCATCTCTTTAATGTAACTTATGGAACTCTGTATTTCAGCGTTTAACTCCTACAAAATTATTCCAGTTGGTAGACTCTCAGTGGAAGAGTTAGCACAGTACTTCATTGACAAGAGTGAGACCCTCCATACCTAAAAATCCCATCCTCTTAACTCTTTCTGGCACACAGCTTGTGAACTACATGGGTATCTGTCCTCATCATGTTTCCTTTATCCGTTCTCTTGAAATGAAGAATATATCTCTTTGTCAAGGCTAACCCTTCAACTGTAAGAGGATCCCATCCCCCTTCTCTTCTCCCAGGAACTTGCTCCATCATTTAATCTCCTATCTCCTACATCTTTACCATTTCCCTCTCTGTTTTCCCTCAGCCTATGAACCAGCTTAGCTTTCTTTCTCCCATTTTAAGGAAAAGCAAAATTTCTTAAGATCTGCATCCTCTAAATAAACATCTCCAGCCATGGCCATTATCTCTACCCTGTACTTCACTTGAATGATCTACGGATATACCCCAATTCAACATGTCCAAAACTGAATTTCCTTTCTCACTCCTTACCTTAAAGTTATTGTGAAGATCAAGCGAGAAATATTTGGCATCTTAAGTACAAAACAAATGGGAGCTCTAACACGATGGGGGGATCACACCATCTCCCAAGGCAACACTGAGTTCTGCAGAGAAAACTGGATACAATGACAAGTGTGGGAACCCTGTCTTAATCAGGGGCTCTGTGGGGAGCTCTTAAGAGCAAAGGCATTGGTTTCCTTTTCTATAATATGAGACTTTGTGGAAATTAAAAGATATAATAAAGACAAAGTAACAGGATGATGGCTGGTAAATAATGAGTATGGGATGAGAAATAGAAAATAAGCAAGAGTAAATGGCAAGTAGAAACTATGCTGAAAAACTGCTGTGTCTCTTGGTTTAAATATTGCACACCACTTGTTCACCAGCATTCTTTTTTTTTTTTTTAATCTGTCATTCTAGCCATATGTATGCTTCTGTTGGTGTTGGTTGGTGGTGATGGTGTTTAGGTTTTGTCATTCTGAAGGATAGTCAGCAGAGTGAATACAGGATGATCCAGGGTATCTGCTTTTCAATTTCAACAGTTGTTAGTGTTCCCCAGATGTTAGCTCTGCTGACCTTCAGTTTTCAGAGGTCGTCTCAGCTTCCAGCTTCCTGCTCATGGTACCTTTCTTTTCTTGCTGTGCACAGGCTGGCCCTGATCCTAGTTTGTCCTTGGAGACTCAGCAGAAGATCCTGATGGAGGAGGATAATACCCAGAGAGAGGACACCAAGGAAGAGGGAGCTGGTGGCAGACAGCCTGTGGGTGAGAACTCTTTTGATGTGTATTTCCTCCTCAGGGGCTTTCAGTAAGTATTTATGGGTACCCACTCTCTGTCATGGGCTTCCCTCGCGCCTCTACTGGGAACACCCTGGCTTTTCCCAGCATAAACCCAGGAGTCCAGCAAATACCAGGAAGATAGCCTGAGGCTATAGACCCTACCCTGGAACTTTGGTTATGTGCTAACTTACTTCACTGAAGATATGCTGAGGTTTTGTTTGGAACAGATGCTGAGTGATAGGCCGGCCAAAGCAGCTGGTGTGGAGAGGTCATTTCCAGTGACTCATCGGTCATTCAAAAATCAAAACACAAACAGAAAGGGGTGGGATGGGATGTAGAGAGAAAGACATGAAGTTTTAAGTATTCCAGAAGGAGAGACTGATCCTGGTGTCCCCTTCTGAGGGGTGATGAGGCTCCAACTCAGCTACTCTGACTCACAGGGCACGTGTTGCTGGTTGGAATCTCTGTAATGCATTTCCTGGCATTCAAAAAATAAGTAGGTTCATAAAATGTGTATTTTCCTCATTATTTTTTTATCATGTGTCAGATGACCAAGTCACCAGGGGACAGGGGAGGGGGTGCTCAGTATGTGCTAGGGGCCTGTTTAGTTGGCCTCAACAGGGCTAAATGGTCATCCCTGCACTGCAAAGTTCTCCTCTGTTAAGGGAGAGGGATTTAAAGCTAGATTTAATTTTTCATTTACTTATTGTGCTGTGTTCTAAAAACAGGAGTTAAACTAGAAAGCTTCCAGGATAGTGAAGTTTATCCAGAGAAACAGAACCGACAGAGGGAGAGAGAGAGAAGTAGAGAGGAAAAGAGGGAGATTGTTAAGACTTGTCTCACAGGACGGGGGGCTGGCAGGGTTGAAACCCTCAGGCTAGGCCTGACGGCTGGAAATTCAGATGACAGCGGATGTTGCAGTCTGGAGTCCCGGTTCTGGTGGATGGGCTGGAAACTGACACAGTGTTTCTATGTTACAATCTTGAGAATTCCTCCTTCTGGAGAATTATCTTTGGGAACCCTCTGTCTAGATGCTCTTAAGGTCTCAAGGCACCACTGACATGATGGACATGAGTTTGAGTAGGCTCTGGGAGTTGGTGATGGACTGGGAAGCCTGGCGTACTGAAGTCCATGGGGTCGCAAAGAGTCAGACACGACTGAGTGACTAAACTGAACTGAAGGTCTCAACTATTGGATGAGGCCCAGTCATGTTGTGAAGGGTAATTTGCTTTAGTCTAAGTCTGCTGATTTAAATGCCAATCATACCTAAAAACACCTTCACAGTGACATCTAATCTGATGTTTGACCAAACATTGGGCACCATAGCCTGGCTGTATAAAATTATCCGTCACAGTCCTCTTACTTGAGGGAGTTTTATGTGTTGAATAGAGATAGACAATGAAACAGAGAACCTATAATCCAATAATATGAAGTACCTTAGCCCCCAACCAAGACCGGGGATGGAGTTGGGAAAAGCTTTCTGGAACTTATGATTCCTGCACTGATTTTTGCTGGTTATGAGGAAAGAGGTGAACAAATATGACACATGATTAACTGCAAGTCTTTTATTATGATTAAAATATCCCCTCCTCGCAGAGAGAGGGCAGAGGAAACAGTGAGGTACTATGTAGGAAAATAACCTGAACCAACCAGATGACTACTTTTTTTAAATGTGAAAGCAGCGATTCTGGATTTATTTTATCTGCACATCTTGGAGGAGTCTGTGAAGAATTCTTAAGCATTGAAGTGATGAAATTAGATTTTCAGTATTCAAGACCAATTTATGTATTTATTAAACAAATAATTTATGGTGTATGGGGGAGGCATTGGGTGTATAATGATGAACAAGGTAGAAGGTCCCTGACTTCACAAAGCTTAGAATTATAGGGGTGGGGGAAGTGAGGAAATGGGGGGCAAAAAGACACATAAAATAAGTACAAATTCTGATCAGTGCCATTGAGAGCAGAAGCTTGATTTAGAAGCTTATCATCCCAGTGTCTGCCTACTCCTGTCATCCTCGCCATCACATCCCTGTCATAAGGGCAAGCTTTGGATAACGAGCTATCCCTCAGCAGCTGCCCTTACGTCATCCCCTCCTTCCTTGTCCTGAAGGTGGGGACAGTTCAAATGGAAAACAAGGGACTGATATTTCCAGTAGGATCAAAGCATTGAACTATTTACAAGTCACAGGGAATCTAACATGGATGCTAATAGCCAAGGAGAGAGAAGACTTTCCTTTGGGCACTAATTACCAGTGAATTATTCATTAGAAATAACGTTGCCCTCCACCCACACAGAACCTTCAAAATTTGTAAAGAATTTCCCACCTGAACTGTCACTTTGATTAACTCAGGAGCCAGATAGGCTGAGGGCCAAAACTAGGTTGCGAGACAGGAAACCATTAAACCACATCAGGGCTTGTCTTGACAACAATGTCTATCGATATCCAACAGATTAGAAGAAGGAAGATCTCGTAGGTGATTGCCCTCCACTAGCACTCACTTGTTGGGGTCCTCAGACCTTACCAGGGCTTCTTGGAGAGGAAGCAGAGTGAGAGCCACAGAAAGTCCTGCAAGCAGGTGTGGGAGAAAGGGAAGGAAACACACTCTTTAGTCATGTCCATATTTGCCTTCTTGACTAGCCAATCCATTTCAATACCTGTAACTTTTCTCTTGTGAGTTCTTGGGTTGATAAACCTTTTATAAAGCTAACTTTTAACATTAACACTGCAGGCGTAGTGTCTCTATCTCCTTATGTTAAAGTTCCGGAGATTCTTATGTCAATCTTATAAACACAATACTTATACCATGGAGATCCACCTCTTGAGATGAAAGATAAGAGGACATTCTGAATAGAATTTCATTTTGCTCCCATCATGAGGAATCTGTAAATAAATTTTGATCATCTTGTTTAGGCATATTTGTAACTCAGAGAAGTGCCTCGTTCTTGTGAAGAGCAAGAAATTCAAATGAGTCTAAAAGAATTGTACCAGTCATATGCATCACTGTCTATATCTCAGAGATAAATGCTTCAAACAACCATTTAGAATTTTTTGAGTACTCATTCTAAATCTCTAATCAGAGATGAGTGGTATATAATAATGTTTTACGAGCTCTCTTAACAACTCCCCTGGGAGGAATTACCCCCATAATGTGAAACATCTTAAAAGGTTAGGCAAGTAGTCCTAGGCTCCTGGTGACACAACGGTTTCTGGAATATTAAGACACTGAATTTCCAGTTCAGTCCTTGACCACAACAGCCAAAAGTTGCCTGTTTCACATTTACTGTTGTTAGAGCTCAGGGTCTCTAACTATGGAGTCACCCTAAGATTTAAAACATGGATGGCATTCAGGAGAGGGCAGGGCGATTCAGGATCTTTACTGGGCCCTAGTAAATATTCAATTGAGCAACATTTTCTTGGATTGACAACCTTGTTTGACATGTTAGGACACAGAACCTGGACCAGTTTACTGGTCTTTAAATTCTGTGGCTGGAGCGCGTCTTTCTCTTTCATCCTACTGCTATATAATCACTTCCTACAGAGCTGCTGGCTCTTCCTTTATTTATCAGGGAAGGAGGAGCCAGTATAAGTGTAGGGGAAAGGAAATGACATAATTAAAATGGTATTAGACATAAAGTCTAAAATTCAAGGTCCCATCTTTTCCCTCTCCTCAAACTTCTCTCCAGACCCCCAGATCTTATCTCCCAAGCGTCCTGCCATGTACTGTGGGATCAGGCAAGCTGTATGACTCACCGCTTCACTAACCTGCCTGGCTTTACTGCCCAGCAGCTGTGAGCCTTCTGTTTCCTCTGCCGGAAGACTATTCTTTCAATACGAAGGCCACACATGTTGTCTTCCCTGATAGATTCCTTCTCTGAACTCATTTGTATCATTTTCTCTAGATTTTTGTATTTCATGATCACATGACAGTTATATGTCAGGCAGTAAATTCCTATATATAGACACACAACAAATGTCTTATCTCCATTTCCCACCCATCCAGGCATATTGTGTGGAACAGAGTAGTGTGTATGCTAAGTCTCTTCAGTCATGTTTGACTTTTTGCGACCCTATGGATTGTAGACTGCCAAGCTCCTCTGTCTGTGGGAGTCTCCAGACAAGAATACTGGAGTGGGTTGACATGCCCTTCTCTTGGGGATCTTCGTGACCAAGGGATTGAACCTGCAATCTTGTCTGCTACATCTGTAGGCGGGTTCTTTAGCACCACCTGGGAAGTCCGGAACAGAGTAGACACTTGGTAAACTTTTCCTTGTGTTTAACAAACCTCATGTTCTGAATCTTGGTTCTGCTCTGAGCTATCAGAAGTCTCTATTGCAATGAAGTCTTTATATATCTGGCACATCAAGCACTTACTCCAAAGAAATATGACTCCAAAATAAATAAATATAGGAGATGGTGAGGGACAGAGAGGCCTGGCATGCTGCAGTCCATGGGATCATAAAGAGTTGGACACGACTGGATGACTGAACAACAACAATATTAAATACATTATATTACATTACATTATATTATATTATTATGGGGGAATTTTAATTCAAAGTATGAGATACTTGGAGGGTTGATAAAGGTCAGATGAAAGAAAAATTAAAGAGGAGAAACAGAGAAAAGAAAAGAACTTCCCAGCATCCCAGAACTATCATGGATTCCTGTTTCTTTTCTGTGATGAACAGAAAACCTGCAAAGAAAACTCTTTGCTTTATGTCTGCCATGCAGGAAAAGTAGGCCAATTCAAGTTCCTCGAATGATTAGAAAAGTAAACCAGATAAACACAACTAGGGTAGAGTAATCTAAAGGGGACACAGACCCACACGGGCCCGGCATCCTTTTCCTGTCTGATTCCAAAACAAACTGACAAAAAAATTGGGGACAGGACATAAAGAAACATTTTTATGCAGAAATTAATCAGATGCTTCAAATGCATTTAAGTAATTATAATTAGAGAGTCAGTCTTATAATAGTTTGAACATAAAGCAGCACAGGGGGGTACATTTCCACTTTAACTTTGGTTAATTTTCTGCTGTTAATTTGAAGAGTTGATGTATTATTTATACTTAATATATTTGAATACCTATATATATTGGAGTGTAGAGTAAAATCCAAGTATCCAATATGGTCACTGGAATATGAATACATTGAACACATGAAAAAGAGTAGGAGGCAAAAATCTTTGATACAATAACTTAACAATTGAATTTATAGTACTACAACCATATTACATTATGCATTATGATATGTGTGTGTGTGTGCATAGTCATTAAGTCATGTCTGACTCTTTGTGACCCCATGGATTGTAGCCCTCCAGGCTCTTCTGCCCGTGGAATTTTCCAGGCAAGAATACTGGACCAGGTTGCCATTTCCTACTCCAGAGGATCTTCCCAACCCAGGGATTGAACCCTTGTCTCTTGGGTCTCCCACATCAGCAGGCAGATTTTTTGCCACTGAGCCACCTGGAAAGTCTATTCATTATAATATAATACATCAAACTGTACTACTAAATATTATAATTTATAATAGTCCAATAATTTAATAGTAAATGTGACACTGTGCTTCTTACAACTAGGATACAAAGCAAAACACTGGTTGTATAGTTTTCCTTAACAATGATTGCAAATCGAATGTGAAAAAAGATGAAGATAACTTTTCTAAGAAAGGAAAGTACATAGCTTTTTTGAGAGAAAATCTACCCTAGTACTAAATTCTAAAAGGAATTTATGAACTCAACTTCAATAAGACAGTACAGAATGATGGTTGATGTCACTGACAACGGAGAAGGGCAAGTGTGGTTAGAAACTACTCTTTTGATGAGAACATTCTGCTAAGTGAAATAAACTAGACACAGAAAGAAAAAGACCTTCATGACCTCACGTAATGTGGAACCTAAAAATAAGGATTACATAGAAGCTGAGTGTGGACAGGTGGTTACCAGGGGAAAAGAGATGAGGGAAATGGGGTGATGTTCATCAAAAGGTACAAAGTTGTTTTATGATAAATAAGTATATAGATCTAATGTGACAGCATGATGATACCTTGTTAAATATAGGGCATTTGGTGAGAGCAGATTTACACTGTTCTCATTTACACACAAAAGTTAAATCAGCTATGTGAGAAGGTATATTAATTAGCTTGACTATAGCAATCATTTCACTACATGTATGTCCATAAAATATGCCTGTTGTCCACCTTAAATATATGCTATTTCCATCTAAAAAGAATAATAATAACATAAAGAAGCCACGTTTGAGTGAACTCTGTGTGCTTTCTCCTGTACGAGGAATGACAGCTACATTACCACATTAATTTATAAACATATGAGTTGGGTGTTATCCATCCCATTTTTTCAGAAAAGAAACTTGTTTCTCAGTGAAGGTAAATAACACACTTGAATTATCTGATTGGTAAAGGGGCTAAGTCAGGGATTAAACCCAGATCTTCATGATTCCAAACTCAATGATCATTCCACTGCACTCCTCAAATAAAACCTTGATTCTTTACATAGGCATAATATTAAAGATAATTTCACTTCAAACAGTTGCTCCACTGGCCAAATCATGGCCAAGTTGGTAGCTTCAAAGATTTGTTGGGCTACTACTGCAGAAAAGGGAAAAGAAGTACAGATTCAGGACATGAGCTAATCAAGTCCAACCAGTCTACACTAATTAAAACTAACTACAAATGAAATAATCCATAAATAATTAATTATATCTCTGTGTGCCACACTTCACCTTTGAAAAGTACCATCAGATCCTGTAACCACCACAGATCCTGGAGAAGGGAAAGGGAAGGAAGTGCTCCTGTTTACAACACAATATCCCTGGTGGACAGTAGGGAATGGCAGACAAGGGGAGGTGTGTCTGGGTCTGTGATTAAATAGGGGACTTTGTTTTAAAGAATCCAGGAAATGGAAAAAGTCGAAGGAAAGAGCTCATATCTTTTTTTTTTCCTATTTTTAAAAATATCATCATAACTAAAAAATTCCGATAAGAACAATTATTACAATAATAATATGCTAAATTTTGATTGCCTTCTCTACATTTTAAGATGTTGGAGTTTGCATTTCACATTTCATTAACTCTTGTACCTTGCTGATATCTTCTGGCTGTATTGAGAGCTGCCTGCATGAGGGCAAAAGTAGAAAGAGGTCAAGGATAAAATCAAGAGGTGATGGTAGATTAGGGTGCAAATAACAGTGAGGGGTGTGTGTGTGTGTGTGTGTGTGTTAGTTACTTAGTCATGGAGGTAGTAAGTAATTGAATTTTGGATTTATTTTGAAAGTAGAGATGATTTTTTTCCCCCGACGGACTGGATTCAAAATATAATAGAAATGGAAAAGTCAAGGATGACACCCAGGTTTTGGGCCTCATGTGAGGAAGACTTCAGTTGAGACAGAGTGGCTGGGGGACAGAGGAAAGAATTTCAGAGTCAAGAATGTTAGGTGAGAGAAGCCTAGTAGGCATCTAAGTGGGCAGTAGCCTGGAGTTCAGGGGGGATGTTCAGGTTGGAGGTAAAATTTGGGAGTCATCACCACACAGGTGATCTATAGTGCCAGGAGGCAAGATGAGATAACCCAGGAAGTGAGTGTAAATAGATAAGAGGTCCAAAGTCTGAATTCTGGGGACTCTGGACACTGGGAGAACGGAGGGGACCAGCAAGGGAGACTGAGAAAGAACCAGCAGTGGAGTTAGGAGGGAAAAAAGTGAAGAAGTTGTGGAAGTCCAAATAAAGTTTACAGGGGAAAAAAAAGTGTGCAACTGTTAATTTCTGCTGATCGTTCCAATGAGATGAGACCTGAGAAAGCATCCAGTTTAAGAGTCTGATCTTTGTGCCAGTACCATACTGTCTTGATGACTGTGGCTTTGTAGTATAGTCTGAAGTCAGGCAGGTTGATTCCTCCAGTTCCATTCTTCTTTCTCAAGATTACTTTGGCTATTCGAGGTTTTTTGTATTTCCATACAAATTGTGAAATTATTTGTTTTAGTTCTGTGAAAAATACCGTTGGTAGCTTGATAGGGATTGCATTGACTCTGTAGATTGCTTTGGGTAGTATGGCCATTTTGACAATGTTGATTCTTCCAATCCATGAACATGGTATATTTCTCCATCTGTTTGTGTCCTCTTTCATTTCTTTCATCAGTGATTTATAGTTTTCTATGTATAAGTCTTTTGTTTCTTTAGGTAGATATATTCCTAAGTATTTTATTCTTTTTGTTGCAATGGTGAATGGTATTGTTTCCTTAATTTCTCTTTCTGTTTTCTCATTGTTAGTGTATAGGAATGCAAGGGATTTCTGTGTGTTAATTTTATATCCTGCAACTTTACTATATTCTGATTGCTGTGGCCAACACTTCCAAAACTATGTGGAATAGTAGTGGTGAGTGTGGGCACCCTTGTCTTGTTCCTGATTTTAGGGGAAATGCTTTCAATTTTTCACCATTGAGGGTAATGCTTGCTGTGGGTTTGCCATATATAGCTTTTATTGTGTTGAGGTATGTTCCTTCTATTCCTGCTTTCTGGAGAGTTTTAATCATAAATGGATGTTTGAAAGAGTTCTACCAGACATAGCAGAAGCAAAAGCCTGATTGGAATAAATGGGAAGAAAAAACTTGGAGGTGGCTTTTCTTTAGCTGTGTCTGAGAAGGGGGAAGAAAGGAGGGTAAGTGGCTGGAGGAGGAAGTGGATTCAAGAGGTTTTTTTGTTTTTAAGATGGGAGCAAGAACATGCTTTTATAGGGATGGGATGATCCAATAGGGGGAAACTGCTGGGCCATTTAAGTGTCCTATTGATTTCTTTATGTTTCTGTGGGAGAAAGAGCCAGGGAAGGGAAAAATAATGCCTATAGAACACCAAGGAGCTCAGAGGTGAGCCTCTCCTGTAAATTAGAAGTCAGACTTTACTTGCAAAAATGAAAAGTGCATTATAAATAAGTTATTTGTTGAGCGCCTGAGTGACACTCATGGCGTCAGGAACTTTGTATACATTATCCAGAAGCTTCTTAACCATCCTACAATGTCAGTTATCATTATTACTATATGGTATATCAGTGTTTCCCAACCTTTCTGGCACCAGGGACCAATTTTAAAATTGTCTGATTTTTTTTTCAAACAAAATTGTTTCATGGAAGACAATTTTTCCACAGATGGAGAGGGGAGAGGATGGTTTCCGGATGATTTAAGGGCATTGCATTTATTGTGCACTTCATATTTCTATTATTATTACATTAGCTCCACCTCAGATCATCAGGCATTAGATCCTGGGTGTTAGGGGACCCCTGGTGTAGATGACATTCTTGCTAGGAGTTCAAACAACCTGCCCCACCAAAGCAATACTGACCAGAAATGAGTTTGCACATTATTGTGCTCTTTCTTGCTATTGTGAGTTTCTCCAGGACTGATGACCTTTCTCATTGTAAGCCAGAGAATCACCCAGAACTTGCCAGAGGTTCACAGACCCCCTTGGGGAGATGGACTAAGGACTCCCTAAGTCCAATTGGTCACCTTTCGCGAACGCACCCTCCATTCATATCAGCATTGTTTTCATGGTTGCAGCAACTGAGAAAAACACGCTGGAAAATGTAGAAACTTTGGAGAGAAATAACCGAAAGGAAATCAGCACAAAAGTTAGTTTAAAATCCTCAGCTGAGACGGTGCCCTAACAGCTTTACAGAACTGCTTTTCTGACGCATCAGGTACCTGCTCGCGGGCGAACTGTCGGGAGGAGGCGCGGTCACCTGGAGTTTCCCAGCAGAAACCTCCCCGCAGGGTGAGAAGATCTCAGCTGGGGACGTGCACCCTCCCGCCCTTCTTCCAGTTCCTTAGGAAAGCCTGCCGCACAGTCTCCACCGCGGCTGTAAACCAGGCTCCCCGAAGCTGGCGCCCTACGATGGGGCGACCAGCCAGACCCCTCCGCAGCAGTAAAAGCCCCGACTGCCAATTGCCCGGCACCTTCGCCCACTTCACTGCTTCGAGACCCTAGGTGCCCGCTGCGGCGCGCTCGAAGGGGGCCGGGGCGCGGGATCGAGCGGCGCGGAGCCCACCACCGCGGCCCGAGGGGGGCCGCACCCAGCGGCTGGGTGCCCGCAGCGCGCCTCCTCTCTGGCGCCGCCGACACCCGGCCGCGCAGCCCCGCCAGGTGAGGAGGGGGCGGCGGCCGGCGGGCTGGAGGGGCCCTCGCCGGCTGCTCGCCTCCCGGCGGGTCCCCGGGGGCACCGCCTCCCCCGCCGCCGAGTTGGTCGCCGCCCATTTGCGCGGCCGAGGGTTGGGGGCGGAGAGGAGGCCGCGGCCGTCCGGACCGGGAGGGGCGCGCTGACTGCGCCCGGCCAGTCCAGAGTGGCCGGACCGCTGCGGCTGGGGCTGCTGGGGCGGCGGCGGCGGCTGGGCCCGGGGGTCGGCGCCGGAGGGAGGGTGGGCGGGCGGCGGGGGCCACGCGCCGGCGGCGGGGCCGGAGGAGAGCGGCGGCTCGGAGGGAAGATGAGACGGTGAGTGGGCGCCGCAGTTTCTTGCTTCTCTCTGCAAGCTGCGGGACAAAAGCCCAGGTTGGGCTGCGCAGCTGTGAACCCCAAGAATGCGTGGACTTGGTAGAGAGGATCCTCGGGAGGGAGTGGCGAGGTGGAAGAGCGGCTCACAGAACGGTCGTAGGGGACGGGCGGGTTTGGGGGGACTCGAAGCAACTTCGGCAGAGACGTCTGGATACTCGGCAGAGAGGGATCGCGATAGAGTTGCTTTGTCGCCGTGGGCGGAGGAAAGAGAAGGTCCGCTGCTGGATGGTGTGGTCGAGCAATCCAGAAGAGACCCCCTCCCCCAAATATCTAGCTCGCTGTCCTTCTGGTCCACTTTGTTTCAAAGCTGGGGCTCGCGAGTTTAAACCGTCCAGAGGCTCTTAATGCCTGTTTGGCCGTGCTTTCCCCCCAAATGTACGGTATGGCGGCCTCCGCACCCCAAGAGAGAGCGCCTGGAAGTAGGGAATGCTTTGAACCCCTGTTTCACCCGCGCCCGGCACCGCCGAGGCGCAGCTGGAATGTTTGCTGGTGTACTGAATAACTTAGCTTCAACAATCATCTCTTAACTAAAGCGCCGAAGACCTGGCTAACTCCCGCCACCGCCAGGAAATTAAAAGGCTGACAGGCTGTCCCTTCCGAAGTTGGGGTTTCCTGTTTGAAAGCGCTTCGGAAGTCGAACGTGCTACCCATCTACCTTTCTCGGGTAAAAGCAGGAACTGCGCCCGCTGGCTTTTATGAAGTCCTCTCGCTTGGCCCTGCCGTCTTCCCTAGAAGTCTTCCTTCTGCTCTCAAGTTGCTCTCAAGAATTCTAGAATGCATGGCTAGTCACAGCCAGACGCAGCTGGGAGTGGAACTAAGAGAAGAGGCATAAAAATATGGCTTGCTTTTAGGGTGAATATATGTCAGTCACATTTCCCTGCATTATATGAATGTTTTAATTACAGATATTAATTTTTAAGTATTGGACTTGTAACTTTAAGCTTCGTAGTTTGGCTTAACAAGTCCTTGAGATTTGTCTCCAAGATTCCAGCATCTGAATTCAGCTGGAAGAGGTCTAAATGAAGTTCACAATTTCAGAGGGTTAGTTAAACTTTTGCCCTGGGAGCACTTGCATTCTTCATTCCTGGTAGGATAGCAACAGAGTAGTCTGATTTGGGATAAATAAATCTTTAGAGTTGCCCACTGTTTTAACAGAATGGCTATATCCCTGGTACCATTGCCCTCAATTGTGTAAATATTTGTTTGAATAAAGAGCTAAGGTTCTCTGAAAAGTAACAGTTGTGTCTATTCATGATTCCCTTTTCATTTCCTGGACTTAGGTTATTAAAAGATTTTTTTAAAATTGTTTTTGTCATACATATATAGTGTGGAAATTTAAACATGTCCTTGAGAAACTCTGTAAAGTCCCTGAAAGTTTATAACTGGGATTCTCTTTAAAAGTGAGGGGGAGTAGAGGTTTTGCTTGGTTGAGCAGCGTAGCCTTCACCTCCTGAGACCCAGACTTTGCAAATCCCAGCCTCTTTCACAAACGGAAAAATGAGATGTTTGGCTGGTAGTCATCATCTTGGTTAGTTTGCGGCCTTCATCTGTTTCATGCTGCTGCCAGCTGCTGTCCTTTTGGGCTGAGGACTGGATTTAAGGGGTGGCCTCCTGGATCCCCATTTGAAGTGAGGGAGAAGAAGACACTTGGGAAATCTATCCGAGAGCTGGCCACCTTACCTCCTTTCTTAAAGAGCCCTGCACCAAAGCTGGGACTCTACAGCCTCTTCAGAAATATTTCATTGACTGGCTTCTGCACAATAAAGGGAAGAAAAAGCTGCAGTGATTAAACCCCACCACTCGATTTTGCTGTTTCCTCCAAACCCTATTTTGAGGTCTGTGCTGTATGCAGGGGTTGATTCTGGAGTGCACTAGAAGAGTTACTGTGAAAAACATGAATGCTTTTAAACACTTTTAAAGAGCAGTTGTGGTTATGACTTTGCATGCTAATTCTCAACCCTTAGCAGGAAGGTGGTTGGTTCTATGAATAACTTGGAAAGACAGTGGTTTTGTACATCTTCCAAGCGGAATACATGTGCTTTATAAATCTGACTTTCTGTTAGGCCTTGTTGCATGTATTAACTATGTAAATGTCATCTGTTTGAAACAAACAACTTTCAAATGATGTGCTTTACTATAAAGCCTGGTTTATACAGCAGCAGTGGTTCTAAATGGAGGTGGTGGAGTCGGAGTGGTGTTTGCTTCCCAGGGGTTTTTGACCTATGACTGGGGACATTTTTGGTTGTCTCACCTGGGGGCAGGGGCAACCCCAATGGCCAACTTTGACTGGCCTCTAGTGGGTAGAGGCCTCAGATGCTGGGTAGTAGTATCCTGTAACGCCCAAGACACACAAAATAATAAATTATTGAGCCCCAAACTCTTCATTAGGCTAGTACCTTGAGGGCATATGTTAACAAGGTTAGGGATCTTAATCTAATTTGGGTCTTCAAGAAACTGTGTTCTTGCTCAACCCAGAGAGGCCTTTTTGTCTGCAGTAGATTCTTTTGACCTTGGCATTAGGAGTCTTACTTAATATACCATAGATGTGAAGGAACTTGTGTTCAGTGAGTTTGAGCTGGCTTAAAATTGCAGAATTTGGAAGTGTTACAGTGTCAGGGAGACTCAATGGCCACTGGACTCAACTTTTTTGTTTTATAGACACAAAAACTGAGATGCCCCAAAATAGTGACTGATAAAGTCTCAAATGTATTAGTGACAGATGTTAGTTTTAGGTGCAACCCAGGATTAGAGAGTTTAGAAACTGATATTCAGACAAATGAAAGTTTTTAAAAAAAACTGACAACCCTTTGTGAGAATTTAGAAGTACCAATCTCTATGAGGAAATACGCTGTTTGATGGGGGAAGGGTAGGGTTAGCCTTGGGAACTGTGGAGCATATGCTTGGGGGTGTCAGCCCCAAGATGGGCGTGATTCTGTTGTGCAACCTGTGACACTCCATGTCTGTGGCCTGCACCGTCCTCCCCATGGCCAAGCGGGCAACAGATGGTTCCACAACTCATAGCAGATGTTGCTTTTGAATCCAGGTACAAAGCAGAACATTTGAGATTTTTTTTCTCTGTGCCTTCTGGGTTAAGAGTAGAGGGCCTGAATGGATAGGGTTGTTTTGGACAGAAGGGATGAGGAGAGAGGCTTCCTGAATACAGTGTTAAAAATGATACCTGATGTTTTAGGAAAAGAGCATGCAGTTGTGGGGTAATCTCATAAGCTGATGAGTCGATATCGAAGATAAATGTGATGTTTGTGTAGAACTTGGGTTAGGAATCTGAAGACGGTTCAAGCATGGACTTCTCTGGGGAATAGGGCAAAATAATAATGGGGGTAAAAGGAATCTCAGAAATCCTCTTATTTGAATTCACTCACTTGGTTTGCTAGAACCTACACACCAGACCTCCTCTTTCATTGTTGCTTTCTCCTACACTTCTGGTCTCCGCTATTCCTTCTGTTTATTTTATGGGGAAAAATTGGTAGCAGTATAGAGTTTTTGCTCACTTCCTGGGTGAGTTTCAAAGGCATGGTCTTTGTGAATGGCTCTGCTTACAGACAGGAGTTATCTCACTGAGCTTTTGGTGATCAGAAAAGCTGTGCACATATGGCAGCTCTTGCATTTACATGGCTATGATTACCCATTAGGCCTGTAATTATGGGTTTCAGTTCTGTGTGCTGAGTGGTCATGCCAGGGTAGTTACACTCCTCAAATCTGGGAGGTTCTGGCAACATAGGCGAATACTCCAGTGTGCCTTTCCTGGAAGAGCTCTGAACCTCACTGTGGTAAGTTCTTATCGTTTGAACAAGTAGCCAATGGGTGTACCTCAAGGCCAAGTACATGGCAGTATATTTAGAAACGGTTCAGAAGTGATGACTTTCTTAAGAGGTCTGCTCCCTGCAGGTGTTGCAGTAAAGGAGCACCCTTTTCATGATCACTTTTCATCTAGTCATTCTTGTTGCTTATTTTTCAGGTGATGGGACAGAAGATGAGTGTGTGTTTTTGTTTGTTTATAATTTCAACTGGAAATATTTATTGGCATTTGATTAATATGACTTCTTGTCTTTTGAAAGTGAGTAAAATCAAAAAGGGTAGCTCAGGTTTTCACACCCCTTCAAAATAAATATTTAAAATAAGTAAGACAGAACTTTGAAATAAGTAAGGCAGAACTTGTCTCTGCCACCCAGAAATTCGAATTCTTCTACAAGTTAATTTGCACAGTTGTTTTCATGATATTTAGGAATGTTTCTTAGATGTTGATGAGAAGCTCTGTGCCGTATCTGCTTTAAAGGCAAGGTTGTTATCTATAGCAACTAATGGTCCACAGGAGAAACCCAAGTATAAAAATTGTTTTGCAGAGATTCAGTGGGAAGGCTAGGGACTGGAGAAGCTTCCATACAAAGAAACAGATAAAACTTGGAGCACCAGGCTAAGTTACAGGGAGACTTGTTGAGAGGTTTTTTTTAAACAAAAGATAATTGTTTTGCTTAGTGAGTGGGTTGATTTATTAGAATATCTGTTTTTCCTTACTTTGCAAATTAAGAGGAAGGAAAAGTTAGTTCATTCCAATATTTAATATTGTTACTTCTAGTGGGGTCAGCTAAGGTTTGCTGCCAAATCTAGAGTTCAGTTGAAATCAGTGATGATCATCTTAGAGTGTTGTGTTTGCAAGCAGCATATGATCAATCCAGATGGCGATATGCTTGTGGTATTATCATATGGAATGGGAGAAAAGCTAAAAGTTAAAAGATTTCTCCTAGATTTGTTTCTTGATCACTAAATTGCTTAAACAAAGGCATGTAAAAGCAAAGGAAAGCCAACTTCTGCATTCTTTTGCCCAGTTCAGATATAGCCTAAGTTGTGCTTTGTAGCCAAGTGATGTTCAGAGAGGGCTTGGGACGTGAGGTCTGGCTGCCACACTGCTTATGTCATTGCAGAAGTAGGTTTTCAAAAAACAGCTTAAGATTTAGTAAGGAAATCGCAAACCATGGGAATGTAGACAAAATATTTCTTATACATCATGCTGAATCAAATACCCGTATCATATTACACTAACATAGCTCTGACCAGACTTTTTTTTTTGCACTATGTTATGCTGAAATAATTTACCATGCCCTTGGAAGGTCATGGGCAACAGCGCCAGTACAGTCTTTCCCCAATTAGGCAGCTGCCACCTTATCACTGAAACGTGTTTGTGTTCTGTGGTCATTTCCATTTCCTTCATTGTATAAATGGCACTCCTGTGTTATTTAACCTGTACCTGTGGGAGCCTAGAAAGTTGGAACAGAAAAACATCTCGTTCACCCTCACCATTTTACATATGGGGAAACCTCTGCTAAAACAAGGTGAAGACAAGCCAAGTGACCTGCTCTGGCTCTTTCTTCTGTTGGTTATTTTGGCAGAACCAGGACTAGGAATGAGTCTCCTGACTGGTGTTTCTGGCAGCCCATCCAGTATTCTTTGCGCTGGATTGGCCACTACAATAAAAAGACATCCTAATGTAACCGTTTACTTGATTAGGTCTTTTGGGCAGATGTAAAAAACAGCATTGATTAAATGTAGTGTAGTTAGTTGTTGATTGACCTTTGCTAGTCAAGTCCTTTTTCCCTTTTCCTTCCATGGAAATAAATGGTTAAAAATTTTAGTAGGAAGTAGGAAGGGGAAATTCAGTGTCCATACCAACCACTTTGCATACTCCACAGTTCAGTAATGAAAAGATGATTTCATTATTGTTTTGCTTACTTGATAGTATTTTTAAAACCTAACCACTCAGGTTTTTTAGGTAGAGGGGAAAACATTATAACCATGCGTGATGTGGTCAGCTTGTGTTTCTTCCATCTTTCCTGAGCCTACTTGGTGGTGGTTTGGTCACTAAGTTGTGTCTAATTCTTGCAACCCCACAGACTGTAGTCTACCTGGCTTCTTTGTCCGTAGAATTTCCTGACTATTTCCAGGTCATAAATACTGGGTAAGGGAATGAGGAATCTAGGGCGTTTGGGTTTGGTGAATGTTGCTTTGAAAAAAACAGATGCTGACTTTTAAAAGAATTTATTTTGATTGGTAGTGTGGACTGGGGACAGGATGGTGTAGAGATCAGAGTTTGATCCCACAGACTCTCAGCTTCCAATTCCAGCCCAGACAGGTGGTTTCTGGGTCAAGAGAGAAAATCTTTATCTCCCTGTGATCCCAAGGTCAATATTTTTCTTGGATAAAATTGTCTTTAAATAATGCTTTTTCCTTGAGTGCCCCTTTTCCTCAGCAAGTAAGATGTGCAGAATGTCTGGACACTGACATTCAAGGAAGTATGTCCTCAGTTGTGTCCTACTCTACGGCCCCATGGGCAGTAACCCGCCAGATTCCTCTGTCCGTGGGATTCTCCAGGCAAGAATATCGGAGTAGGTTGCCATGCCCTCCTCCAGGGGATCTTCCTGCCCCAGGGATCACACACCCATCTTCTGCAACTCCTGCATTGCCGATGGATTCTTTACCACTTTGCCACCTGGGAAGCCCAGACATTCAAGACCTCTAACTTAGTTATCCTGTGACTCTGTTTCTTGGCTTTGCCTTCACTGTGGGAGGATTCTTCAGAGGCTACAATCAGAATTGCCTAAACCCGGGGATGAATTATGCTGATGATCAGGAGTAAAAAACATATTTACTTTATTTGGGAAAATTTTAGAAACCTTTTTCTTCAACTGACGCTATTTTAGGATTCTATAAAGAACCCTGAAAATATGGGTTTTTAATTTCCTACCCAAAGAACTCTCCCACTTTCAGAGAAGCCATCACATAATTTAAGAATTTATGAAGTGTATGTTTGTTTGTTTTAATGTTTTTGAGGCTAAAAGTCTTCAAGCTATCACAGGTATGGCAGTTTTTGTGTTTATATTTTAACTTTCTGAAGAGATAGATTTTATTTGAATACACATAGTAATGAAATTTAGATACCACTACCTACCATTCATTATCTTGCAAATATCCTAAATATAGTGATCTAATACTTGTAATCTGGACAGTGCATTTCCTTTTAAATTTCTTCAAGTTACTTTTTAAAAATCAGCTTTTAGGAGCTTAATTCAACATGATAGAGAGTTAGTATTTCGTGCTTTTTAAAAAATCAGTAAGGAGCCACTGGTATAGACACATCTCTCTTTGTAAAGTGAGCCACTGTAATTTTTAAGTCAGTATATATTCATATATTTTTATTCATATTTGATTTTTAGAATGCACGCATCTTTTACTTTTTAAATATTTTGTTATGGAAAATTGTAAATGTACATAAAAGTTAGAAGAATAATACAGTGAAATCCCAAGTACCCATCATTCAGTTTCAACAGTTATGTACATACAATAATCTTGTTTCATCTGTAGACCTTATTTCCCCAAAACATAGATTGTTATCAAGTGAATTCGAAATACTGTAGTATTTTATTCATAAAAATGTAAATCTAAGAGTTTAGGACTTTTAAAAAGTCCAACATCATTATTATTACACCTAAAAAAAAAAGCCAGTAATTAAAATATCTTTTTTCCGGTGTTCAGATTCTCTGATTGTCACATAAAATTTTTGTTTAATAGTTCGAATTTTCAAAACAAGATCCAAACACAGCCTGCGCATTGCATTTAACTGTTAATTGGTATGTCTCCTGGGCTTCCCTGGTGGCTTAGCAGTGAAAAATCCACCTGCAATTAACGGGATGCAGGTCTGATCCCTGTGTTGGGAAGAGTCCCTTTGGAGAAGGAAATGGCAGCCCACTCCAATATTCTTCCTTGGGAAATCCCAGGAACAGAGGAGCCTGGCAGGCTGCAGTCCATGGGGTTGCAAAAGAATTGGATACAACTTGGCAACTTAATAACATGTCTCCTGGGTCTCATAATCTAGAACAGTTCCCTCTCTTATTTTTCTTTTCTTGCCATTTGCTGCTTGAAGACATTGGTTATTTTTCTGTAGACTTCCCATGTTTTAGATTTAAGTGATAACATCTCTATGGTGTGTTTCATATTCCTCTGTTCTATTTTCTATAATTGGAGAGAGCATGCTTTTAATTTGAGAACTTTCCTACCATAGCACTGTGTTAAACTTGATTTTTAAGATATATATATTCATATATATACTTATTAGATTAATACTGTGTCTTTTTCAGACATTGCTAAAACTGCTTTGAAAATGAAAGTGTTAGTTACTCAGTCATGCCTGACTTTTTGTGAGCTGGTGGACTGTAGCCTGCCAGGCTCCTCTGTCCATGGGCTTCTCCAGGCAAGAATACTAGAGTGGGTTGCTCTGCCCTCCTCGAGGGGATCTTCCCAACTCAGGGATTGAACCTGGGTCTCTTGCATTGCAGGCAGGTTCTTTACCATCTGAGCCACCAGGGAAGCCCAAAACTGGTTTACTAATGATATGAAGGCAAATGTGAGTCCAACTGGTAAAAGTCACATCTGGCATATTTAGGTAAAAGTCAGGAATTTTGCAGGTGGGAAGGGAATTTGTATGACCCAGTTGATTTTTGAGGTTGTTCTTGTTTTCTGTCCTTCCTCCCCTGCCTGCCTCACTGGCTGAAGAGTTATTGTAGGAAATATGGCACCAAATTTCTTGGATAGTTAAAGAATATTTTCAAGTTCATACAGACAAGTTTTATTCAAGGGACTAGCACAAAATTATTTAAAATCTCTATAATTGATGTTTTACTTTCTTTACTGAGTCCTCAAAGATTCTTGATGATTCCTAATATAAAACAATCTAGACTTTGTAAAAAGTCACTTCTGAGAACAGGGGATACAGATCTTCATTTGAATATGGTTATTGTTACTGATTGCGGTTACCGTTAGGAACCATTGGATGCCATCTAGAGGTCCTGTTTTGACAGAGCTCAGACTTCAGTGGGCCAGGAATGACAGAGAGGAACGGTCGCATGGGGTTCGAGCCCCAGCTTGTCCTCGGTCACTCAGATGTGTCCGACTCTTTGCCGCCCCAGGGACTGCAGCCTGCCAGGCTCCTCTGTCCATGGGATTTCCCAGGCAAGAATATTGCAGTGGGGTGCCATTTACACTGCAGGGGATCTTCCCGACTCAGGGATTGAACTCATGTCTCTTTCATTTCCTGCATTGGCAGGCGGATTCTTTACCACTGAGCCACCTGGAAAACCGTCATGGGGTTAGACTGCTTTATTGTGATAGGAAGAAGCTGAAACTTTTTTGTTTGTTTGTTTTACTTTTTGTCATTGCTGCTTCCATCTCTCATTACCTCCCCCATCCCCTCATCACTCTCCACTCCTTTCTGGGCTTCCTTCCTCTCTGTGGCATCATCTGATACTTTTGTTCTTTCCTTAATGGTCTCCCTTATCTCTTCTTTTAGATGTTTTTCAAAACAAAATATTAAAATTCAAAAGGGAAAACAGGGAAATCCAGAAAGAGACTGTGAGATCAGTGTCCTGAGACCCTATTGCCATTCTGGTGGTCCTTCCTCTCTCCCCGGCCTGCTGTGCATCACCGACAGCTGGCAAATTCTGAGGATGCCTCCGCTTGCCTGGGTTCGGAAGAGCCGCCTCTGGCCGTCACACAGCCTTTGTGCCTTCTAGACTGCTGTAGGCGTGTGGGCCGTGCGTGTCTGTCTGTGTGTCTGTGAGTGTGTATGTGTCTGCATGCATGAGATTTACTGTTGTAACAGGCTCAGTCTGCAGGAACCAAACATCCTCCTTATGCTGCCATTAAAATACACTTATTCCTGTGATACCGCTTTTCTGGATTTTTTGAGAGATAAAAATCCCCTCCTTGGAGATAATCAGCCTCTCTACATGTATCTAGTAGATAATAATTATTTGTTCAGAGAGGCAGATCTTTAAATGGTAAAGAACATGGTGTAAAAACAAGGAATGACGGTCCATTTGCTGCTCTGTTTGCAAAGAACCAGTAAGGGCACTACGTCTACTCACAGGCTTTTGGTTTGGTTTTATTTTTTTTAATTTTTTCTTCCCTGCACTGAGACGTAAGATCCTGGGTGTGGTGGGAGAGTTTACAGGAGCAGAGTTTAGGAAGCTGGGTGGTGTGAGTGGGAGATGAAGTTCTGTGCATGTTGGTGTTGAGACAGTGAGGAGGCTCAAGGTTTGGGATGCTGGATGGGAGGGGTTCTTTGAAGAAGAATGCACACGGGACTATTTGCTGGAGCGGGAGGTGTTTGCCAGTGGGTGTGCGGTTGTGTGGAGAGGTGTGGTTTGTGTGCAGAGATGCTGGAGGTGGAGGATTTAGTGATGAGAGGAAATACTTGTGGAAAAGGAGGCTATGTTTGTAAAAGCAGAGTTGAAAGGACGGGGGTTTAACTGAGGATGGTGTTTGGATAACAGAGGGTGGGGGAACCAGGCTGCTTTGAGGTTTCTGAAATGAGAATAGTGCTAGACAAGGAAGTGTGTGTTCCTGAAGCTTCTAATTACTCTCCCCCCCATCACGTTTTCATGTTGAAATTAGTGGAAAAAGAAGGTTTTGTGTCCATTGTTCTCCATTCTTAAGCTTGGAGTTTGGGGCTGAAATAGATTTCTTCGTTTTTCCTATTCAGTCCTCTAAAGCTTCCTCCCTCAGGCCCTATCATCACCACAGAATCTGCTCCCATTTCTAACCACCCCCCCCCACAGACAATGGCACTGCTTCTGACAGACTGCTCTAAGCCGGTGTCTGAATTCAATTACATGTCATCAGTGCGTGCTTTAAAACACTGCCATACCGTAAACATCAGTGCTGAAAGAGGCTGGCCTGTGGACCACCAGTGCACTGGGAGAGCTTAAATGCAGGCATCAACCACTGTGACAAAGTGTGCTCCCAGAGCCAGTTCCTCAGCTCTAAGGCCCCTGTGGGACACGACAGAAACTCAAACTTTTTCGTAAAGTGGACATTTTAACCTCAGCCCTCCTGAGTTTTAAGATTCTTGTTCTGAATCTGCTTCTGTACCCAGTGGCTCAGTGATAAAGAATCCATCTGAAAAAAAAAAAAAAAAAGAATCCACCTGCCAATGCAGAAGAGGCATGTTCTCTCCCTTGGGTCAGGAAGATCCCCTGGAGAAGGGAATGACAACCTACTCCAGTATTCTGGCCTGGAGGATTCCATGCACAGAGGAGCCTGGTGGGGTACAGTCCATGGGGTCGCAAGAGTCAGACACAACTGAGTGAGCATGCCAGCATGCCACGCCAGTCTGCATCCTTTCCCCAGCAATACGAAAAGGTTTCCGCTTTTCTGTGGCTTGCTCTGGCAGTCCCCTTTGGATTAGTTCCTGCTTATTGGGTGATCCTGAGAAGTGTCTGTGCATGGCAGTGTAAAAGGACAAGTAACATGCTGGATGTTTTAAGGATTCTCCAAACTCTTGGTGTAAATTACCTGGAAAACTGAATTTATATATATAGGCCAGACTTTAAATCTCTGTCCTCTAAAACAGTACACACGGCACAATAGATGCTTCATTTGTTTGTTTTTTAAAATTTTGCTCCCTGGGTGTGTTTTCATTGTCTTGAAACCCGGATCCCTACAGCTCTGGTCATCACAGTGCTCTGAAGCTCACCACTGGTGACTTACCATTTGGTTAGGATTGTGATGTTATTTGGTACAAATAGAGCTGGAAAATTATATTTTGAAACGAACACCAGCCTTGTGCCAAACAAAAAAGAATCTACCAAGAAACTTGCAAATCTCATCCTTGAGATTAGTTTTTCCAGTAGTTTACTTCTCAAGGGAAAACTGTACTGTGACTTGCTATGCTACCTTCCAAAGATCTCTAAATGACTCCTGGAATTCTCTAATTGACAATAAGATGATATACATTTCAGGTGATAAAAATAACAAGAGTTCTGGAGGGATTAAATTTGTGGGTTGAAGGTAAGCCCAGAGGTTTCCACACACACTACCCTCTTTCCCGTTTGCACGCCGCCCGCTGTCTTTTCTCTCGGGTGGGCCCGGCTGGCGTCCTCCTTTCCCTGCCCCGCTCTGTTCAGGTGCATAAAGTGTTCGGAGCCCTTCTGGCCCTCCGGACTGTTTGGCTTCCACAGTAACATAATGCAGCGATTTTATAATTTCCCCGAGACTTCTTTTTTGTTTACATAAAATGTACAGGAAAGCAAAACGAAACAGCAGCGGAGATCAGGAATCCAGTCTGGAAACCCTGGCATCTTCCTCGCCTCCTCTTTGGCACGTGCTAACACAGACTCCTTCCCGCCGCGCTTCCGCTTGTGCGTCACCGTGAGTGCGTCACCGCTTGTGCGTCACCGCTTGTGCGTCACCGCGAGTGCGTCACCGTGAGTGCGTCACCGTGAGTGCGTCACTTTGCTAGCCCCCTCCACCGCCCACTGCCGGGTCTCCCTCCGCTTTCTCTCCCCGGCCTCAGCTGCAGTCTCTGAGGCGTCGTCTGCAGGGTGCCTCACGGCGCTGTCTGCCTCTCTCCTGGGAGTTAGCCCCCAGCGTGTGGCCTCTGCGTGCCTCTCACTGAAGGCATGTCCCTACTTCCTGGTGTATGCTTCCCTCCGCTCTTCCCGTCTCTGGGCCTCCGCTCTTACGGTCTCGCCCGCGATGGAAAGGATGCCCTGGAAGTAGGAAGGAGACAGGTCTCACGAGCCGCCATTGTCACGCGACTCCTGGGGTCAGAGAGCCACCTGTGTGATGCTCCACCTTTTGAGTCGAACTGATTTGTGGCATTAAGTCTTGAAGATCTCAGACTGGCGCAAGGATCCATGCATGTGTATTCGGCTGTGGGCGGTATACTCGGCTTCAGTAACGTGAGTGAATCACCTGTTTATACTTGACGACAAATCTTCAAACGCACAACTTCTTACACATCCTTCACAAACCCAATAAGGCTCGGGATCTTAGTTCCCTGACCAGGAACCAAATCTGTGCCTCCTGCAGTGGAAGCATGGAGTCCTAGCCACTGGACCGCCAGGGAATTCCCAGTAATCACATATTTTGATTAAAAAAAGTCCATGTAAGGAGGAAGGGGCGCCAAGTGTTGCCACCTTGTAGGGTAGTAAGAATACCCTATAGTAGTTTGATACTCTTTAGTTTTGTTGGCTCAAAGCAAGATGAAACAGAGTTTGGCAATGTTTCATTTCGGTGGTTGAGCAGCATTTGCAACTGCACACAGGTTGAAATTTATTAACGTGTTTTATCATCTAAGATGACATTAATGTCATATGCTGCTCAAAAGTTAAACTTTTATGTATCCATTTTGACATGAGGCGTTAAACCTTCAATTCGGTACCGTTAGAGTAGATATTGAAAATGCAGAGTTCTGGGCTCAGGGCCTGGTTTCTTACTTCCATTGCGCATCTCCTCTGGCTTGCTTTCTGGATTCCTGACTTGCACTTAATTCTGTTTCCTATTTTGTATGCATTACCTTACAACCAGAGCCTTGCCCACTAACTGGCTTTAGTCCTTCTCTTGTTATTCTAACATCTGACTTAGCAGATTTCCCTTTGTATCCTTGTCTAAAATAAGCTAAATGGTTGGAGGATTGCTGTTAGATTTAAACCACACTTAAGATAGGCATAGACTTGGACCCCACAGAACGTATCTTACATGATGGTGTAGATGGGAAAAGATTTAGGTAACTATGAGAGAGAAATACATAGTTAATAAGCATAAAATAACTTGCTTATTTTCCTACACAATTTTTGTTGTTAATTCTGTCAGAGACAGAATGTTTGCTGGATGTACCCGTAGTCTGACCTCAGAAGGGCTTGAGACTTTGTTTATATTTTTAAAACCTCAAAGTTTTAGGTGTGGAGGTAACTTTATGCTATCATTGGATAATACCCATCGGATTCTCTTTCTTTCCGTGGGATTTAACTCCATCGTCATCTTTTCCTGTCATAACTTACCCAGACTACCCCCTCACTGGGTTAACCCCCTCCATCTGTCAATCAGGCCTTTACCAACCTGTCAGTCAGTCCTCCGTTAAGGCATGCATCACATTGTATAGCATTTATTCATACATATATTTTCCACTTTGGATTATAAACTATGTGTTAGCAGGAAATACTATCTTTGACCACATACTTTCCAGGGCCTAGCTCAAAGCCTGGTTTATAGTAGGCACTTAATGAAGATTAGCACCTTCATAATAACAAACAACTCTCAAATCTCAGTGGCTTAAGACAATCTTGGATTGGCAAAGGCCCTGTTCCCGATTATCCTCACTGAGGAAGCTAGGCTAAGGAAGCCTTTACAGACTTGGACCGAAGAAGGGTATGGAAATGGTAAATCATGCTAGCTCTTGATGTTTCAGCTTGGAATTGACACATCACTTTATATCATATTTCATTGATCAAAGCAAGGGATATAGCCACACCTAATGTCATAAGGATGAGGAAGAACAACACTGCTGTGTTTCTGAAAGAACAGGAATAATAGTGAGCAATACCAGTGCCTGTTAAGCCAGTGTCTGAGATGTGGTAGGCACTTAATACATAGTTAATGAATGAAGTACGTAACATTACCTGTTAGGATTTTAATTTTTTCTATACCATGAGCAGAATCACCTCAAGTAATGAAATAATCTAATAACTACATTAAAAAAAATGAGCATACTAGTATTATTATCTAAGCTATATTCAGCAAAAATCTGGAGACCTTTTTGGTAACCCTCTGTTCATTTATTCATATTGGGGAAGTGATTAGGGATACATGTTAGTTACATTTGACTTTACACTTTGAGATGTATAAAGTATGAAATGGTCACAGTAAAGTGAAAGTGTTAGTCGCTCAGTTGTATCTGACTTTTTGTGGCCCCATGGACTGTAGCCCTCCAGGCTCCTCTGTCCATGGACTTTTCCAGGCAAGAATAGTGGAATGGGTAGCCAATCCCTTCTACAGGGGATCTTCCTGACCCGGGAATCAAATCTGGGTCTCCTGCATTGCAGATAGATTCTTTACTGTTTGAGCCACCAGATTTGTATAATTATGATTTTCCCCTGAATCTTTTAGAAGATTTGGAAGAAAACATCGAAGGCTTCAACTAAAATATTAAGTTAGTCTGATCAAGAAGTTCTTTAACCTTTTTTTTTTTTTTTGGAAGAATTAGTTGTGTGGCTCAAAAATGGACAAGAGCTTAGGAAAAATGAACATCTACTCACCTTAAAACTGAGGTATTGCTTCAGATTGTATGTTAGTATTTTATACTAATTTTTTCATTCATTGTTAAGGCAACCCAAACACATGGTATAAAATGTGGAAAATACAAACTAGTTTGAGAAAGATGAATTAAAAATCACTAGTGTGATTTATTTCATTCTACTGTTATTGCTGCAAAATGAGCACATAGCATGTGGAAGAGGAAAGAGAAGATCCTGGCCTGTAATCAGGGGGTAGCAATGGAAATAGCAAGAAATGATTAGGTTCAGACAATGTTTTAAGGACAGTGTGGATAGGATTTGCTGATGGATAAAATGAAATAAAATAAAATGGATAAAATGGAAGGAATGAAGAAGTGACAGATGGTAGAGGATAGAAGATATAATGATAGGGGAGACCAGTGATGACTCCTTAGATTCTGGCTTAAACATCTGTGTGTGATTCATGTGTACAGGTGGATGTGTATATAAGACTGCACTCATTGTATATATGGATTTTAAAAATTTACTGAATATTATATTAATGTACTTTTTATGTTATAAATATACCTCACAATAGGATTTTAAGTGGTTTAATATACACTCATGACATACTATGGCTTTTAATTTTTTCCCTATTGTTGGGAAATTAAAGTATTTTTCCCCTTTTAATAAATAGCATGGTAATGTTCTCAGGTTCCACCTACTTCCTTGTTTCATCAATTCAAAAAAAATTGGCATGAGGGAACTGGCCGTGGTTTACTGGAGTTTCAGCATGTGATACAGTCAGAAATAGAGAGAACCCAGATTGGGTAGAGGCCATGACTTCAGTCTTCCAAGGGGGACGTGGCGAGATAGATAGAGCCTGAGCCAGACTGGTGTTGCTTTCAAGGTCAGAATTGGTGGTGGTAGACAGTTGTTGAGAGGGACATTTGTGACCTGCCAAGACCCAGAGGGCAGGGTCAAACCCCAGCTGGGAAGCAGTTCTAAAGGAGAATCTTAAAAAAAATTTTGAGGTCCAGTTCAAAAGATAATCATGGTTTTTTTCATAAGGGCAGGGCTTTGGGTTGGAGGACAAGGACCCCAAGGCAGAGCTTGTCGGGGGGAAGCTGCAGCTTTGCAGGTGTGAGCACTCAGCCCATCACTAGGATTTAAGCAGCCAGACTGTTTCTTGGCCCGACTCGGTGGGTGACAGACAGCTCCTTATTAGGCCTGCATTTGCCCAGGAAATCTGTGAGGCTGACTGGCAAGATGGAGATCCTCCATCTGAGGCTGGGAGGGAGTGGGGAAGGCTGTGGTGGACGATTGAAAACTTGTGTTCATTGAGTGTCTCACCCGTGGGGCAGTGGGAGTCAGGCGGGGCTGGAGATGTGATAGAAATACTGTACATAGCCCTCTTCCTTAAACCTGTATGTTGGTCACAGGAACAAGCACATTATGATATCTATTGCTAACCAAACGTGATTTGTTTACATATCACATATTACAGAGATGTGGTAACTGGTCTCTGAGGTGCCTAAGAAGTTGGAAGACAGTCTTAGCAGTGCCTGAGTTCAATGGGAATGTTTAAACTGCATTGTCACTTTGATGATAACTTAAAGAAAGTATTTTGATCAGTTTAAAATATAACCTTTCACATTGGCAGAGTTAGTTTATAATGAAAAGACATTTTCATACGCTATAATTTTAGTTTCTTAAGTTAATATTGTTCAAACTAGAGTCCAAAACATATTCTTACAGGTGCATCCATTAAAAAACTCTTTTATTCACTGTGGAAACTAGAATATTAATTTGAACCTCAAAGGATGTGTGGGTTCAGATGGGTGTAAAAGAAGGAGAAAGGTGCATCCGTGAGAGGAGAGAGTTAGATCAAGGATGGCCGTGGTGCTTCTGGGATGCCTGGGAAGTTGAAGGATATATCAGTTTCAGGTTTCTAGATATTCTACCTGACACTGATATGTCAGGAATGTGGGGACCACTCGTCCCTCTACTACTGTTAATACCTACCTTTTTCTGAGAAACCTATATGCAGGTCAGGAAGCAACAGTTAGAACTGGACATGGAGCAACAGAGTGTTTCCAAAGAGGAAAAGTAGTATGTCACGGCTGTATATTGTCACCCTGCTTATTTAACTTATATGCAGAGTACATCATGAGAAATGCTGGGCTGGAAGAAGCACAAGCTGGAATCAAGATTGCTGGGAGAAAATATAAATAACTTCAGATATGAAGATGACACCACCCTTATGGCAGAAAGTGAAGCAGAACTAAAAAGCCTCTTGATGAAAGTGAAAGAGGAGAGTGAAAAAGTTGGCTTAAAGCTCAACATTCAGAAAACTAAGATTATGGCATATGGTCCCATCACCTCATGGGAAATAGATGGGGAAACAGTGGAAGCAGTGTCAGACTATTTTTTTGGGCTCCAAAATAACTACAGATGGTGATTGCAGCCATGAAATTAAAAGATGCTTACTCCTTGGAAGGAAAGCTATGACCAACCTAGACAGCATATTAAAAAGCAGAGATATTTCTTTGCCAACAAAGGTCCATCTAGTCAAGGCTATGGTTTTTCCAGTGGTCATGTATGGATGTGAGAGTTGGACTGTGAAGAAAGCTGAGCGCCAAAGAATTGATGCTTTTGAACTGTGGTGTTGGAGAAGACTCTTGAGAGTCCCTTGGACTGCAAGGAGATCCAACCAGTCCATCCTAGAGGAGATAAGTCCTGGGTGTTCATTGGAAGGGCTGATGTTGAAGCTGAAACTCCAATACTCTGGCCACCTCATGCAAAGAGTTGACTCATTGGAAAAGACCCTGATGCTGAGAGGGATTAGGGGCAGGAGGAGAAGGGGACGACAGAGGATGAGATGGTTGGATGGCATCACTGACTCGATGGACATGAGTTTGAGTAAACTCTGGGAGTTGGTGATGGACAGGGAGGCCTGGCGTGCTGCGATTCATGGGGTCACAAGGAGTCGGACACGACTGAGCGACTGAACTGACTGACTGAACTTTTTCTGATGGATGCAGGAAGTTTTCTAAGTCTTTTTGTTGAGAAGTAACCCTCATAGTCCTCTTTTAAACAATCATCTTCTAACCCTCATGTTATTGATCATAAAATTTTCTTACTCTGCTAGAATGTGAATTTAGTTTCCTTAGAACTTCTGAGTGGTTAATGTTTCTTACAGAGACATCTAAAGGAAAGCCCATTGCCTCAGCCCATCAGGTGTTTGCTAGGTACTCAGGAAGCAGGTGGTCCTCCAGGGAATAGAACGCTAAAGGGTCATTGTCTTTTTTAGGTACCACCCCCTTTTCTTGCACCCGTACTTGGTGTCAGGGATTTGTTCCTCTCAAATATCACTGATATTCTCTTGAATTATTTTTCTTTTGTTCAGAAAACATCCCAGATCAGTGGTCTTTAGTCATCTTCACTTTGCAGGACAGCTTTACTAGGTTTATTACTAAAACAGCACCGTATCGGATTGCCAGCCTATTTGTGTACCTATGTAAGCTAACAAGTGGTTGGTCTTTTAAAATCTTTGTTAAGTAAAGCTCTCTCTCTCTCTTTTTTTCTTTGCAGATTCCAACAAGATTATGGCAGAGCAGAGCCACATGCAAAAGCAGCTGGATTTACAGAATGGTAGCTTAGAGGCAGGCTTTGTAGAGAATTCCCTCGAAAACGATCCCCAAAACATGATGGAGAGCCTGAGCCCAAAGAAATATTCTTCCAGTCTGAGATTTAAAGCCAATGGAGACTGTTCTGGCTCCTATTTAACCCTCTCACAACCTGTGCCTGTTAAAAGAAGCCCTTCTCCTTTGGGAACCAGTGTCAGAAGTAGCCCTTCTTTGGCCAAAATCCAGGGGACTAAGCAGTTCTCTTGCGATGGAAGTGACAAAGGTATTTCCATGAAACCGCCCACCCCTTTACGCAGCACTTCACCCTCCCTTAGTGGATATGCACTTGGGAGAGCGGACTTTGATCATTTTCTTGGCCGGGACCCGGAAAGGTCCTTGAGGCTTTCAGAGAAGCCTCCCTATTCCAAATATAGCTCAAGGAATAAATCCCATGACAATGTCTACTTTCTGGGAGGGTTGGAAGGCCGAAAAGCATCTGGCTCGCTCCTGACCATGTGGAATGGAAGTCCCCTGAGTGACACTGGCTCCTCGCCCGTCACCAGGTCAGGGGCGGCCAGCATGCCTTCAAGCCCAAAGCAAGCCAGGAAAGTAAGCCTCCAGGACAACCTGACACTTCAGCCCAAGTTGAGCAGACACCAGGAGCCGGCATCTGAGAGCATCAGTTTGAGAACCAGGAAGTACTCTGGCGGCAGCCTGAGTCACATGGGTGCCTACAGCCGCTCCCTCCCCAGGCTGCACAGAGCCACCGAGAGCCAGCTGGCCCCTCTCAGTCTGCCTCCGAGGAGCTCTCTGGGCAATTCCAAACGAACGAGACTGGGGGAAAAGGATCTACCTCACAGCATCATAGACAACGACAATTACCTGAATTTTTCTTCTTTGAGCTCAGGAGCTTTGCCCTATAAAACCTCTGCCTCCGAGGGCGGTCCCTACGTGAGTTCCACCCTCAGCGTGCCTGCCAGCCCTCGAGTGGCTCGCAAGATGCTTCTGGCCTCCACCTCCTCCTGCACCTCTGACGACCTTGACAGGGCTTCCTACGCGGGTACCAGCCCCGGTCATTCGTTTCCTCCTGGGGAGCTGGACCGAGCACTTGCAGCCAGAAGGAACTTCTCATGTGGGTCTGTCGAGTTTGATGATGCCGACTTGGACAGCCTCAGACAGGCCTCAGGAACCCCCCAACCTGTCCTTCGGGAACGCAAAAGCAGCATTAGCTCCATTTCCGGACGAGACGACCTGATGGATTATCACCGGCGGCAGAGGGAGGAGAGACTCAGGGAGCAGGAGATGGAGCGATTGGTAATCTCTTCCTCTGGCTTGACCCCACTTTCAGTGAGCAGCTCCTTGGAGACAAGCTCCAAGGACGCATGTGGGGGTGCGGGATTCCCCTGTGCGCCAGCTCCTGGTGCCCCTTCCTAGATGGCCTCCTGCGAACCTTGCTCTTCCCAAATCACTGTGATTCGCCACCTAGGGCTGTTTTGCAGGCCTGCATGTGCCTAATGCTATATTAAATTGCTCTGCAGAGGCCTCACAAGTATAAATTCTTGATAAATCTAACAAAGGTAGTTGTGAATTTTACTGAATGTCTTTAAAAGTCTTACGGACTTTTAAGACTCTGAGGAAAAACTGATATGTATTATTTATGTCATCACATTTGAATGTATATGCTGTGATGGTAACAGTCAGTGAAATGACAGCTCGGAGTTAGGTAGGAAGTTTTTCTGTATAGCGAGCTGTCTGAGAAGCTGAAAGGTTGCCCCCGTGGTACTCAACCTTTTTTCTGCACTGTATACACACACATTCACACACACCACATCATACTCCAGCCGTGTCTTAATACGTATAATGGCTGCAAACTTCACATGTCCCCCAAAGTTACTGAGTTACCTTTTTCTATGGATTTATGATTACTATAAAAATAGTGAATACCTGTCAGATTATTTTGATTCATTAATGATCAATGACTTCCTTAATGTGGGAAGCAGTAGGATGGTAGAGCTGATATTCTGAAGTATAGGAATATCTAAGTATTTTAGTTACTAAAAGTAAATATGCTGGAGTAAGATTTCTGAATCCCATACAAAGCTAGTTAATGCCCTGCTGGACAGTGAAATTGTAACCTTTAGATTATAATGAACAGAAACTATTTACATCTATATAGGGCAGAATTTTCTTGAAATTTTGGAAAAGTAATTATCTGCATCAGTTGCAGCTCTTGGTAAGTTATTGCCTATCCTTACAGAGTTTCCGAATGTCCTGATGCATATACTAGTGAATGAAGACAAATGTGTATGCCCCAGAGAACTTGATGTCCTGTGGGTGGGGGTAGCAGCTTCTTTGTTACCATACATAATCTCCACATATTTTTCATGATCACAAAAAGGCATTATTTTTGGGCTTGATTCATTGACATAAATTAGAAAAGGTTGTAATTAGCATATAAAGGCCTTCTTGTATGTGAATAGCAAACTTAGCACTATACTGTACTGAACAACTCTTATTGATAAAACCAGAGAATCTATCTGATAATTTATTAAGGTATCTAAGTGAACATTTCAGTGGCTTCATCTCTCTAGAGGCCTTCCGTAAATGCTTTTATTTATTCTTCTGTTCTAAGGAAAAGAAACCAAACCTGAAGTTCATTGCCAGCAGGTTTCATCTCTAGCAGGTTAAGTGTTGGTAAAGTTCTGTTTCCTCTAGTTCTCCTGAATCTGCTAAGGTTCCTGGCAACCCAGTGACCGTTTTTACTGCCTATAAGGTTGGTGTCCTGTAAGCCATGAACAGGCCCAAGATCAACTTCTTAGGAGAGGTTTTGGGTATTAACTTCAGATATGAGGCTATAACCCTTTTTCCTTTATAAAGAGCTTGTAATAAGAAATGAGGCTTATTTTTAAGTAAGACACTCTACATTTGGCCGCTATTGCATTGTCTATTTGTCTGATTACGTCCCGGTGAAACGGAAAACAGATTCTTAGTGAGTGTATGCAAATAATGTTATTGCCATTAAAAAGTAAAGTGACTCAGAAGAAAATATCACTTCCTGAATTCTGATGGAGTCAACTGAATTGAGGGTTAGAGACAGATCACGATGAGTGGTAAAAGGGTTTTCCCCATCAGAAAATAGAACATTAAGATTAATGCTAGTAATTTTCCAAAACACATATCTACATTTAGACATCAGATTTCCAGTTTCAGTTCCATGAGTTCTATATAACTAATTTTTATTCCTCTAGTCTTGAGTCATTAATTTGATTTCATATAGTCATCTATTTCTGGACTAAATAAAGTCCTGAAAGTCTGATTTAGTTGCTAGCTCGATATGATACTTGGCTATGTAATGCCAGCTCTTCTCTCAGCCTCTGCCCATAAGTCCATTCTTTGAAATACTGTAAAGAGTATCTGGTAAAGTTCTATCCATGAGGCTCTGAGACTGTCTTTCTTTTTTAAAGGCACATCCTCATTTATAATTTAAGCAGTCTCTAGGTAAGCATGAGAGGAAAGCACAGACTATTGGGTGAGGGTAAGGGCAAGTGGCTGTGGTTAATCTACAGTTAATTTAACAAACTTGATCAAGAAGAAGAAAAGTTTGAATCTTCTATTATGCAATAGGATGTTGATCTTATTTAATTAGTGTTTCACATAAGGGTAAAAACGTATTACAGAGGGTGAGGATATTGATATATATCCAGAGCCTTTCCATAAGGTATGCAATCACTGAGCTTTATAATATTTTACCTATTAAAAATTAGATGAGGGAAGGCTGAGCTTCTCACTTGATATGACAAATCTTCCTATGCATTTTTTGATAGTGTTGAGCTATTTATACAAGGGATATAGTGAATAAACCTAAATATTTCTAGCATTCTTTTTGTAAGGTTAAGAAAAAAAAAATCTTTGTCATTGCCCAAGGGTCCTCTGGGGAAACTTAGAGATAGTTCAAGTGTGAGAGATATCTTTGAAAAATTTGTTTTCCTGAATTTAGGGTCTGATCTTGGAAAGGCAAAATCAAATATTAATTAGAGATTAATAATATAGGATTATGGATGCCTGAGAAAATGAATGTTGCAGTTTGATTACCTAATAAGATGAGGATAAGTTATTTATTATAAATAATAAATCTTAATCAGAAATGAACTATTTTGATCATTTTAAATATGCAAGTATATATCCCAGTTAGGACAAGACACAAAAGATTATTCTTTTGAGATGCTGAAACTCTTCTCTCTGGACAGATTACAAGAATAAACTTTTACTACCTTTTGTAAGCATAGGCTGATTTCTCCAAGATTAGTAAGTAGGTCCTTTCATTAGGAGATAACTCCCATTTTAGTTTTACATTAATAGGATACTTCTCTTAAAAAAGTTACTTCATAAATAAACTCATCAGTGCTATTCAACTTCTGCCAAAATTTTAACATTTTATTACATCTTTACAGAACTATTTGTAAATGTTATAAACCAAGTCAAATATGCTCCTTTTTTGCAAATCTCAAATTTTTCATGTAACTTTATTCATTTTATTAAAGTACCATTGATTTACAACATTGTATTACTTTCAGGTGTACAACATGGTGATTCAATATTTTTGTAGATTATATTCCACTTAAAGTTATTATAAGACATTGGCTATATTCCCTGTGCTATACCGTGTATCACTGTAGTTTTGATTTTATACATGGTAATTTGTGCCTCTTAATTCCCTACTCCTATTAAGTCCCTCCCCACTACCCTCCCCCCACAGGTAACTACTAGTTTGTTCTCTGTATCTGTGAGTCTGTTTCTGTTATGTTTATTCACTTGCTTTATTTTTTAGATTCTACATGTAAGTGCTAACGTACAATATTTGTCTTTCTCTGGCTGACTTGTTCATTAAGCATAATATCCTATGGGTCCATCTGTGTTGCTACAAATGGGAAAACTTCATTCTTTCTATAGCTGAGTAATATTCCACTGTCTTTGTATACCACATCTTCTTTTTTCATCGGCTGTCAGTATATCTACTTGTTCTAAAATGATAGTCATTTAAATTCTAAAAGATCTACATGTTTACTCCCTCTCCCACATTTTGAGTTTTAGATGTCATGTTTTACATCTTCATGTCTATCCCTTAGTTGTTTATTGTAGTTATAATCGATTTTACAATTTTTGCCTTTTAGTCTTCATGCTTGATTATTATAGTTGATCCACAGCCTTTCCTATAAACTTGCCCCACCTGCGGGATTTTCCCTTTCCTATAAATTCTCACATCTTATTGTAGCCTTTTGATTTCCTCTTAGAGAAGACCCTTTAACACTTCTTTTAGGGTCACTTTAGAATTGATGAACTCAATATTTTCTTGTCTGAGAAGTATTTCATCTCTTCTTCACTTCTGAAGGATAACCTTGTTGGGTAGACTATCCTAGGTTGCAAGTTTTTCCCTTTCAGCTTTTAAGTATATCGTGCCCTTCTGGCCTGCAAAGTTTCTGAAGAAAGAAGAACTGATAACTTTATGGGGATTCCCTTGTATATGGCTCTGTTTTTCTCTTGCTGCCTTTAAAATTCTCTCTTTATGGTTAGTGTTTGCCATTTTAACTATGGTGGGCCTTGATGTGGGTCCTTTTCAGTCCATCTTATTTGGGGCTGCCTATGCCTCCTGTACCTGCATATCTGTTTGCTTCTCCAGATACATTTTCCACCCCAGCCCTCTCTCTCTTCTTCTTGGGGGAACCCTATAAAGTGAATATTATAATGCTTGATACTGTTTCAGAGGTTCCTTAAACCACCCTCATTTTTAAAAATTTGTTTTTCTTTTTGTTATTATGATGAGGTGATCTCCTTTTTTCTGTCTTCTACATCACTTATCTCTAGGTGTATCACCTCATCTTCTTTTAACTCCTCTAGTGCATTTTTCATTTCTGTTATTGTATTCTTCAGCTCTGACTGGTTCTTTTTTTTTTTCCTAGTTCCTTGTTGAAATTCTCACTGTGTCCATCTATTCTTTTCTCAAATATAGTTATAAGCACTTTTATAATTATGCTTTTAACTTTTTTACCTGGTAAATTATTTATCTGATCTTTAGGGGTGTTCTCAGCACTGTTTTTTGTTCTGCTGTCTGAAACAAACTCCCCTGTCTCTCATTTTGCTTCGATTTCTGTTTCTGTGGGGTCAGGTGAATAGGGACCTGTTGCAGCTGTGAAGGTGTGTCCCTCAGCAGTCTGTGTGAACTCAGTGGCTTTAGGGGGAGAGTTGGGTCCGAAGTGAGCGTGGATGGCGCGTTCCCTTGGGGTGCGTTGTCAGCTGTCACCTTCATAGGAGGTAAGGATGGAGATGGAGAGGTGCAGCCAGGCCCCTTGTAAACCTGGGCTTGATGACTGACCTCCCTCTTTGGAGGCAGGCTCAGCTCTCAGGGTGCTGGAGCAAAAGCCCTTTGGGTTGGATTCAGACTGGTTCCATTCCCTCTAACGGTGTGCTTTCTCCCCACAGTGGCACTGCTACCCTTAGAAGAGCAAGCCAGAGTTGGCAGGCCTGGTTCCGGCCCTGGTTCAGACTGTGCTGCATGCTGAGACAGTCCCAGCAAGCCGGCCAGAGCCCCAGGCAGTTTTCAGTTTGGTGCCTTCAGGACCACTTGCAGCCAGATCTGCCTTTACCCTTTTCAGAGACCTTTACCCTTTTCGTGGTTGAGCTGACTCTACTTCCTCTGTATGCACACCCCCTGTCTTCCAAAAGCAGCAGCGTCGCCCTAGTATGGTGCAGCAATCGGGCAAGAGGAACTGCAGTGGGCACCCTATGCAGGCGGGGCTGCAGGGTACGATGGTGTGAGAAACCTGGGCAGTTTCGGTCTACTTTCTGCCCCTTGCTCTGGGAGTGAGGAAACGTGTGTGCTCTTCACAGGTGGAGTCTCAGTTTCTTACCGCCCTCCAGTAAGTCCCACTGGTTTTCAGAGCAGCTGAAGGGTCAGATTTTCTGGCGGTTTACCTGGACTGGGGTGCCCAGTATTTGGCTTGAAGCCACCACTCTCCAGGGAGGATCCCAGAGCCAGTGACAACCCCTTCATCTTCTGCGTCCCCTCGTGGAGATGCGAGTACCAGTGTTACAGGTTTCCCTCCCTCCCTACTTGACTGTGTGTTCGCCCTTCTTTACAGCCTTGGTTGTAGAAGAGCCCCCAATTTGTGCTCATTGGAAGTTGCTCCACGCATGGTTGTGCTTTTAATGTGTTTGTGGTGGGGGCTGTTGAGCTCAGCATCCTCTTTCCACTATCTTGATCTCCCTAACGTCCAAATCTGCAGTTTTTTAATTTCTGTCAGCTTTGGTTCTTCACAGTCTTCTTTCACTTTCTGGAACAACCAGACACTAAGGCAGATGACTTAAGACAGTGTAAATTATGTTTAAGGTGACACATCACAGAATACAATTACTATTGATATAAAAAGACTTGTCACAATTATAATTCAGTGTAGTTGAACATGAATTTTGTATTTTTTAAATCTTATACTGTATATAGAAATAATCTTAATATCTTTTCTGTAAACTAGTACAAGACATTAAAGAAGTTCAGATCAACTAATCTATGATAAAACTAAACTTATCTTAAAGATGAAATTATACTTGTATTATACTATGCACTGATAAGATAATGCAAAGACATATAGCTGTTTTTTAAACTAAATTATCAAATCAGTGTTTGATAATTTGTGTAAAGATTCACTTTAGTCATATAAACTTGTTTTCTAAGGAAAAGAAAATTGTTTCTGAAGTCAAGACTTGATGAAGAAGGTCTTTTTCTTAAAAAGAATACTTTTAAATTTTTAGAATTTCATTTTTTGGGGAAATCTTGGGAGTATTAGATTTATTTAAATGCTTATTAGTGTCTATAAACCAATCATAATAGAGGTCCTTTATTTTAATTTATTGTTATGTTCAGGAAGTAGGAAAATATTTCACTCTCACATGGTGATATTTTTTCTCAGTTACAGAGACTGAGCAAAAAATATTGTCCTGATTCGAGTTCATACAAAAATAACAGATGAGAAAGAACGTCAAACATGCTAAACCATGCTCACTGGAGAAAGACTACCTAACAGATCACTAAGTGGTCTAATCATAAAACCAGATTCCCAGTTATTGCACCATTAATGCAGATAATTATCAGTTACTTGCAAACCAAAACCCTGCTCAGACGCAGACAAGAATCAGAAACCCAGAATAGGCAAACACAAGCGTTAGAGGACGGCGAGTTGGTGAGGGTGAAGCTCTGCTGCCGCTATGCCTGGGCTTCCAGCCCGTGAGATATTGTTCATGAGCAGTACAGTTCATTTGGCTCTTCAAGATCCACTGGGACAATTAACTGGGATCTCCACGTTGTCAAAGCATAATTTTTAAAAAATAAACCCAACTCTTAGACAAATATAAAATTAATAGGTGCCAAAGATTTATTGAATTCTTTAATGAGGAAAGCAAGCAGGATAAAGTAGATACACTAAACATAACTTCTGTAGTATTTTTTGACTTAAGTTTTGACTATCTCAGTGTTCCATTTGGATTTTTTTTTTTACATGTGCAATCTTTATTTGAAAACTTAAGGTAATTAAAGTATTAAAGACTGAACCCTAATCATGAACCTCCAAAGACTTACTAATGGTACAGCTGTTCACGGTGAGTCAACATTAAATAGCTTCCAACTGCCGCACTATTGGAGTTGTTTCGTTTTTAGTAATTTTTCCTCCTCCTTTCTTTCTCTAAGCTGCCGATATTTCTTCTGTCATTGTGCCAGTCGTTTTTAATCTATAACTTAGATACCAAGCCTTGTTTAAAAATGTTGCCGGCTGTGAGTTACTAGGTGCAAGCGAGAGCTTGAGAGGGTCCTGTGTGCGTGACGTGCGTGTATGGGTCATAGACCTTGTGACATCATTTTGGGCTGGTGAGTGGTCATTTAAACTTCTCAGTTCTGAGCTGTTTTCCAAGTAGACATAATGGATAAGTTACCTCTAGTGGGCTGGGGTGCTGAACTTTTAACAAACTAGATGTTTCAAAGACTAAAGAAATCATTATAAAGAGACAAGATATTCTTTTGTTCATCTCATTTGAGTCCTGCCTCCCTTCCAGTAATACAGAGGTAGTGATAGCCCTCTAGTTCATGTTATGGTCCAAGACAGTCAAAGTCATTTTAAGAAGAAAAGGGGAAAATTAAAAGCTTAAAGCAAATCCTACTGCTCACCAAAAGCATCTGTGTGCTACTGTGGAGAACTGGTGGATTCCCTCAGCTTGCTTTGTAGCAATCCAGTGTTTTCTTTCTGGTTGATGACAGTCATCTGCAGTGCCTTGATAAATAGCATTGTTGCCATTTAGAACTATGTAGAACCACACTTGGCATTCATTTCTCCATGCCTGGAACAAGTTGTAATGTGATGCCAGTTCTCATGAGGCACCATGGAATAATATTTTCTAACTTTTTACACACTCTACCACCCTGGAGATGAGGTTGATTTCCATGGTATTTATTACTTGAATAGGTGAAATGTCTGGGACACTAATTGTCTGCAATTTAGATGTTTTGTTCTGATAGCCTCTCTGAAAGCACTTTACAGCGAAAGCATTTTAAGTTGCAAAGGTCTGCGACTGTGCCTGTCTTACTGCTGTTCATCTCTCTTTTTTTTTTTAATTTTTATTTTTTTATTAGTTGGAGGCTAATTTCTTTACAATATTGTAGTGGGTTTTGTCATACATTGAAATGAATCAGCCATGGATTTACATGTGTTCCCCATCCCGATCCCCCTTCCCACCTCCCCCTCCACCCGATCCCTCTGGGTCTTCCCAGTGCACCAGGTCCGAGCACTTGTCTCATGCATCCAACCTGGGCTGGTGATCTGTTTCACCCTAGATAATATACATGTTTCGATGTTGTTCTCTTGAAACATCCCACCCTCGCCTTCTCCCACAGAGTCCAAAAGTCTGTTCTGTACATCTGTGTCTCTTTTTCTGTTTTGCATATAGGGTTATCGTTACAATCTTTCTAAATTCCATATATATGTGTTAGCATGCTGTAATGTTCTTTATCTTTCTGGCTTACTTCACTCTGTATAATGGGCTCCAGTTTCATCCATCTCATTAGAACTGATTCAAATGAATTCTTTTTAATGGCTGAGTAATATTCCATGGTGTATATGTACCACAGCTTCCTTATCCATTCATCTGCTGATGGGCATCTAGGTTGCTTCCATGTCCTGGCTATGATAAACAGTGCTGCGATGAACATTGGGGTGCACGTGTCTCTTTCAGATCTGGTTTCCTTGGTGTGTATGCCCAGAAGTGGGATTGCTGGGTCATATGGCAGTTCTATTTCCAGTTTTTTAAGAAATCTCCACACTGTTCTCCATAGCAGCTGTACTAGTTTGCATTCCCACCAACAGTGTAAGAGGGTTCCCTTTTCTCCACACCCTCTCCAGCATTTATTGCTTGTAGACTTTTGGATAGCAGCCATCCTGACTGGCGTGTAATGGTACCTCATTGTGGTTTTGATTTGCATTTCTCTGATAATGAGTGATGTTGAGCATCTTTTCATGTGTTTTTTAGCCATCTGTATGTCTTCCTTGGAGAAATGTCTGTTTAGTTCTTTGGCCCATTTTTTGAATGGGTCATTTATTTCTACATCGTAGCCAAGTATGCAGAATATAGGAAGCAGTGTGCACATGCTTTTAGAAAGTAGATGAGTGGCGTTCATTCTGGCTTTCCTTTCCTTATTCTGTGGCTGAAGTATACACCCTTAGTTCCCAGATCTCAAACTTAGGTTTATGCAAGTAGTTCTAGGTAACAGTAAAGCTGTCTACAAAAGGATGCAAATATCTCAGCATAAATGAATTCTTTTTACTTCTAGAAATGGAAAAATTCTCTTCCACTTTTTCAAATAAAAATGAAAGAAAGGTATTTTTCTTTATGTTGAAAAATTTGTGGCATTCTTTGTAAGATCTGGTGCTGTTCAAAACCAAGACTTGCGTACTTTTGAGTAGACAGTAGGTGTAATGTTTTTGAAGTTAAATGTAAGTGTAATTGAGGATACCTTAGGACTTAAAATATAAAATGGAATTTTATAAAAGTATATGTTCTCTTATACACTGCCGTATGTAAAATTGATGGCGAGTGGGAAGTTGCTATATCACACAGGAGGCTTAATCGGTGCTCTGTGGCAACCTAGAGGGATGGGACGGGGTAGGGGGTGGGAGGGAGGTTCAAGGAGGGACAGATCACAGTGCTCTAGGGCAGAAACCAGCATAACAGTCAAGTCATTATGAATATCTCAGAAAAGCATAAGGAATCACTTTAATTCAAAAGCAGTGAAAGGGTAGTAATATTCTATTCATAAATAAAGCATAGATTACTAATAAAAATCACTCAAAATATATATGTGTGTGTGTATGTGTGTGTTCTCTCATCTCATCTGTGGTGGTAATATACAGATAGCATTTTAGAGGCCAGAGGGTAAACAGCCTTGATACTTCCGTTCTATAATTAGAGAAACGTATTTGGGAAACCAAGAAGAGTGAGTATTGTCAGATGAAAGCTACTCTCCCTGAAGATACGCTTTGCTTCTGTCTCTGCTTCTTGCTGCCTCCACTTCCTAGTGACTCCTGACCCCAAGGACAGTTCGGTCCTTCAGACTGTCTTGTGTTGTAACTTGGGCAGCATTTCCTAGCTGGAAGCAGAATGGACAGTGTTACAAGAATGCTTGTGGCTGCCCAGCCATCTTTCTTTGTTCTTAAGTAGAATGTGTTTGCAATGTGAAGACAAACGTAAGTATTGAAGGCTGTTTTGTACTCCCATCTGACTTGAAAGGCATCTGCTTCCTGATGTGGCCCTTCCTCTTGCTACATCCTGACTATAGTTTTAGTCTGAGAAAAAGGTTGCACTAGTGGGAAGCAAGCCATTTAAACTGTCAGTGGGTGAGAGGTTGGTTTACTAACCAAATAAAATGAGTGGCTCAGTCTTTTTAAAGGGATATTTAGAAATTATGACTCTCTTCCTGTATTTTGAGTCAGAATGTTCATTAGTTCATTAATTGATTTAATCTTCAGGTTTAACATAAGCTTTAGAATGATTTGTGTCTGTGGAGCCATGCTTTTCTTAGCTCTGATGTTTAAAACAGCTGGTCAGCTCTCTGCCTTCTTTCAGTTTCAGACCTTTTGGATGGTTTATAGTCTGCTGCAGAAACACAGTGTAAGCTGTAAATGTGAGCTGTGTATTTTTAAACTTTCTTACATTGAGGAAACTTAAAGAAATTAATTATGATATGGATATTGGTCAGTACAGGATTAGACTGGTAATACTGTATACTGGCTAAATAAGCTATCAGTTCTCTAAGCCAACTTCTTCCATTTCTCTTATGATTAGAGTAAATCTATAATTAGTAGATAATATAAAGTATACAACATAAAGTAGACTGTTATCTATGGTCAGATCACCTTGGATCATGAGATCATGAAGAGTTTATCTTTTAAACAGCAAATTGCTGGCTTAAATGTAGATGTTCAGTAAATATTGAAGGAATTTATTCTTTGCAAACTAGAGTTGCCAACTATCCCCAGTTACCTGAGAATAAAAACAGTTATCCATCTTTTTTCTTCTTCTTCAGTTGGAGGACGAGATGGGTAGAAGAGGAATGGGAAGGGGGAAAGGCAGCATTAGCAAAAGTCTAGTGACTCCACACTGGGGAAGCAAAGCCAAAGTCCAGTGACTCCACACTGGGGAAACAAAGCCAAAGTCCAGTGACTCCACACTGGGGAAACAAAGCCAAAGTCCAGTGACTCCACACTGGGGAAACAAAGCCAAA
>CM035295.1:515257-541158 GCA_020226075.1 Hydropotes inermis | reverse complement strand
CAAAAGTCTTAGTGTAATTCTGTGTTCCAGCAGTCTATGGCAGTCGCTGTTAAAAGTGAGTTCCTCTGTACTTGAGAGCAAACCCTAGGCTCTTGTTACAGTGGCAGTACAAGCTCTTTCCTCTTGATGGTGCCAAACATTTAAAATCCCTGCTTAGAACTGAGGGATGTGCACCCTGCGCCTCAGGTGCATAATTCAGCATTCTGAGGCTAAATGCCGAAATGCAGAATGTAACTTAGACTAAAAGGAGGCCCCATATGCCACTATGTCACTCATGGGAAAAGTTACATTCTTTTTTTAAAATGATAAATCATTATAGAAAAACATATAAACTGAATGAAAATGGAAAATACTGTATATCAATACAAGCAGGTATATGGGAGAAGGGAGATGAGAGAAAACTATTGATTCTTTGTAGGAAAAAGGATCTCCATATTTAGTGACTGCTGGCTAATTCTTATAATGAGAAATTTTCCCTCCCTGTTCCACAAAAGTTTATGGGAATATTTGCTATGAAGACTATTTTTAAAGTTTGAGGTTGATTCTTTAAAAGCAAAACAAGTCCAAAACAACTATTTGAAATCAAACACATTCATCACTTTTTCAATGAATGAATTGTGATTCAGTCATCTCAGTGTGTAGGTTAAGACATCTTAGAAGGCCCTTTAAAAAAGTTAATCTTTATATTTTAGAGGTAACTGTAGATTCCCATGCAATTAATTATAACAAATAGTTCAGAGAGCTTTTACCCAATTTCTTCCAGTGGTAACACCTTGTACACTCTGGTACAATATAATAACCAGTGTTACCAAGTCCAGGCTCCCACTGCTTGCCTCAGTTCAGTTCAGTTCATTGGCTCAGTCGTTTCCGACTCTTTGCGACCCCATGAACCACAGCACGCCAGGCTCCCGTGTCCATCATCAACTCCCGGAGTTTAGCCAAACCCATGTTCGTCGAGTTGGTGATGCCATCCAACCATCTCATCCTCTTGTCGTTCGCTTCTCCTCCTGCCCTCAATCTTTCCCAGCATCAGGGTCTTTTCCAATGAGTCAACTTTCCGCATGAGGTGGCCAAAGTACTGGAGTTTCAGCTTCAGCATCAGTCCTTCCAGTGAACACCCAGGACTGATCTCCTTTAGGATGGACTGGTTGGATCTCCTGCAGTCCAAGGGACTCTCAAGAGTCTTCTCCAACACCACAGTTCAAAAGCATCAATTCTTCAGTGCTCAGCTTTCTTTATAGTCCAACTCTCACATCCATACATGACCACTGGAAAAACCATAGCCTTGACTAGACGGACCTTTGTTGGCAAAGCAATGTCTCTGCTTTTTAATAAGCTGTCTAGGTTGGTCATCACTTTCCTTCCAAGGAGTAAGTGTCTGTTAATTTCATGGCTGCAGTCACCATCTGCTGTGATTTTGGAGCCCCCCAAAATAAAGTCAGCCACTGCTTCCACTGTTTCCCCATCTATTTGCCATGAAATGATGAGACCGGATGCCATGATCTTAGTTTTCTGAATGTTGAGCTTAAAGCCAGCTTTTTCACTCTCCTCTTTCACTTTCATCAAGAGGCTCTTTAGTTCTTCACTTTCTGCCATAAGGGTGGTGTCATCTGCATATCTGAGGTTATTGATATTTTTCCCAGCAATCTTGCCTCAAGATGTGCCAATAAATAGAGAGGTTGTTGGGGCAAGAAGGGCAGCAGGCTGAGAAGATGGTGCACTAGCGCCCCATCTTACCCAAGTTAGAATTCAGGCTTCTTTTACATTGAGAGTGGGGAGGGGGCTGGTGTGGCAGACTTACTGCTGTTGGGACCCTTTCTTCCTGCAGCCGTCAATGTAGGTGAAGTCATGGCGTTCCTGTAAACCTCCAATAAGAAAAATGGTATTTTCTGTTCTGCAACTTTTACCTCCATATGAATGGAAACGTATTATACTTTTAAAAATATAGCTCTTGACAATGGGCTGTCATGTATTTCAGCCTATAGGCAACATTCCTAACTTGTAGCAAAAGCAGTAAAGTATAAAGGGTAAAGAAACAGATCTAATATGGAGTCAGATTTGTTCTTCCGTATTGTAGCAGGATACATGATGACATATAGCCAGATGAGGATGCAGCCACGGCACGGAACAGTTCTAACACCGCAAGGGGCTCTCCTCTTGCTCTTTTTATGGCTGCTCCTGCTCTCCTCCTCAACACTTGGCAACCACTAGTCTGTTCTCCATTTCTATATTTTTGTCATTTCTAAATGTTGTACAGATATGTCGGACACTGTGTAACCGTTTGCATTTGGCTTTTCCCACCGCCTGATACTCTGTAGGCACCGAGTCAGTTTGTTGCTGCTGTTGCCTTTTCTTCAGCTCTAAATCTGGGATTTATGAGACAGAAGAAAATCCAAGGGAATTTGTCTCTGCGTTTCCTTGAGACTCTAGCTTCCTAGCTGATCTGCTGCCTTCTCCCCATTTTTCAGAGTCTTATGCTTATCCTATATATAAAATGTTCAAGGTTCTTAGTTTTACTTTAGTGAGAATAAGGGAAAGGATCTCTACACCATCTTCCCAGAAGCAGAAATCAGTAAGATTGGTTTTCCAAAGTTCAGAACAGCCAAGAAATTTGGTGAAATCTAACTGACTGCAAGGGAGATATATTTCTGTGGGAGTGTGTTCTACTGAAGAACTTTGGTTTGGAAAATTGATGTTTTTCTCATTCAAAATTGCCAAGACCCTATCCCAGATCTGGGATTGTAGTTTAGATTTTGAAAAAAAAGATAATTTTAAGAAAACACTAAGTACAGTTAAAAAGAAAAAGTTTCTTCAGACATGTATTTCTTTCATTTTGATTATAGAATAGCAGAGCCAGAACTTTGAAAAGTTTGACTTTTCCATCTGCTTATGAAGACCAAGGCCTAAATCATGTCAGACAGATTATAATTTTTGAAAGCTGCTTTGGAAGAAAGGAGAATATCATTACTTTCCTAACAACTCAAATAAAGAAAGAAGACATGTCATTGTTTACTTTTAATTTCTATATGTAAAACTCTGTAGCATGCTTTTTGAATTATAGCACAGTGTATTTCCCATGAGGTGTATCTCCCGTAGATGGTTGTATTGCAATACTTTCAGTTGCTATGTGATAGCCCACCCTTCTTTGTTTTACATGTTACAGCTTCCTACTTTTTCACTCCAGCAACCTCTTTACGCATTAAAAAAAAGTTTATTTTTTAGGATAGATTTTCAAATGTGAAGACTGAGTTTTGGTATCTCTCATACACTGGTTTTGATTGAACAGAATAAAACATTACATAAAATTCTAAAAGTATTTCAGTGGGTTGTACATTGTAAACTGTAGTCTTTCAGGAGAAACAAACAAATCAAAAAGATCCTCTGGAACTTAGTTAAACCGAGCTGAAACTGTAAGCAAATGACAGTACTATTGGACTTTTATCATGTTGTCTGTAATGGTATGGAGCACTCGCATGATTTCTTTAACAGAAGGTACTCAAGCACCGTGCAGAGTTTCTTCTGAAACGGTGATGCAAGACGAAAAACACCTGGCATAATTTTCTTAAACACTATAAAAATTATGAGTATATTGATCACATGAACTTCCTTTCTTTACAGCCAGTGTTTTTCAGTCTATAGCGAGAAGTGAATTGTTTTTCTCCTTAAATTTTCTGAGTAGAAGCAATAATGTTATGGAGACATTCATGACGGTCATTTTCTTTCAAATGACATCTTGTAATATTTTAAGAGCAGTTCACCACAACTTGGATATTTTATAAAAGTAAAACTTTTCAAAAAGTGCATGTCTGCCAGTTGATTTTAAATGGCAAAATGATGTAGAAAGGCATCAGGAAAGGACTAAACCACAAAAAAGCCTAGATATATATGGTCAGAGATTGACTTAAGTCTGCCTAGCAAATGCAAGGAATAACTAGAGGCAGAAAAAGAAAGTTGACAAAAGATTCTTGGATTAGAAAGGAACGTGATTAATAAAGTGGTAGTATTTGAGGACATGTCTGATGTAGATGAAAATAAAGTATTACCTCAGCATACATTTGTATTATGTGTAATCCATATAACTGTATGTTATTAAATTATGAAACATATTAATATTTGTTGTAGTTCAGTCATAAAGTTGTATCCAACTCTTTTGCGACCCCATGGACTGTAGCCCACCAGGCTTCTCTGTCCAAGGGATTTCCCAGGCAAGAATACAGGAGTGGGTTGCCATGCCCTCCTCCAGGGGATTGTTCTGGCCCAGGGATAGGGAAGCCCATATTAATATTTAAATATATTTTATCACTGTGTTGAGTTAGATATATACTTATATTTATACATATTTTCTAAAGTGTAAGCTCCTCCAGAAGAGGGACATAGCTAAAAATAGTAGAAACAAGCAGATTTAAGGGAGCTGTTGACACGCCACTTAGTAATGTAATTCTTTTAGAAAATGATCAGGAGTGTGAGGATTGATTTATAAAATGGCGCTAGGATAACTGAATTTCTCTGGGTGTGAGCAAAGGCAGGATATGGTAAGCTCCTTGGGTATTTGAATGAGGCATGCACTCACAGGGCAGGGACACTGGTTACCTCTGGCGTTTAGGGTGGAGCCAGGGGCAGTGTGAAATAGAAACCTGGATTCTGCACCAGGGGTGAAGCGTGTACTGGTTAGGAGATGGCGTGTTTGTAAGGTAGTTCTTTCTAGAAGCTACTCCGTGGACTTATGCTTTGCAGAATGTGTGTTGCTCAGTAATGGTGGGGTTAGAGGGACCAAATGGCAGTGAGTGACAAAGATATTCCTTCCTCCCTGGGTTACTGTGGCGACTGGGCGTAGGCACCTGATCCACCACAGGGAAGAATTCTAGGCAATGAGGGAATTCTTTCTCTTTCCAGATTGGCAAAGGAACCCCACAATCTGTGAATTTTCAGGGAGATATTTGGCTGCATATTTTTCCTGTAGGCCACCAGTGAAGCTTACCTGAGCTTTTGTGTCCAGAGTTTTTACTGGACTTCATAACATAGGCATGATTGATTGACTGCCTGCATGGCTAACTTCTGTCTCCACGTTGATTGATACCACATGACCCAAAGCACCCACATGAAACCATGTGGTCTTTCTGGAGTAGCCAGCCCCCACCCTGAGATTATCTGGTGTGGTCAACCTTTTCCTAATCAACAAAAACACTCTTATCAGTTATGGAATAGATCACCTTCCAGAAGCCAACAGCAGAAGCAGACCTCTCTTTGGGTAAAGTCAAGTTCTTTGTTACACAGCAAATGTATCTCAAAAGCGTAACACAACGTAGATCTGTTTGGCTGCCATACCCCGTGGCCAGCGTGGGCTAAATGAGGCCTCTGCCTTGCCTGCTCACTCACAGCCCAGGCTGATGGAGCCAGTATCATTGCAGTGTCATTGTGCTGTGATAAAGCCAGGCATGTAATGAATCGTGTGCTGGCTGTTGAGGCAGCAGTGACGCTTGTTGCTTTGTACATTCCGTTGGCTGATGCAAGTTTGATAGTCACATCGGTTTAGGGTTGGGAAGAAAAGAACCATTCTATTCTGTGTCCGGAAAGAAGGAGTTGATGCTAACACTCGCAGGGATTTATTTCTACCTTAAGGGACTTAGCTCTGAAAACAGAGAGACACAGAAAAAGTGTGCAAGCCATTGCTTCCGTCTTTCCTCTTTAGAGACCCACCTAATTGAGACATCAGAATTTGATCACGGAGTCTTGGAAATTCTGTTTACATGCTGTCAGCATGTCTCATTCTACCATCCATTTTTAAACCGAGATCTCTGACCCTCGCTGGTACACCCTATGAATTTTTTCCTAAAGTGTATTTAGGGTGTTGGAATCTATTGAGTCCTGATATAAAGAGGAAGAAATTTAACCCATCTCTGCGTGTCCCTCATTCCTCATCCTCCAAAGAACCCCTTCTCTCTAGCTACATAGTAGCTGCTGATCTTTGAGCGTACTGTGATAATTCATGACTCTATGACTTTGCTCATATGGTTCATAATAGAAATGTCCTGCCCACCTGTCCAGTAGACCAGACTCATATTTATCCTTGAGAACTCAATTCAGATTTCTTTTTCTGTAATTTTTGTGCACTGCTTTCCCATAAAAGAACCCATATATTTTCTGTAAACCTCTGTTATCAGTGTTTCTTTAGTCAATTGCCTATTTGTGCCTCTTGTTAAAGATTTACAGGTACAAATGCTATCTTTTTCTATGTTTGTAGTCCCAGAACAATACCAGAGAGTAAATTAATAGATTGTTATTGAACTGAAGATATGGAGACATTGAATTCTTAGGATTAATAGAAGAGTGAGGTCATATTTATCCGTTACAACAGGTCCTCTTAAATAGAGAAAAATCTCTTTTCAACTAAATTATTTCTGACCACTAAAAGTTGACCCTTTTTGTAATAAATAGCATATATAGTTATAAAAGAGGGATTTTCTTTTTTTTTTCTTTCCTTTTGAGGTTTTTTTTCCATTTATTTTTATTAGTTGGAGGCTAATTACTTTACAATATTGTAGTGGTTTTTGCCATGTACTGACAGGAATCAGCCATGGATTTACATGTGTTCCCCATCCCAATCCCCCCTCCCACCTCCCTCCCCACCCGATCCCTCTGGGTCTTCCCAGTGCACCAGGCCTGAGCACTTGTCTCATGCATCCAACCTGGACTGGAGATCTGTTTCACCCTTGATAATATACATGTTTTGATGCTGTTCTCTCAGATCATCCCACCCTCGCCTTCTCCCATAGAGTCCGAAAGTCTGTTCTATACATCTGTGTCTCTTTTTCTGTCTTGCATATAGGGTTATCGTTACCATCTTTCTAAATTCCATATATATGCCTTAGTATACTGTATTGGTGTTAATCTTGCTGGCTTACTTCACTCTGTATAATGGGCTCCAGTTTCATCCATCTCATTAGAACTGATTCAAATGAATTCTTTTTATGGCTGAGTAATATTCCATGGTGTATATGTACCACAGCTTCCTTATCCATTCATCTGCTGATGGGCATCTAGGTTGCTTCCATGTCCTGGCTATTATAATGAGGTTTTTAAAATTTAAATATAGTTGATTTGTAATGTCCTATTAGTTTCAAGTGTACAACACAGTGATTCAGTTTTTGTATGTATATATACATATATGTATGTATGCATTCTTTTTCAGATTCTTTTCTTTTATAGGTTATTACAAAATAATAAGTATTGTTCCCTGTGCTATATAGTAGGTCCTTGTTGGCTCTTTTATATATAGTAGTGTGTATATATGTTAATTCCAGACTCATAATTTATCCCTCCTTCCTTCTGTCCTTTTTGGTAACCAAAGCTTATTTTCTATGTCTGTGGGTCTATTTCTGTTTTGTAAATAAGTTCATCTGTACCTTTTTAAAAAAATATTCCACATATAAATGATATCATGTGATATTTGTCTTTCTATGACTTACTTCTCTTAGTATGATAATCTGTAGGTCCATTCATGTTGCTGCAGATGGCATTATTTCTTTCTCTTTTATGACTGGGTAATATTCCATGAACATGACTTACCAACTGAGCAACGCCAACAGTATTCCTTGGTATATATGCATATCACGTCTTTGTCCACTTGTCTTTCAGTGGACATTCAGGCTGCTTCCATGTCTTGGCTATTATAAACAGTGCCGCAGTGAACACTAGGGTGCATGCATGTTTCTGAATTCTAGTTTTCTCTGGATGTATATTTAGGAGTGGATTTATAGGATCATATGGTAACTCCATTTTTAGTTTTTTAAGGAATTTCCATAGCATCTCCATGATAGTTACTAAAAGAGAAATTTTAACAAGGATTTCACTCATGATTAAGAATTGTTTTTCTTGATTTTCTGCATAATTTATTTCTGTATTATATTCACTGTCCAAGGGCTTAGACTGGCTGCTGTTGATTACGAGAGCACTGGACAGGTTCAAGAGACTGATGAGCTTCCTGACGCGGGCTGAGAACTACAGTGGGGCAATGCCAGACACATTCATCTGAAAAGAGAGAAAGCTCTGTGGTCAAAAGACACAGCCCACAACATTTTTTTAACCATTAAGGGGAAAAAAGGTGCACCATTTTCTTCAGGTTTATTTGTTAAGCTCTGTGTCCCCTTCAGAGCTTCCTATGATATATGGAGATGGAGGAAAGAGAAAATGGAGAGGGAATAAAATCTAAATGTATTTTAAATAATTTGATTCGAAGGGAGCTACATTCTAAACCCTTAACACCAGTGTGTTAGGCCATTTAGATATTTAGTCTCTCTGCTGGTGCCTTTTCTGCTGGTTTGCAAAGGTGGGTAGGAATTGGAGGTCTCAAAGAGGGTAGCTTCCTAACTCACCAGGTTGTCAGGTGAAGCGTCAAAGGGAACTAAATGTTAGGAAGAGAGCCGCATCTCAGGTTGCCCATCCCAGTTCGGGCTTGCTGTCTCAGCGTGACTATTAATAGCGCTGTCTGATTCTCAGTGTCCTGTGCGGAACGGCCGCCCTTGTTTCAGGTCAGAGTGGAGGATATCAGCGTGATGAATGGAGGATGGAGAGAGCTCAGGGCAGAATTATGAGGGCAATTCTGCTCAGGGTTTTCCTTAAAAGGCTTCTCGTGCTTTATGAAATGCCTCGCAGCCCTTTCTTCTGACGCACTTCTCATCATCAGTTTATTTTTCTTTGGTGCAGCTTCTGACGGGGCCAGTGCATCTCAACACAGTCTGGATTTCTGTTAGACCAGTGGGCAGCAGGACTGCATGCGTGTGAGATTCAAGTCTGAACAGGTCAGCTGTGAATGGAGCGATAAGAATAGAGAGAAGCACACAGCAGTAGGCCAGACTTCCTGTGCACCCGCCTTGGAATACTGTTTCACCATCTGAAACAGCATTCATCTTAAGGCTGGGCTCATTTATTCCCTCTGGAATTAAGCAATAGCACTGGCAGCAAAAGAGACTATTTTGGGAAGGAGAGGTAGGAGGAATTTTGCCATGAGTGACAGACGGGGCAGAAGTGCCTTTCATGCTTTTGAGGACTGCACTGTTCATTAGCAATCTGATTAATAGAAATCGACAACTTTCCTATAATCCCAAACGCAATGAATGTCAAGGCATATGCACTGTCCTCTATGAAGATTAGCAAAGACTGAGTTTAGATGCTTTGACTTAATTTACCTACACTGCAGAAAGAGGAATGTTCCTTGGAGATTAGCCTCTAATGCAGATGCTCTTGAGCAGGGATAAATTATAACATCTTGTCCCTATCCCCTCCCTCACTTATGCCTTCCAGTCATTTTTGCTTATCCCCATGCAGACCTTTCTAGATTGTTAGAGAAGTTTAAAATGTGGCAATGAATGTGATGCCACGCTGCCCACTCCACCTCCCCCCCCCCCCCACACACACACTGTCTCCCCACAGGGCCGGGGTGGGTAGGGCTTGGCAGCTGGCGGCAGCTGCAGAGATAAATAAGCGCCGGGACTCCTGGATGCAGAGGGTGCAGAAGTTCCTGTGATGAGGTCGTGCAGCCGAGCGCCTTCCATGGGACGCAGCCATGAGGACGGGGCTGCAGCTGGAGTCCAGAAGTTCGGGCGGTGAGAGGGAGGTGCAGCTTGTAAGAACCAGTGTAATGGTCCTTTTGATCATGTCATTGCATTTTTGGATTGTGGAGAGTACTTAGGAAGACGGATAAAAGTCATTTCATGCTAATTTGTCATTTAATGGATGTATTTAATGAAAACCAGGGAATTATGTTGGCCTTTTCCTATTTGATTTTCTTATGTGATATTCTTCCACTAATAAAGAGTAAACTGCCTTCAGAATTTCATCTCTACAGATTTGCTGTAAGATATTAAAACAATAGCCCAGGGCTACTTAACATTTTTCTCTTTTGTTACTGGTAACCAGTTTGGAAAACATCTCTCTGTGGAAGACTTTAGAATCCTCTTTTCAATGTGGTAGGTGTAATGACAAGAGGTTTTTTTGCTATTTTATTTTTTTCTTTTCACTTTGGCAATTGAGCTAATGTGAGAGAAGATGTTGAGTTTCCTTATCCCAACAGTGCTGTCTAGGTTTATGATAAGCATTTTGTAAATTATATCCCCTTGTTCGCAAACATATAGTAAATTTACTTAAAGTCAAAAATCATAAATATATACTTGTTTTTTCTGGGGAGTTGGTGCAGTGGCAGTTAGTGGTACTGTTATAGACATCAATGGCCGGTATATTGATTTTTTAAAACGAAATGCCATTTTATAGCTCAGCTGAATGATTCAAATATTCAGTGATCTCAGAATTTGAAATATATTGCTTTCCTCCTATCTAGACCTGATGTTGAATATTCTTATCTTCCTACAACATTCTCTTTTTTAAAAAATTGATTTATTCATGTGAGAAATTGGTGGGAAAGATCTTTATATCATGACAAGATATAAAAAAAGTTTTGAAAGTTTTGAAGCGTTTTAAGAAAAAAGATTAAAGATCACGTTATGCCTTTCAAATTAAACCTTTTTTAAAGTAGCATTTTTCTTTTGTGCATCTAAACAGTAGAATGATATTTCTATAGAAAGAGAATTAATTTCAAGTGCAAATATAATACTAAGACTGCAATGATGAAAGAGCTATTATTGAAGGCAGATAGTAGAGGAAGGCAAGGAGGTGAAGATTTCAAAAAGGAGATTAAAAAAAATCTTTGAAGTGTTTGGAGAATTGATAAAAACGTTCTCACTAAGTGTTAGTATGTGCTAGGATCAGCACTGGGATATACAAATGAAGAACTGAGTTTGGGAGGAAAATCAGGCCTTGTTGAACCAGGTTTCATCTGGATTTTATAAATGGGTTCATCAGTGAAAAGTATCACCAGCAGAGTGTCTGTGGGACTGTGTGACTCTACCAGTGGCCCCAGCCTCTGCTCTGCACGGAGTGGCTCCCTTCCCGGGACTCACCGCCCTCCCGCCCTCTGTGTTCCAGGAGAGACAGCGTCTGGAGACCATCCTCAGTCTCTGTGCTGAGTACACGAAGCCGGACAGCCGCGCGGCCCCCGGCGCCACCGTGGCAGACGTGCAGAAAATCAACAAGGAGCTGGAGAAGCTGCAGCTCTCCGACGACGAGTCTGTGTTTGAAGAAGCCCCGGTGGGCCCGGACACCCGGTACCGGCGCCGCCAGAAAGGCGCTCTCCACGGCGCGGACCTGGCCGGCGTGGGGAGCCTCGGCCAGAGCAGTGCCGGCCTCCTCCCGCCACGGGCCGCCAGGAGTGATGCGCTGCTCAGGGACCTCACCCGGACGCCGCCGCCGCCCTCCTCTGCCTTTCTGAAAGCTTCCGGCGAGTCTGCTTACCTAAGTATCCTACCAAAGGTAAAGCCGCCACACACAGGGATTAGATGCAGGGCTGGGACCGCGCATCTGCCCTGGCCTCGGCGTCGGGGGTCTTACTGCTTGTCTTCCAGAATGCTGCCAGTGAAGCAGCTACTCCGGTGGCTCAGACAGGAAAGAATCTGCCTGCCATGCAGGAGAACCAGGTTCAATCCCTGGATGGGGAGAGGAGGAGGAAATGGCGGTCCACTCCAGTATTCTTGCCTGGGAAATGCCATGGTCAGAGGGACCTGGTGGGCCACAGGCCATGGGGGTCGCAAAGAGTCAGACACGACTGAGCAGCTAGCGCTAGCTAAAGAAGGTGCAGCAGATTCTAGTGTCTACCGTACAATAGCAGAAAGTGTGCCAGCACAGAAAGAGAAAGAGGCCGCGTGACCTCTCCCCGTCCCCTCTGGCTGCGCGCCTGGGGGCAAACAGGGTCCCCCCTGCCTTCGCAGTGTTTCTGTGTACAGCTGGCGGTGTGAGCGTGAACACACAGACACGCCAGCACAGGGTCTGCAGGACATTTTCCTCCACTGAATGCCCTGAGCATCTTTGCATATTGCTATACCCAGTTCCACCTCATTCCTATTAATGGTCAACTAGTATTTTATTGTTTGGAAATACTGTTTAAATTGTTACCAATATTTTACTAATAAAATCTATATGCAGCTAATATTCTGGAATATATATATTAGCACAAATTGTGCAAATGTGTCTGTGGAGTTGGTAGGTCAAAGAGTTTGTGCATTATTCATTTTAAACAATATTTCCAAATTACACTCTCAAAGACTTGTGTGTATTTCCAGGTGACTCTTGAGAAGAGTTTATCCCTGCACCTTGTTATTCATACACTTGCCAAAGTATGTATCATCAAAATTTTTAATTTGCCAAGTTTGTTATGTTTTAATTTGCATGCAAATTTAACTGGCAAGAAGACTAGAGTGGGTAGCCCTTCCCTTCTCCAGAGGATCTTCCCAACCCAGGGCTTGAACCAGGGTCTCCTGCATTGCAGGCGGATTCTTTACTGCCTGAGCCACCGGGGAGTCCCCTCCTCACTGGTAACCACTAGTTTATTCTCTTTATCAATAAATCTGTTTCCCTTTTGTTATGTTTATTTTTCTAGGTTCCACATGCAAGTGCTAATATGCAGCATTTGTCTTCCTCTGGCTGACTTATCTCACTAAACATAATATCCTCCAGGCCCATCCATGTTGTTGCAAATAGGAACTTTGCATTCTTCTTTATGAATAATGTCTCATTGCCCATGTTTACCACGTCCTCTTTAACCATTCATTTGCTACACACAGGTTGCTTTCATTCCTTGGCTATTATAAACTGTTGCTATAAACATTGAGGTGCATATATCTTTTCAAATTACTGTTTTTTGTTTTCTTCAGATATATACCCAGGATTAGGACTTGCTGGATCATATGGTTGTTCTGTTTTCAGTTTTTTTGAGAAAGCTCCGTGCTGTTTTCCATAGTGATTTACCGGTTTACATCCCCACCCATAGCGTGCTAAGGTTCCCTTTGCTCCACACCCTCGCCGGCATATGTTACCTGTGAACTTTTGATGATAGCCACTCTGATGGGTGTGAGGCGGCCTCGCTGTGGCTGTGATTTGCACTGTTCTGCCGCCCTGACAGGTGTTGCATTTTACTCGGGTGACTGGCGATGTTGGGCACCTTCTCGTGTTCCTGTTTGCCATCTGCGTGGCTTCTTCGAAAAGCTGTCTACTCAGGTCTCCTGCCCTTTTTAAAACAGTTGTGTTTCTGATATTGAATTATATGAGCTGTATATTTTGAATATTAACTCTTTATTGGTCATATCATTTGCGAATATTTTCTCCCATTCAGCAGGTTGACTCTTCATTTTGGTGATGGTTTCCTTTGCTGTGAAAAAAACTTTTCAGTTTAATTTAAGTTTTTTAGGGGGGTGGGGTTCCCTTGTACGCGACTCTGTTTTTGTCTTGCTGCCTTTGAAGTTCTCTTCCCCATCTCTGGCTTTGCCGTTCTCGTTATGATCTGTCTCCAAGTGGGTCTCCCAGCTCATCTTCACTGAAACTCCCTGCACTTCCTGTACTAGAAATCTGTTTCCTTCTTCAGCTTCAGGAGCTTTCAGCCATAACTTCGTCCAATACATTTTCTACCCCTTTCTCTTTTCACCTTCTGGGACCCTTGTAACATGAATGTTATAACACTTGATGTTGTCTCAGGAGTCCCTAGGTTTGTTTTTCTTTTTGCTGTTTATGATCGGGTGATTTCATTATTCTCTCTTCCAGATTTCTCATGTGTTCTTCTGTATCACCTAATCTGCGATTAATTCCTTCGAGTGTATTCTTCATTTCAGTTATTGTAGTCTGGAGCTCCATCTATTTTAAAATATGTTTTTGTTCTTGTTAAAATTCTTATTCTATTTTTTTTTTCCCACCAAGCTCAGTTAACATTCTTACTACTAATACTCTGAACCCTTTTATCTGGTAAATTTTTATCTCTGCTTCATTAAGGTTTTCTTCAGGTCTTTCTTCCCCCCTGTTCTTTCATTTGAAACATTTTCCTCTGTATTCCCATTATATTTACCTTTATGAAATTGGTTGAAATAATTACCCACCCTAATCTTGAATGGGTATCCTTGTGTGTGAGTGCCCTGTGCGGCCTGTGAGCGCCCGTGGCTTTGGTGGGAGGAGCTGGATCTGAAGTGAGCAGGGACCCCATCCTCTCCTGGGCTGTGCTGGCGGAGGTAGGGCTGGCGATGGAGGGGCCAGAGCCACGGCCGGGGCCAGGCTGGCTGCTCCCATGTTCAGTGGCCGCCACTTCCCTGTCTGGTGTCAGCAGAGCTCAAGCTGCTGGAGCAGGGGCCCTGAGGGTCGAGTCCAGGCAGGTTCCTCTTCTGCGTGCGCTCCCTCCCCCGAATGCAGCCCCTCTGTCCTGGCAGAGCCGCTCAGGAGCAAGAGACCTAGATCAGGCGCTTGTTGCAGACTGGAGCCTCTGCGGGAAACCAGCCAGACTCCCCACACTGTTCAGCCAGCTTCCTCCCCTTCTTGCCGAGAGCAGGCAGACACGTGCCCCTGCTCTTCGCGAGCAGAGTCTCGGCCTCTCGAGCCCCCCTGTAAGACCCACAGTTTTCACCGGCTGAGGGCTGGCCCCTGCGGCCGCGGTGCCCTCACTTTACCGGGGGGTCTCTGAGCCCGTCATGCCCCCTCCTCCTCTGAGGCCTGCTAGGGGAATGGGTCCTGCCTGGTTGCGTCTCCTCTCTTCCTGCTGACTCTGTCTGGGTCTTTACAGCCTTGCTTGTAGCAGAGCCTTTCCTCCAGGCTCCTGTTTGTGTCCGGCTGGAGTGGCTACACATCTAGATGTATTCTTGATGTGTCCGTCAGGGCGGTGAGCTCGGCATCCTCCTACCCTAACATCTGGATCTCCCTTGTCTTCCTCGTCACTGATTTTTAAAACATGCTTTGTCTCAGTACTAGGAGCTATTGTGATGGTAAGGACATTAGTCTTTTATCATGAGTTGTCTTCCCCTTGACATTATTAATGACTGTTTAAGATATATTGGACATTTATCAGTTCAGTTCAGTCGCTCAGTCTGACACTTTGCAACCCCATGGACTTCAACATGTCAGGCTCCCCTGTCCATCACCAACTTCCAGGGCTTGCTCAAAAGCTCATGTCCATAGAGTTGGTGATGCCATCCAACCATCTCATCCTCTGTCATCCCCTTCTCCTGAAAAGTTTGTGTAAACAGTTTCTCTTTGTCCTCCTTGCTTTCCTAGAGTATCTCCTATTATTTACATCTTGCCTAAGTATGAGAGTGGGCTTCCCGGATGGCGCAGATGGTAAAGAATCTACCCGCAATGCAGGAGACCCGGGTTCCATCCCTGGGTCAGGAATATCCCCTGGAGAAGGAAACGGCAACCCACTCCAGTATTTGTGCCTGGAGAATCCCATGGTCAGAGGAGCCTGGTGGTCTACAGTCCATGGGGTCGCAAAGAACTGGATACGACTGAGCGAGTAACACACCTGAGTTTGGTACATTCATCAAAACTGATGAACCGACTTTGATATACAATATTGACTAAAGACCCTAGTTTACATTAAGGATATCTTCTCATATTGTATGCTTCCCTGATAACTCAGATGGTAAAGAATTCACCTGTAATTCAGGAGACTTGGGTTCAATCCCTAGGTCAGAAAGATCCCCTGGAGAATGAAATGGCTACCCACTCCAGTATTTTTGCCTGGAGAGTATTATGGACAGAAGAGCCTGGCGGACTACAGTTCATGGGGTTGCAAAGAGTCAGACATGACTGAGCGACTAAACATACACACACTACATATTGTATGGTTCTACTGGTTTTGACAGGTACAGGTAATATGTCCATTGTTGCTGTCTCATACATAATAATTTCATCACCCTGAGAATCTCCTGGATTCAGCCTGTTTATTTCTCTTCCCCGCGCGGTGAAACCTTGTCGGCCATCATTCTTGTCATTGTCTCTGTAGTTTTGCCTTTTCCAGTGCAACAAAACTTTCCGACTGAATGTTTCTAGTCAGAAATCTACCTACCTATAGAGTTCGCCCATGTATTCATCAGGACTCTGGGCTGTTCAGCCCTTCTTTCTTCTAAGGACTAGAAGAGTAATTCTCAAAGGAGAGTAATTCTGAATAGGACTTCTGTCTCTCCTGCTAGAAAGTTGCAATGGTTAGAAACTAGGATGTGGGGTAGAAATAAAAAATTCTTGGTGTTCAGGCAAAGTAAGTAACCCATCATTTGAACATCCAAGCTGTTGTCATCAGACATGGGGCTTCCTGCACTTTTTATCTTAAATCTTTTCACACTCTCTTCCTTCACAGAGACCTGCCAAACTTTTGTTAAAACAGTGAGCTGTGTGCTCCAAGGACTGACTTTCGGGAGACGAGTTTCCTCCTGAAGGGCTCCCCAGGTAGCACTAGTGCTAAGGAACCTGCCTGCCAATGCAGGAGACTCAAGAGAACCTGGGTTTGATCCCTGGGCTGGGAAGATCCTCTGGAAGAGGGTGCGGCAACCCACTCCAGGATTCTTGTGCGGGCTTCTGTCCATGGGGCAGCCAAGAGACAGACACCACTGAGTGTCTAAGCACACACACACAGCTTCCTCCTGAAGAGGGCTATGACAAGAACACTGTTGGGTATAAATGAGCAGATTTTGACAGATGTTTTTCATTGCCCCAGTACGCTTCTGGGAAATAGGACTTTGAAGCTTAGAACATCTTTGCAGCACAGAGTGGAAGACTGTATCTCCTTTAGAGACAGGAAACATCCAGGGCACCTCTGGGTACCACACGCATCTTAGAGTGCAGCTGAGACATCCAGGTCCCCTCTGGGCACCACACGGCAGCTTAGACAGGGTGCACCTGAGAGGCAGTGGGTTCCAGGGAACGGGTTTTCCACTTTTGATTCTCTGAAGACAGACATTTGTTACCTTGAGACAGGAGATAGAAGAATCTTTAAAAAAAAAAAAAATCCTGTTCTTTTGTTTTAAATGCTCTTCCTCTTTGAGTGTTTTTGGATTATTTACTTAACAAAGTACAGTGTTTGTTATTATCAATCTGAGGAGTAAATGGAGAATGTGAAAAACACTCTAAATTGATTTAATGACAAAGATCTTTATATTTAGGAAGCCTGAAATTCACCATTTTTGAGTTTGCTTTTATCTAACACTTAAAGATGCAGATGACATTGGAAGCATGCTCTTTTTAATTGGCTTTATGAATCTGTCTATAACCACCTGAGGTGAAAGCTGAAAACAGCTCACTCTTTTTTTTCCTTGCAGTTTTATTGATATTTAATTGACATACAGCACTGTATAAATTTAAAGGGTACAGCCTAATGACTTGACTTACATGTTTTGCAAAGTGATTGCTGCAATAAATTTAGTTAATTTCATCTCCTTATGTATTTGCCAAAAAAAATATTTATTCTCTTGTGGTGAAAACTTTTCCACTCTTTTTGAGTAATCATGTAATCATTCTGTCTACAGTGGAAACCCTTCATACTTTCAACCCTCTTTGATCTCAAGAGGTTTCTGAGTTAATCTATCTGATTTTTTTTGTGGTAATATATAGGCTTCCACTAAGAGTTAAGTGTTTTAATAAAATCATATATTGTGCATCCCCAGATATGCTGTTTTTGAGTTAATTCCATCCACAGGCACACAGAAAGGGGAGATAGGAGTAGGGACAAGACAGTTTACATTTACTGTGCCCCCTTTTGCATATTTCTTCTTAGAAACCTCTTGAGATCAGAGATCTGCACACACACACGCACACACAAGGAAGGGTAGATGCAGATTGTCTTGTCCCTACTGTCTCGCCTTTCTGTGTGTGTGTAGATGGAGTTAACGCAAAAACAATACATCTGTGTATGCACAATATGTGCTTTTATTAAAACATCACTCTCAGTGGAATCCTATACATTACTATAAAAAAATCAGATAGATTAAAATTCCACTTTTCTCTGTCACCACAAACTAAAGCTGTTTAGTGGCTACCACACCCTTGGTATGCTTTTGTTTTTTATTTGGATATAAATGAGAGTCCAATATCCTTATTCCTTTCTATTACAAACCAAAGTTTTAGAATGCCTCTTAAAGATTTTGCTTTTTATAAATAACAATAACAAAAGTCAATACCTAGATAACTTCTACTGCTACAAACAGACTAACTAGTTGTCTTTTATTAGACCTCTTGTGATACATTTTCTAGAAATGTTGATTTATACAGATACTTATAAGTGCCACTGTTACCTATCAGTATAGGTTTGCAGATTGTTCAGTTTTTCTTTTCTTTTGATGCTTTGCTTCCACCAATGAAAGATATTTTTAAACCATGTTGGAAGTTGAAACCTAATATGAAATGTTGACCCAACAGGATACTGGCCTTCTTGAGGCTTTCCTGCTAGGATTACTCCTGGATGATTTAGGAATGGCATTCACTATTGCAGGCATTCCTCATGCCCTAAAACTGGCCACCCAAGTGTTAGGACAATGAGATTCATTGTCTGTGAAGAAAGGTCACAGGTTGTTTTTATTAGTTAGATACTGGGCTTAAGATGACAGTTTAAAATCTAACTATCAGCACACAAAAAAACAGAGGGCTTGAAAGGGCTTCTAACCTTTGCTCTGGTCAACCTGAGATGTGTAACTTCTCAATGGTTAAATTTTAAGAAGCAGCAACATAGGGTTAAGAATAAAGAATATTAATAAAGAATAAAGAAACAGACATGATGCCTATCTTCTTACAGTAATTTTTAGGATTGTTAAGTACGTTAAATGAATTTAGAGACACAAAACATTAATGGTTTCTTTGGTTAATTTGAATGTTCTTTTCAGGGGTTAGTGAGTAATCTTCAGCAATTTATGTATTATGACTTGGCTGCTGTTTCCAATTTCCAACTGTGAAATTATATAATCATTGACTTACTGGTGCAAAGAAATTGTTTCTTTTTCAAAGAGAGGTAAAATTAAATAAACAATGCCTATATTGGCGTCCCTTGCCTTATAGAAAGACTGGTCTCCACCAGGGGATATCCAAAATAACTAACTTGAAATTCTTGAAAAAAGAAGCTATTTTCAATTTATTGTATTTCTTCTTAAAATAATTGGCAGTCACATTTTGGCTGTGTGTATGGTCTAAATATTCCTTTCTTTCCTGGGCATTTGTCATAACTCTGTTCAGAGGTATAAGTATGCCCTATATCACTTAATTTCTTTCCTAACTTTCTCATTCCTTGTGAAGGATGTCAGTTTTTCCATGGCATACTTTTATGAATAATGGCCAGTACCCTATTTCATGTCACAAAAATCTTACTGGCCCAGTTAGCGTCTTTGTCAGCACACAGGACAGAGGCCGGTGAGTAGTGTGCGAATGCAAAAGCTGAAACGTGAAGTAACTTGGTATTAAGTGCGTAGTTTTAAATCATTCTGAGGGTTCCAAAGTAATAAAGTAGTACTGTCCTGCTTATTAACTTTGTGGAACACTTCAGTGAGGTGGGGCCAAATACCATGTCCCTATTTACCATCTTGTATTGGCAAGAATATAAAGCAGAAGGATTGCTCATTTGCAGATAGCCCTAGCAGTGGGACCCAGTAGAAATTCTGGAGACTTGTAGGAAGTATATTCCCTTGGAGACAGGAGAGAACATGGAGCTTGTAATGAAGGTAGCAGAGTGCCCAAGAGACGTTCCTGAGGAAGATGTCAGAAGTCTCCTCTAGATTCTAGGTCTCTGTACTCCAAACTATCTGTAACCTGAGAGAAGTCACTACAGTCTCTGTGGACTGTAGCTTCCTCATCTATATTACCTCTTGGTTATTTCGGTTTTAAAAGGACATGAATTTACTCACTGAACCTGATTTGTAGACGCTTACCTGAGGTGCTATCTACTGGGGGTCTACGGTAAAATGCAGAGTTCCAAGTAAACAGTCATAGGGATGCTTTTAGAGGTCAAACAGACACAGACTGTGAAATGTTAGACTTGTGACTGGTTTATTAACCGGGAAATTCTGGCAGTGAAGTGTGACTAGCCCTTTTGTGTGTTGATTAATCACAGACCCCAGAGGGCATAAGTGAAGAACAAAGAATTCAGGAGCTGACTGCAATGGAAGAGACTCGGATAACAATTCTGAACAACCTTGAGGAACTCGAACAAAAAATCAAAGATATAAACGACCAGATGGAGGAGTCTTCCAGAGAGGTACAAACCAGGAGTTCACTTATTACCTCTCCGAATTTTCTTTCTTTCCTTTAGCTTAACTATAACATTACCTCTCAGGGCACAGGCCTTGGAGGACAGAATACATAGAGGTCAACATGAGCAAATATTCATGGAATGGGTACATATGTGGGGTATAATTGTCTTTTTAAAATGTTTCTTTTTTCTGTGTTTTTGTTCATCCAATGAGATAAGCATATGAAGCCATTTTTAATGTATGCTGTGTAACTGACTTTGTCTTAACTGGTGTGTGCTTTCTGACCTGCTTCAAGATCTGTCAGCTGAGATACCATATATTTAGACGTTTAAGCTCAAATCCAGCAAACATTTTTGTAAGTGTGTTAAGTATGAGTTGAGTATCATCTTGGCACTATGGGGGGATTTACATGTGAATCAATCATAGACCTCACTTTCCAGAGGTTTGCAAATCTCTAGAGGAGACAGACATATACAGTATAACTGCAGTTAGAGAAAAGGGTGATTTTTTCATACCTCCGTGGAGTGAGAAGGAGGCATTTATTCTGCCCAGGAAGGATCTTCATGTCTGTTCTCACAGCTGATGCTGACAGACCGTGTGTGGGAGGGAATGGTCATCTGTCATGTAGAGACCCTGGAAGCCCCTCCTTGCTGGCATTGCTGGAAATGCAGCGCTTCCTTGATGGACTGAGTGTAGTTTTCACTTTCTGCGCTCTAGGGACAAACAGAGATGTGACTGCTCCCAAGATGGCTCACACTTGAGCCTGAATCTAAGCAAATAGGCAAAATTACCTTGAGAAGTAAACGTAAAGGCGGGGAGAGTATAATAGAAAAATTAAATTAAAAGATAGCTAGTGTTCTTAGCAAGTATATTCTGGCCTCCCTACTTTTTCATATAAGAATTCTGAGTCTTGCGTGGACTCTCTGGAGTGTTTTCTGGGCTCCATAATCTGACTGAGAACAGTAGTACTTTTTGCAATTTGTACCTGTTAAAAATACACCTTTAAAGGAGGCAGCTGGAAATTTCGCTGAAGGTGAAACATTTCTGAGCTTTGTTTATGTCTTCAGCTGGATATGGAATGTGCTCTCCTGGATGGAGAACAAAAATCAGAAACAACTGAACTTATGAAAGAGAAGGAGATTTTGGATCATCTAAATCGGAAAATCACAGAACTGGAAAAGAACATTGTTGGTGAAAAGACCAAGGTAAAAAGAAAATTATACATGATACAAATTTTTCGGGTAAAATGGTGGTCTCATTGATTAAATTTAAATGTTGCATGAATTGTGGTTTTGGACTTGTGTGCCGTGTTCCGGGAGACAGTGACACTAAGGAAGAGTCTTCAGACGAGGTAGGTCGTTGCAGACAGAACTTGCAGGCACAGAGCAGCTGATGCTGAGATAGTAGGGCCTGCTTGGTTTTCGAGCCGATATTTGTGGCAGTTTACCCCTCCTGAGGAGTGAATTGCGTTTTTCCATTAGCTTTTCTGCTATTCTGGTTCCACTTTTTTTTAAAGAATCATTTTAGTACTTTGGAACTTCTTTGCTACTGGTGCCTTGCAAGGATGGCTCAAGCATATCCAAATATGGTTGCCTCATTTCTTTTCATTTTTCTGTTTATTAAAAAGGTGAATGGGAAGTGTTCATCTCATCTGTCTTGCCTTGCCATTGGCTTTAATGCAAGTGCACTGCTCTTAGAAAAATATGTTGCGGTTTTCAGGGGATCCTCACACACTGCCAAGTGAAAACTGTGAAATACAGTTGACACTTATTTTGGAAAAAGTTTTACTTACACGTTTAAGGCCACAGCCTAAATGTTAGCTGATCCCTCCTAGGGAATATGAAGAATTACTTGCAGTTTTTAGAATTCAGGGTAGTAGTTGGGTTTGGGGTTTTTTTTGTTGTTGTTGTTTTCTGTTTATTTTTTCTGGAAAATATTTCACTTACTGTCATCTCAAATTCTAAGTCAGTTACAGGAAACTCAGCCTGAATTAAAAATTAAAATTACAATTTGGAAAAAAAAAAGCAAATGAGCTTTAATACATTCTTTCTTGATCATCGAGTTCTCTACACTGAGGAAAAGAAAAATAATTTCAGTTTGAGTAAATTCCACTGGTAATATGTGGAGAGGATTTCTGCTGCATGTGGCTTCCTTTTTAGGCTTCTCTTTGTTTGAAACCTATAAATAAGGGTATTTGATCTTGGTGCCAGAGAGTGAGCTCAAAAAGGTATTGTCAGAAATTAAAGTCAGATTAAAAGCTACATATCAATTTCTTGGTTGCCCGCTTGTCAAGATTAAACTGCACATCTTTTTCATGTTAAAGTTTATGTATGTGCCTTTGAGCTCCAGACTTTGAAACTGTAAAGAATCCATTTGGGTAGTGGATACATTTTTGTTTAAAAGCTCAAAACCATATGAAAGCATTGATTGTCTAGTTCTGCCGAGCAGGGATATTATGGTTTTCAAAGATTCTGCACTGATACAGCAAGGAACTTTTGTTAGAGGCATCGGGTATCTTTGTTTTGGTGCTTACTAATATTTTATTGTTTATGTCAAACTGGAAAGCTTGTGGGACATTGGAATGGGGAATCAGAATCTCTGAACCTGTCTGCCTTCCCCATCCGTGTAGTTGTTTGTCTTTGTGTAACCCACATATGACACAGACTATAAATTCTATATGCAAAAGTGAAGTAAGTTGAGTGAGTGCTAAATCTCACTTTTCAGGGCCAGTTATGTTATATTCTCCAGACCTAAGGTGGAGATGGAACTCTAGTAACATGGGTGGAAACAAACAAAGAGGAAGCTGCTTACATTATTGTTCTTTTTTGTATTCTTCCTATTATTATTTTGAAGAGAGGGGACAGTGGGGGCTTGAAGTATAGAACCAGCTCATGCAGCTGTTAGGGGATTAGTTGGTCTCGGAAGGTGGGATTATTGTCTGTCATCACATGGTATGAAAAATGACAGAAACTGGCTTTGGGTGAGAGATTCCAGAGGAAAACAAGGGAAGTGAAAACAGACTGGGCTAGACGATGTTACTGCATATTCTTGACAACCAAACTCAAATAGAGACTGAATACCTCTTGGCAGCATCACTGTTTCTCAGATAAAGCTACTCTACTGTTTTATGGCATGGCTGTTTTATACCTTCACTCTGTTTAGACTTCTAGTCCAATTTCCTCCCCTTGGCCCTGAGATGATCTCACCACCTACTTCACTTAGAAATTAGAGCATCTCATCTTCACAAAAAAAGGCTGGTATGTGTGCATGCTAAGTTGCTTCAGTCATGTCTGACTGTGACCCCCATAGGCTGTAGCCCGCCAGACCTCTGTGTCCATGAGATTCTCCAGTCAAGAAAACCGGAGAGGGTTGCCATGCCCTCTTCCTGGGGACCTTCCCGACCCAGGGACTGAAGCCGAGTCTCTTGTGTCTTCTGCATTGGCAGCAAGTTCTTTACCACTAGCGCCACCTGGGAAGCCCAAGGAAGGCTCTTTTCCCTTCAGAGACCAGTCCCTTTGCGTGTGCCCAGGGTACCGTCCCACCGCCTAGAGGTTTTTCAGTCCTTCTGTTCCCAGCTCCTCCCAGCCACTCCCTCTTTACTGGACTTGTACTGCCAGTATGCCAACATTATTACTTTTAGAAATTGGTTCAGGATGGGGAACACATGTGCACCCATGGCTGATTCATGCAAATGTATGGCAAAAACAACCACAATATTGTTAAGTAACTAGCCTCCAATTGAAATAAATAAGTATAAAAAACAAACAAAAAGTTATTATTAAAGAATGCAGTTCCTTCCAGCAACGATCTTAGCTAGTTTCTCTTCAGCACAGCCGAGCTTTTCAAACAGTTTTCTCAGTACAGTGTATGATGTCTTGCTCAGTTAGCCGTTCCCCCCATCCTTGTCGCTGCTCCATCAGATTTGCTCCTGTTCATGCCACTGCCTTAGTGCAGCCTATCACATTCTTTTATAGCCACAGTTCAAATAACCTGTGTGCACTGGTGACTGTCGAATGTATGTCTTTAGTCCACAGCCTTTTTCTGAACTTCTGACTCATAACCTATAGCCCAGCTGATATCTCCCCTGAGATATTTCTCAGGTATTTCCAGCTGAACACTCCGTAATGGAACCCTTGATCTCATCCTTCCCCTTGCCTTCCGTACACCTCCCCTACTTCCAATCCTGTTCTTCCTCTAGTTTTCCCACCAGGAAGTGGCATCTTTATACACCTATATGCCCAAACAGAAACCTGGAAGTAGATCTTGATATTTCTTTCTCTATCAACCCTACTCCTAATTGATTACAATGCTATTTTTCAGTTACTTTAACTTCCCTGCATCTCCCCTAATAGCATTGTCTTCAAAATCATCAACATTTCCTTTTGAGTTCCATTTCTACTTGCTTCCCTTCAGTCCATTTTCTTCATAGCAGCCAGTGTGACTTTTAAAATATAAATGAGGTCACATTGTTCCGGTTTGTATTCCCCTGTATTTTATATGAACCTAAACTCCTTATCCGTCCTGACTGTTTCCGTTACTTTCCTCCCCTCTTCACCTCACCCACGTGGTGGACATCTTTCTGTTTGTTCACAGGTCCACCCCACCCGCTGCCCCTGCCCAGCGCCCTTGCAGATCAGCTCGCCTTGCCTGGAGTCCCCTTCCCCACCTTCTGTGTCTGGTTGGTTCCGTCTCTCAAGGCTTGAGCTCAGTGTTGGGTTTTCAAAAAAGCCCTCCCAGCCCGTTCCAGCTCAGATGACAAGCTCTCTGTTGTTCTGTCAGTCCTTTCACAATCACATTTGGTCATTTATATTTGTTTTGGTTTGGTTAGATATTAATTTCCCTCTCTAGCCTGTAAAATAGAGGTAGGCACTGTTATCCACTGCTTATCCAGCTTGTAAGAGGTGCCAGAATACCGCCCAGTGTTCTTTGGGAATATTGTCCTTGGATCTTCTGCTAACGGCGGTCCCAGCTGAGTCTGAACAGAAACGTGGAGCCAAACACCTGCTGAAGAGCTGCGTGTGGCCAAGTCTCAGGACAGCCGGGGTGCTCTGTCCAAGGGCTCCCGCCAGGTGGCCGCAGTCATGCTGCTCGCTGAGCCAGGGCATGAGACAGAAGGAAGTGGCCTTTACGCTTTTGGGTCTCGTTTCCTTTCCCATACACCTGTTGCTGTTGTCAGATATAAATGGTGGAATGAGAAAACCAAAACCTGAAAAGGTATCCCTGTTGGGCAAACTCCAGTTTAGGTGTCGGCAGCACATCCTGTAAGCCTGGCTCTCATGTTCTGGAGACAAGGCCTGGAGCCATAGGAGAAAAGTTTAATATCATGTCAGAGTTCAAGTCCTGGGGTGAAATTATTGACTTTTTTTCTTGGCTGTCAAGATCAGACTTTAATGTTATTTCTTTCAGCTTCCTCGGGAACTGTCATTCTGTTTTCGGTGCTTAGTATAAATTGATGTATTTCATAGGTGACCACTATTTATTATCTGGTACTAAACTATGCTCACTCATGTCTGATTCTTTGCAACCCCATGGACTCCATGGAATTCCCCAGGCCATACTGGAATGGGTAGCCTTTCCCTTCTTGAGGGGATCTTCCTGGATTGAACCCAGGTCTCCTGCATTGCAGGCAGATTCTTTACCAGCTGAGCTACCAGGGAAGCTCAAAATATAAACTACAGGCATAATTATATATACAGCATAAAATATAGACAGTCTTTAATTATGTATATATATGTATATATATGTGTGCACATGTCACACATACAGGCATAATTATATATACAGCATAAAATATAGACAGTCTTTAATTATGTATAT
>CM035295.1:475364-515247 GCA_020226075.1 Hydropotes inermis | reverse complement strand
GTATGTATATATATGTATATATATGTGTGCACATGTCACACATACATGTATGTACAATGCATGTTTGCAGTAGCTACCTGGGCTGCCCTTGGCATTGCCCTCGTGGGCACCATCGTCAGGCCCCTCAGTGTGCCTGTTTCCAGGCGGCTCTAAGCTGAAGGCCTCTGCCTGTTGCGTTCTCAGACAGCGGCCACATCACAAATAGAGTCTCTCTGAGCTTGGATGAACCCTAAACACATAGAAGGATCAGGCTCGAACATAAACTCAAAGGGGATGTTTATTTGAAGCAGTAAGCATAAAGCCATAGTATTTTCTTAGGGCAGGAGAAAGGAGAGGGATTTGTTAGCCTCTGCACTGGAAAGCTGTTTTAGTTTGATGGGCTTGGTGACTGGGAAGCCACCAGAACCGTGAAGCTCAGTTTGGGCAGAGCTGGAATGGCTTCCCTCCCCCAGTGCTTTCACTCTCTAAAGGCAAAGCCTCATTTGGGGCAACTGCTGGACATATTTCTGCATCTGTTTATGTCCGTTTCCCTTCAGTCTTTGTCTATTTTTGACGAGGTAAAAAATTCAGAACCGAAAATAGCTTTTCAGTGTCTCTATTTTCGGATTATCTTCTCATTCCTGCTCCTGAACATATGACAATCAAAAATTAGTTGTACTGAAATTAAATAAAATAGTTAAGGAAAGGCTTTGCTCACATAGTCTTGTTGAAGTCTTTCCTATCACCCAGATGGGTCATCACAAAGCTCAAACTGTCCTTCTGTTTAAAGATCTGTGTTCACACAGATAGATTGTGAGACTTTGTAGCAATCCTGGTCTGCATACTTTTGTAGCTAAACACACTTAAATGTGGGAGCTGAAGCTTAAATCGCTCTATGCCATGAAGCTGTTCCTGGGTGAGATTTCCTTCAATTAGTAGACTAATTTTTCTATAATAAGCCTCATATCTTAAGTGGTTAATTGTATTCTCCATTATCATCTTGCCAAAGTACCTGTTACTTCCTCCCCATCTTTCCTTCTGAGCCAGGATAAGACTGAGCCCGCCCAGAATTCCATGCAAAGTGTTAATGCCTCTTGGGTGCAGAGCTGTTGCCAAGTCACAGGCAGTGTTCAGAAGAGACCCAGCCCTTCCCGTGCCTCTTTCTTACATTTCAAAGTTAGCTCCCTGTTTAGAGGAAGTGGAAATGTATTGTGGGATTTGGGGATTAAATGAACAGGATTCCAGGTTAGGGTGATTTGTTTTCTGATGGTTGTTTGATCACATAAATTCCTAATGTTCTGACTTTCCAGTGTTCTCTACACTAAATATCCATCAATTGTGCAATAATATGTCAAAATCAACAGAAAAAAGAAATCCTCCAAAAATAATTTAAGAATGTGCCTCTCAAGAGGGTTTTCAGCAATTACCATCTATGGACATAGGTCCATAATCTTTCCTCTACAATTCTGAAAAGTTTTGCAGGGGGAAAACTTTTTTTTTTTATAAGGTTGGTGTTAAAACTTATGGTTGTAAAACTTGACTTGGACTGATATTCATACTTGATATGACTATTCATAAGTAGCAGCAGAAATAGGAGTATATTTGATTATAGGATATTGCCCCAGACCTCACTGAAAACGCCATACAGTATATGCCTTATAAACTGTTACCTCTATTAAATGCATGATATTCTGAAACCTAGAACACATTTGGCCTTAAAGATTTCAGATAAGTAGTTTTGGCTCTAAAACAATTACCTGATCTTGAACCTCTGAGAATGCATGCCTCTCAAACCTCCCCATGTGGTTTAGGAACTGGCAGGAAGGAGACTGGAAGGTGAATGGAGAGGACTTTGAATGGGCCAGCCTTAAAAACGATGGCTTAGAGGGCTTCCTTGGTGGTGCAGTGGTGAAGAATCTGCTTGTAATGCAGGAGACGCGGGAGACTTGACTTTGATCCCTGGGTTGACAAGATCCTCTGGAGAAGGGCATGGCAACCCACTCCCATATTCTTGCCTGGAGAATCCGCATGGACTGAAGAGCCTGGTGGGCTGCAGTTCACAGACTCGCCAAGAGTTGAGCACGACTGAAGTGACTGAGCTCGCACCATACACCCTTAAACATGATGGCTTCAAGGGGCTTCCCTGGCGACTGAGGGATAAAGAGTCCACCTGGCAATGCGGAAGACACGGATTTGATTCCTGGTCTGGGACAATCCCCATGTGCTGCAGAGCAACTCAGCCCTGCCCCACAACTGTGCCGTAGGGCCTGGGAGCCTCATCTGCTGAGCCCACACACCCTAGAGCCGCTGCTCTGCAGCAGGAGGGGCCACTGCAGTGAGAAGCCCTTGCACTGCATTGAAGAGCGGCCCTTGCTTGCCACAGCCAGAGGAGAGCCCACACGCAGCCACTAAGAACCAACAGGCAAAAATAAATAAAGTTGTACATTAAAAAATTGTTAGCCTAGGGTAGGTATTATGAATTTTAACATATCTGTGCATCAGTTGCAAACTTGACACAGTGTTTCAAGAAACATGGCTTCAGTACCTATTTGTGCTGGATTCTGTGCTGAATACTTTGGAAATTACAAATATGAATCTTAATTTTTCAGAAAACCTTTATCAAGCTAATAGGGCTGCGAGATTTAGGGCTGCCGGGGGATCTTCCCAACCCAGGGATTGAGGCAGTCTCCTGCATTGCAGGTGGATTCTTTTACCTACTGAGCCACCAGGGAAGCCCCATCTGAGACATATTTAAAAGCAGGCTTCCCTCGTAGCTCAGATGGTAAAGAATCTGTCTGCAATGCAGGAGACCTGGGTTTGATCCCTGGGTCAAGAAGATCCCTTGGAGAAGGAAATGGCAACCCACTCCAGTATTCTTGCCTGGAGAATCCCATGGACAGAGGAGCCTGGCAGGCTACAGTCGATGGGGGTTGTGAAGAGTCGGACATGACTTAGTGACTAAACCACCACTGTACATTTAAAAAATCATTTATTGTTCATCTTAAGTTCACATTTAACTGTGTTTCCTCTATTTTATCTGGCAACCCTATAAACTAATGAAGTAGGCATATTTACAGGGTGAACTCAAACCAAATATTAGTTAGATGTGGTAAAATTACGTTTTTGTTGGCATTCAAAAATTTTCTGTGTAGTAGTGAAATTCTAATAGAGCCAGCAAGTTAAATTTCAGTTCCTTCCTTTGAGACTACAACTTAGAGGAAATTTATTGTTGTCTTTTAACCAGAGATCTGACAAAATAAAGTCTTGGATTTTTAAGTTTATTCAAGATTATTGGCAACTCCTGTGTACATGTTCAAATTACTAAGGATAAATTTATACCTTCTCCTGATCATTGGTATGATTAGAAGAGTCATTTTACTTCTGATCTTGAAATTTGTCTTTCCTCTTTGAAAGCATTTTGGATGTTGGAATCTCACAGTTCTTTTGGGGAGAGGGGTTTACTTGAGGCATTTAATCTAAAAGTAAAAATTTTACATTTGTAATGTTACTTGTAAGTGAGGACTTTTATACTATGAAGGCAAGGTTCTAAGGTCAAATACCTTCAGAACAAATTTTGATGGATTCTGTATTTTGTCCTAAGTCTTCACAGAAATCAAATTTTAGTTCATTTTGTAGTTCTTTGGCTCTCACATTATTCTGGTTGGCTGAATCAGTGTTTCTGGTTGCATATGAGAAAACCTGGAGAAGTTTTTTAAATGTTTCATCCCTAGCCTTACAACTCTGGGAAATAGTACATTTAAAAGCTCTCCCAGTGTATTCTAATGTGATCTGGGCTGATAAGCACAGAACTAGCTAGATTGTAATTCATAGGGACAGTGATCAACTTACCTCTTTTCTCTTTCTCTAGTCCATTTATAAATATTTATTGGCTGAGTGAATGAACAACTCACTGTGAAAGCAGATGTAGGCCCAAATCTATACAGCGCTTTTTACTTTCATTTGCTGGTGAAAATTTTACCTTTGGCACTGTATACACTTTAGGAACATCAGTCTTCAATACACAAAATAGGCAGAATCTGGCAATGAATTTATGACCCAACTGAATTTTTGCCAGTCCATATAGAGAAGACAAGGCAACTGGAAAACAATGGAGGCAGCCGTGTCTCTAGGGAAGTCATGTTCTGGTCTTTTTAAAATAAATGGCCCCCTGTACATCTGCATCTTCCTGGACTGTTCTGATTCCTGAAAGATTAATCTTATTCTTTCAACAAAGTAATTTAAATTTGTTAAAAATATTAAAAATGCAGTTTAATTTATTTACTTCCTAAAAACAGATTCATGAATCTAAGAAAAAAATGTGTTCTCTCTCAATGTGATGTGGCAGCCTGGATGGGAGGGGAATTTGGGCAAGAATGGATATGTGTATATCTATAGCTGAGTTCCTTCACTGTTCACTGGAAACTGTCACAATATTGTTAATCGGCTATACTCAATAGAAAATTAAAAATTTAAATTAAAAAGAGAAAATAGCACTGTGCCTATAGCAATTAGAATAGGTGAAGTTACCAGTTTGAATCTGGGGAACAAGGATGATGCCTGGTGTTAATATGTTACATGTAAAAAGCTAGACTCCCCGAACCCTGGGATGTCATGTAATATGTCCCACTATTTTACCTTCACTGTAGAAGGTGATACTTTCAGCTCTAATCAGTCGCTTGCCTAGAACTAATTTTTCTTTGAAAACTTCCTGGACAGTAATTAGAAGAGAGGTACATTCATTTCTTTCTGGCTCAGCTGTTGGTCTGCTGTTGGCTCTTGTCGGAGTGATGTCACCTCTGCGGCCCCCTGTGGTTTATGGCCGGCCCGTCTGCCACGAGTCCCTCTTGCATGCTTCCCTCACTTGCTCGGCCCTGGCTTTAGCCCCGCTGAGCTTTCTCTCCGAGACTGGGCTAGTGGCCACAGCACTACCGACAACCACAGAGAAGCCACAGGCGGTTCTGACGGCGCCTGCTTGCGTAATTCTTGTAACCGCCTCCTTGTGTGGAATTGCCAAACGTGCAGAGCACCTCAGAAGGAAGGCGCTATGTAGACACAAGGTATGTTTTACTAGTTGTTTATTTGTGCTTATCATTAATAGTTTAAAAATTGAGAGCATTAGCAAAATAGTTGGAGTTGAGACCTGTGTTTTGGGCTTTTTAATATTAGATATCGTTTCAGTGTTTTCTGTCATATATGATTTTAAATTTTAAGGCTTTGAGTTGAGACCTGTGTTTTAGGCTTTTTAATATTAGATATCATTTTGGTGTTTTCTATCATATATGATTTTAAATTTTAGGGCTTTGCACATTTGCTATTTGATTGGAATAAATAATTTTCTTACTTATTTACCTTTATGTTTGGAATTGGTATGGGTGCAAATTCTGGTGATACAGTACCTAGAAATAGAACTCTTTGTGGATAAAATTCTTTTGCTATGCTATGTAATAGGGCAATAAACTTTGATTTGCACGTAAGGGAAATAGCACATTTTCTTAGCCAAAAGATAACAAGTGTTCTGTATTGTTGGTTTTGTTAAGGGAAAAAATGATTAATTCTGAAGCTAAAGACTAAATCTAACTGGCACTAGTATATTCAGCTTTTGTGAGGTGACACTTGAGAACCCTGTATTCTGCGGAAGACACCATTGCTGTTTCTCACCCCTACACAGCAGCTGTGCGTAGTGAGCATGCTTCACATTAAAGATTCAGGAAACTTCCTTTCTTGTTTTTGTGAGATCTTAATTCCCAGACCAGGGATTGAACCCGGACCCTGGGCAGTGAAAGCACCAAGTCCTAACCACTGAACTGCCAGGAGGTTCCCTTTTAGGAAGCTTTCTTTATTGTCTGCTAAAGTCTAAGTTGTAGAATCATTTTTAGGCTGATATATGAGGTAAGAGTCTCAGTTTTATGACTTCTAGATTTAATCATTTCGAGGGAAAAAAAAGCACTTTTAAATCAAAATATACATTTCTAAAATGACCTCAAAATTTTAAAATGTAAGCCAAAAGTGGAGGCTCAAGTGCACTGGTGTAGGTATTGATGTCATGTATAGTTTTAGACTTAAAATATAACATCTTTTATAAAGAATTCACATGTATGTTCACGTAGGAAATCATGACCATTTGGATGAAGAAATGAAGGCAGCATAAATTTATAGGGCCACTTCAAATCTTCACCTTCAAAAACTTTTTTCTGTGATGTGCTTGGAAGCCAGCTTTATTTCTACCAAATCAATAGTGAACATAAGAAAGTCAAGTGGCAGTATTTTGCTTATCGAAGGGGCGGGAAACAGTCACAGAAGCAAGGAGATGTGAAACGGAATGCGGCTTTTCTGGCAGCACCGCTGAAAGCGAGTGACCTCCAGGAGGCTCCCAGGCGGCTCAGTGGTGAAGCAGCCGCCTGCGCGCGCAGGAGATGCAGGTTCGATCCCCAGGTTGGGAAGATCCCCTGGAGAAGGACTCTCGAACTCACTCCAGTATTCTTGCCTGGAACACCCCATGGACAGAGGAGTCTAGCGGGCTACAGTCCTTGGCTAGGGTGGCAAAGAGTCTGATACGACTGAGCGCACACGCCTCAACTGGTGGTGGAGCTCCCATTCCACACAAGTGCTTTAGTTTAGGCTGAGAGTGTCACACAGGGGAGAGTTAGGTCTGAAAGTTTCTTCAAGGGTCCAGAGTATCATAAAAGGAGCATAAGACGAGAAAACCGACACTAAACAGACACTAAACAGACTGGAGCTTTGTTTCTCGGTTTAAGAGGCGGCCTTATAAGACTGTGTGATAGTGTATTACACGCTGGAAAACATCCACAGTCACTTTGGAGTGTGTGCCTGGGAGGGATGTAATGCTATCTTCTCTTTTCTTTTCTGTTTTCTTTTTTCCATAGTTCTCGTTTCAGTTATTTTTTATGTGTCAGTCTTTGTAGGGAAGTCCTTATCTCCACAATAAATGTCACACCTTTGATGTATCTAAACTGTCTAACAAGTCTTCCTTTTGCTGCTTTGTCAGCCTTGCATTTTTACTAGCTCTCTCAATGTCTGAACTAGATGCTCTCCTTGGCAGCAGATTTTCTAGTTGCTTAAGCTCTGAGGTTTGCCAAAGAGCTAGAACTGTTCCAGATGACTGGAGTATCAACTTATGCACCTAACATGCCTCTAACCTGAGAACAAACTTTAAATAATTTCCAAAGTTTGCTTAACACATGCCTTCAGCAAATTGGACTCTGACTGTGCTCAAGGTAAATACTAGCCATCCTTTGTTTGGTTCCCTGGCAAGTGACTTTTTGCAGGGCTATCTTAGGAATTTGGTTGGCATTTCTCTTGTTCTTTGTTCACCATTGACCAACATGACCGTTGCTTCCCCTGCTTTTGTAACATGGTGGCAGGAAGGAAGGGAGGAAGGAAAGATTGGGATCATTGCCAATACCCGATGGAGTGGGGTGGGTTTGGAGAATGCAGAAATGGGGCCCCTTGTCTTTACTTCCATTTAGACCTGCTTATCTTAGTCACTAACAAGATATGTTTCTACATTCCTAGGATGTCTGGAGTTTGTGAGTGTTTATTTGTGTTATCCTTGGGAAATGTTCACTAATGCCTGCTTGGGGTGTGAAGGTAACTTCTATTTTCTGATTTCTGAACTTCAGGAGAAGGTAAAGCTTGATGCTGAAAGGGAAAAACTAGAGAGGCTTCAGGAGCTTTACTCCGAGCAGAAGACCCAGCTGGACAATTGTCCTGAGTCCATGAGGGAACAGTTACAACAACAACTGAAGAGGGTCAGTAGCAAACAGGAATGTGCTAGTTGTTTTTTTGTTTTTTTCGATTAAGTTCCACTTACCTTTGACTTCCTCCTTCACATAGTATAAATTTGCATAAGCTTTGTTCATTAGATAATGTTTTAAATAGAAATATGCATGCTGACAGTACATATTATTCCTTGCTAATCAGTTATAAAATTCCTTCTTGGAATCCTTCACCTTATTAATAATGCAAAAACATTTTGAGTACTTCTTTGAAATAACAGAGAGCTATCACTGATGTAGGTAACCAACAAGACTGTAGCATTTAAATCAGCTGACATTGTTTCCTGCATTCCATTCTCTGCTGAATCTTGAGTACTAATTTCCCTTGAATTTGCTGTTTCCCCCCAGCTTAATTTTATACTCCTGTCACAAATTTTTCTATTCTCTGGTTTGCTTCCCACCACCACTCATCATTTGGTTTTTCTTTTCCTTTCTTATTCTTAGTGGCATTGAAATCATTAGCATGATCACAGTAATCAAACAAGACCCAAGATGCAGGACATTCAATATTCAGGCTTCATAATTTTTTAAAATTTTATGCAGCATAGATTTTCTAGTTGAACTTTATCAGGTTGTTCTTCGATCTTTAATATTGGCAGTGTTGAAACGACCTTGCTACCTGACTTCCTAGGTGGATAGTTTTGTAAACACTAGGAAGACCACTTAATATTTCATAGCCTCTTGACAGCTGGTTATTTGCTGTAAATAGCAGCCCAGACAGTCTGTGACTATGGGGAGTCAGCCACTGACAGTTCTGGATTTCTAAAGGAGTATAATAGTAGTTTGTCCTAAATAAGTGACATTTTATGATTCCACAGGAGTAGGAAAAACTAGTTTTACTCATATTACTACGTTTGTGCCTTTTTGGGAATAGGCAACTTGGTAAAAGTCAGTTAAGATAGCATACCCTTGAAAATATTTAAGATGACCTTGAATACAAAAATGTGTGATAACCCTGAGTATCACTAGGTTATGAAAAATTATAGTTGAAGCTTTTCAATGTATTGCACAGATTGATAGTACCTTTCAGTATAGAAAGAAACCAGTACAGACAGGTTAACTACAGCTTAGCAGTTCTAATATTTGTAATTTATACAATGTTGGATCAAAAAAAATTTCAAAACTGTCTCTTCCCCTTCACTCATTTTATTGTGTACAGCTTAATTTTCTGTAAGAAGATAAAACTTCCTGTCCCTCAGTGTCCTGATTTGCTGAAAGTCTTACGATAAAAATGATTGGAAAAGGAAAATTATTTGTAAAATTATTTTAGTTTGTAGTTTTTTTTTATGTGTTTATGCCAATTCACAAAAGAGATTGGGAAACTTTTTTTATATTTGTTTACTATTTTTCAACTTTCTTTATTGCTAAAGAAGTTACACAGTCACCTTAGTGTTTTTAGAGTCAGAAGCATGGTTATACATTTTGTTCTTCCCTTCCTTTAGTTATCTAGTTATTGCTTGTATTCTTTATAAATATTCAAATAAAAATTGGCAAATTCTATTAATAACTTGGAGTCAAGCATAATATAATTAGTTTGCTTAATGTAGATTCTATAAGATAGCTCATAAATTTGTGTATGTTCCAAGGATTTTGACTACAAAAGAGGAAAGGAAATGATGTAGACAGCCTATTCCACTAATCGAAGGCAAAGACTCCTTCCTCTTCCTTTCCAAGCAGACTGCAAAATTTTTATCATAAAAACCCTTTCCTTAGGAGAGAAACTGGCTTGTGCTAGCTTGTGTTCACCTGATATTAAGAGAGATACTAATTCTGTTTTCCAGAGATGGGCAATGACCAGAATGGATCTTCATTAGTCCTTTGGCTTAATCAGGAAAAAGCTCACTTATTTCATGAGAAGTCCATTCATACTGGAGCTTGCTGTGTTATCACAGCTCACTTCCCTTCAGACTTCAAACACTCCGGAATAGCACTTCATTATAGAGCTTTCCCCAAGGCATTTAAGCTAAATTCAATAATGTTGATTTCATTACAACTAACTTCATTAGGTGACAAATCAGACACAATAGAAAATAAATGAATAGGAAGAAAATAACTTTCTTAGCCTGTATGCAATCTCAAATATGTGAGCCAAAACTGTAAAATGATTTTGTGCATACAAGACTATGGATTTATGACTGGGCTTCTTAATTCCTAAATCATTGCTTTAGAGGCAGAATACAGTTTTCATCCAATGTTGATTTCGTGGCCTGTGATTTAATGTAGTTGATAATTGGGCTTACCAATCAAATCATAGAAGTGATATGAGAAAAAAAGCTGAAGATAAATGAGCCTTTCATTTGCCAGCAGAGGCCTAGCTAAGATAGTTTTCTTGTGTTTTGATATTTATTCAGCTGAATGGTTGAGTTTGGTCTCTTGATTAAAACAAGACTCTATTCAGCACTTTCTGCAGTTAGGAGGCCTTTTTTGTTTTCCTCACTAGGTCCACAGTTAGTTTATCCTTTACACTTGGATAAGTCATTCAGCCTCTGTGGGCCTCAGCATCCTCATGTATAAAATGAGAAGCTTGTACTAAATGATTTCATTGTCTTTTTTCCAAATTCAACAAAGTATGCAAAAAAGTTTTTGAATATAGCACATAAAGACAGAGAAATAGTAACACAAACTTTTTGAATATAGTGCATAAAGACAGAGAAATAGTAACACACTCTTAGAAAGTTTATAAACTTGCTTTCAGAGTTGCCCTTGTGCTGTCATAAAACTATTCTTGTAATACCTCCTGGCCATACCATATCTAGTCTCTGCTTTCAGTTCCTCTACTGAAAGAAAGCAAAGCAAACAAGTTGTACATGTAAACTTCTGCCATGCATGCTGCGTGCTAAGTCGCTTCAGTTGTGTCTGACTCTTTGCGACCCTATGGACTGTAGCCTGCCAGGCTTCTCTGTCCATGGGATTCTCCAGGCAAGGATCCTGGAGTGGGTTGCCCTACCTTTCTCCAGGGTATCTTCCTGACCCAGGGATCAAAACCACGTCTCTTAAGTCTGTATTAGTAGGTGGGTTCTTTACCACTAGCTACACATTCTCAAAAATGTTATTGGGAAGAAAAAATGAATTTTGCTGAATTTTCTTTAACACATCTGTTTTATTTCCTTTCACACCTGGCCTTTGAACTTGCAGCCAGTAAAGACTTGTCATATTCTTTTAGTGGAGAAGTCTAGTTAAAATTTTCATTCAACTAGTCACACACTTGACTTTGAGCTTCCTTTGTATATTATTCTGTGCTCAATTAAACTGCTCCTGCCCCTAAATTCCGTCTCTTGAATACTTATTCTTATCTAAAATCTTGTAACGGTTTTTTTTTTCCCCCTCCCAAGTTGTTTTTCTTTCACAGTGTAAGTTTATATACACACGTTTCAATGCTTTAGATAACTTGATCAGATGATTACACCAGAGGAATCTGAGTGCTGAGCCTGGGTTTAATTTTAAACTTTCCTGCCTAGCGTGCTATTATTTTCATACAGTGGTTTAAATATTTACTAAAAATAAATTAGTGACTTTGTGACCTTCATGTGGTTAAAATAACACATGTTGCGTATTAACCAGATGTGGGGCAAGCAATTTACTAGCATAGTGTATAATTGTGAGCCATATGCCCACTTTGAATGAAGATTCTTTATAAACAAAAAAAAAAGAAACCCTACTAAAATTTTTGTCTCAATAACCTTTAGCCACAGGCCAAGTTTAATTGAAAGTCTTTAAAAACTTGAATATGAAAGCTTCTGTGAATAAATATATCACTGATGTTTTAAGACTGCAGATATTTTGTTTTAAGATATAACATTAGAGTTACATCTTAATTCCTTTAGTAACAACTAGATTTGGTCCAAATTCATTAATTCCTGTAGAAGTTATAAGCATGAAATCTCTGATAAATTTGAAATATCACCCAGTTACTTGAAATCAAAGCTGCTTTACATTTTGTCAATTAAAATGTAAAGAAGTTTTGAGAAATGCTGAATGTGTTTTTCACCTTGTTTTTTCTTGTTCGTAGACTTTGAGAATCCACTGTCTGTGTTGACATAATAATCTTGTTGCTCTAGTGCTGGTTGTAATTTCTTGGTAGTTAATAGTCCTTTTGTGAATCATTCCCAGAATAAAATTAATTCCAGAAGATAGAAAAATATTTCATTTAATTAAAAGATTTAATTTATCACTTACATGAAAATCAGAGGAGGGGGTAGTGTGTTTAAATACTGATAATAGACATAATTTATCACAGATTTATCCAACTTTTTTTTTTAAATTTGAACAAAATCTGTACTTTAGTTAATAATACTGTGTCACATTTATTTTCCTGTTTTTTTAAACCAAGATAGTATTTCTTTATATTCTCGGAATTGAATAAAAAGATTCAATCCTCATTCAATTTTTTAAAAATCACTAAGATAATAAACTTTCTAGACAGAGCAGTGATACTAGATACCAAAATACATGAAACTATATCAAAGTTTAGAATAAATATAAATTAGAAATCTAGTATTCTATTCATACCAAGTCAAACAAGTGGAACCAAAATGTCATAAATTTTTTAGCTAGGCAAAAGTTCATGTTTTCTAAAATATATGTATCATATTATACACACATACTATATATGTGTGTGTGTTTGCACATGCGTATACAAAAGGTTTTCTACTATGCTTGATAAAGGGTTGAGAAAGAACAATACAAAATCCAACTCTTTTTAATGTGTTGATTGAAAACAATGCCCTGGCACTTAGAGCTATGAGTCATATAGCCCAGCTGCCTGTTTTTGGGGGGTCATTAATTATTTACAAATTATATATTTAAAAAGAATCTTCTGTACATACCACATTCTACAGTTCTGTCAAAGTCTCCCCAAAACAAAAAAGGCTTTTTGTTTTCTTTAAGTAGACAGGAGAACAATTCATACCACATGCACCAGTCTCTGCTCAGGTCTGGTTTCACCCCTGTCTTCACACATCTCATACATTGGAGAATGCCTCTTCTAGACTGACTTTTATGGTTTCTGTTTGTTCTTAAATGTCCTGAAGATTATTCCTAGACTAGCACTGCTTAACCTTTTGAGTCCGTCTTTGTGCTTTATGAGTACTGTGATTCCTACTCTTTCTAGTAAAAAGGTTTGTAAACAATTTTAAGGGATTAACAGAAGCCCATATAAGAGCTACAGTCTTCAGATGTTTTTGATGACTTCTCCCTTCACTAAAATTATTTGAGCATGCATTCCTATATGTACATATAGGCCATATAATGTTATAAATACATGTATTATATGTATTCTATGCATGCTCAAAATACATATATTCATTTAAAATAATCTTACATATGTTATTTTACCTGTGTGTACATTAGAGAACATTTATTGAAAAATTGTAAAAGAAAAGGAAAAATTAAAAATAATTATAAAGAAAGTCTAATATTTCTTTCTCACATCCCAGTGCCTTGTGTTATGTGCCATTCAGGGTACATATAGTCCCCTTAGAGACCTCTGATCTGTTATATATGCCAACTTTTAAATCTTTTTTTTAAGGTTCATTTTTTTCTTAATATATTTAGTTTTAGCTGAAGGATAATTGCTTTATAATGCTGTGTTGGTTTCTACAGTGCATCAACATGAATCAGCCACAGGCATACATAGGTCCCCTCCTTCTTGACCCTCCCTCTCACCTCCCACCCTATCCCGCTGAATCTTTTTTTTTTATAGTAAGCAACTTTGGAATATTGAATTTAGTCTTTATGCTAAAGTCTGATTTCATCTGGAAATTTGTGAAAAATAGGAAGTTTCTCAAGAGCTTATGTCACACCTTTGGTCTGCAGATAATGTTTAGGTTATTTATTGCATTCTTTTTATATTTCATGATCCATTTTAAAGCCACCTGGTAGAGTTAAAGCGAGAATTCCTACAACCAAAGAACAGTCTAAAACCAATGGTGAAATAAATGCCCCCCTCCCACCCCCACCACAGTCACTTTCAATTTCATCCTAGCCACCGCTCTGGAGTTTAACTCCAAAGAGATGATTATCATGATTTAATGCTGGTCAGTGTTGTAACTGGAAAGATATTTTGGACTTTATGCTTTTATTAATTTTTCTTCATGTTAAGAAGGCTGCAGCCATTCTTGTATGTCTTGTTTTCATTCCCTTTTCTCCAAAGGATGCCGACCTACTGGATGTTGAGAGCAAACACTTTGAAGACCTGGAATTCCAGCAGCTTGAGCGTGAAAGCCGTCTAGATGAGGAAAAGGAGAACCTGACCCAGCAGCTCCTGCGTGAAGTGGCTGAGTATCAAAGGAACATTGTTACTAGAAAGGTACTTTTACCAAGTGCTGTTCAATGTAAAAAGTCAAAATATATATACCCCTTGCTATGAGACAATAGTGATTGTAATATAGCTATAGCATGTGTCCATTTGTCTGTATACCTGTTATATCTGAACATCTTTGTGTCTTTTGTTACATTTGGCAGATCATGGAGCCTGCCACGTGCATGCCAATTGGTGCTCTGAACTAGATAAGTTGAGTCTTGGTATAGTCAGTGTTACCTGATGCTGTAGATGTATTTATGAATGTCTGATTCTTTTGTGTGAAAACCAAGGTAGAGAAAATCAGAAATCTAGATATTTATTTTAAATTATTTGCTTTTGCAATCATAGTAACTTGATTTAAAATAATTTGTTGAAAAGTCTTTGGGAATTTCTGTTTCCAGACCCAGTAGTTTTCAGAGCTGGCTGATGGTGTATTCCTATTAGAAGCAGCCTTGTGGAATGCCATGCAAGTGACTGCTTCCACCCAACCCTGAGCACCCGGATGTCGAGTCCCAAATTCATCTCTTGTTCCAAAATTTATAATCTTCACCACACTGCTCTGTACTAAACCCATAAAAGTGAGGGAAAGGACAATGGAGAAGATGACACTTTCAGTTTAAACAAGAAATTCCGTTGTTTTTCTTCCCATGAGGCATCTCCCAAGGTGAAGTCAGAAATTCATTTATGTTCTAAAACAAGATTTCCCATTGACTTATGGATACTTGAAATATATTCCAAATTACTTGGTCTTAGGTGAAGAAAAGCCTTGAGCTTGTGAGTTCAAAGAAACTGCTTCACAGTCTGGTAATAATAACTGCGTACCTAACATTGGGTGGGCTTCCCTGGTACTCAGCTGGTAAAGGATCTGCTTGCAGTGCAGGAGACCCCATTTTGATTCCTGCATCAGGAAGCTCCCCTGGAGAAGGGAGAGTCCACCCACTCCAGTATTCGTGGGCTTCCCTGGTGGCTCAGATGGTAAATAATCCACCTGCACTGTGGGAGACCTGAGTTCGATCCCTGGGTTGGGAAGACCCCCTGCAGGAAGGCATGGCAACCCACTCCAATATTCTTGCATGGAGAATCCCCATGGACAAAGGAGCCTGGCGGACTCCAGCCCATGGGATCACAAAGAGTCAGCAAGACTGAGCGGCTAAGCACACCTAATGTCAATGAAATACGGTCACTGCACCTTTAGTTATAAACACTCCTTCTCCCTTTCCAGGAACAAACAGCAGGGTCTAATGTACATCTTTCTATGGTTGGTTTTTTTTCCTCCAGGAAAAAATTTCTGCATTGAAAAAGCAAGCTAATCACATTGTCCAGCAGGCTCAAAGAGAACAAGATCATTTTGTGAAAGAAAAGAATAATTTAATAATGATGTTGCAGAGAGTAAGTATTTCTTTTCTGTACTGGTGACAGTAAAACACAGGTTCCAGTTCAGGGAAAATCGCTTCCATCAAACCAACTGCCTTTTAATGAATGAATTATAATTTAAGGAAAGCTTTTCTATATACATCTTTATTTAATTCTCCACATTAATAAACTGATGCTCTGAATGATTAACTGTAATTCAGAAATGAGCAAAGACATTTTCTTCATGCTTTTTCCACAGTGTGAAAATCCAAGCTATGGGAAATCAGTATGTTTTCTGATTTTCTTCTTTAAAAAAAAAATCTTATTTTTCATCAAATAGGTTAAACATATTCTGCTCTTTTTGCTGCTGTCAGACATTTTGGCTCAGTTGCTCTGGTGTTTTGAACTCTAATTATTTGCATATAGGTCTTCTTGGAAAATGCCACACTGGATTTAGTTTGGCTTAATTGGTGAGGTGGATGCCCCGTGTGGGTGTGGCAAGGTCATCCTCATCACAGGGACTGTGTCCCCGTCCGCCCAGCCTCTCGTGTGCTCCATGTAAAGGGTTTCTTTTGTCCAAACTGCAGCCTAATTTTCTGACATAATCTCTTAATTTCAGGGATAAGAGACCAAACATTAAAGTTGATGGGCTTAGTCTCAGGACTGGGCCTTACATGCAGGCCACTTAGAAATGGGACACTTGGGATCATGAAAACATGAGATGGACTCAGAGTGGAGTGCAGGAGAGAAAAATCTCAAATGATGGATTAAAGACAAGGCTGCACCATGGTCCCATCCAGAAGAAATGGAGTTGGAGCACTCATTCCCTTCTTTGCTGCTTAGCCATGTTTAGGCTGAGAAGAGAAAACGCCCTTCACCTGCAACCCTGAGTTCACGTACAGTGCCTCTGTCGCCCACACGAGCCCCTGGCAGTCCCCCTCCTCCTGCTTCTTCAGCAGCTGGTCATCTCCAGCTGAAGTTGGACTTTCCAACCCCGTCCTCTGCTCTGGGGGTGAACTCTGGTGCTATTAGCTCCCCCACGACCTTTTGCACACAAAATTCAAAGGCACAGCTTAAATTCGATCATGTAACTTATAATATTTAAGTAGTTGCTGAAATTTTAGCAAAAAAAGAAAAAAAATCTTAGTGATAGATTTTTAATGGGTAAGCACAAAGTAGAAATAAAATCTCTTCATTAAACTATATAATTCTGTTGTAAAAACTATGCCTTAAGATTTTTGTTTTCCCAAGTTGACCTATAGCTACACCTCAACCCCAATAAAAATTCCAGTGATGCTGAAATTTGCAGTTGATCCTCATTATCCACGGGTTCCATGTTTGTAGCTCTCCCTAGTCACTAACCTTTGTAACCCTGAGATCAATAGTTGTCACGCAGTCATTTATGGACAGGTGAGCACAGAACAGTGAAAATTTTAAGTCACTCAGTGTACATTCACATTCTCAGCTGAGGTTGAACAAGACAGCGCTCTGCCTTCTTGTTTTGCTCTCATGCTTGAACAGATGTCCTTTTAGTAGACCATTTGGGGCCATGTTTTCATGTTTTGTGCTTTTCATTGGTGACTTTGCTATTTAAAATGCCTCACAAGTGCTAAAGTATTGTCTGGTGTTCTAAGGGCAGGACGGTTGTGATGTGCCTCATGGTGAAAATACATGTTAGATAAACAGCTTTCAGGTAGGAATTAGAGTGCTGTTGGCTATGAGTTTAATGTTAATAATCAACATTGTCTATTAAATAAGATGTCTTTAAATGGAAACACACATTAAGACAAAGTTATGTAGTGATCACTTGATGAAAATATTGTGACCAGATACCCACAGCAACCCAACCTTATATCCCTTTGGAATAGTGGGTCAGTGTTCAGTACTTCAGTGTTCATGGCAGCATTATAGAAGGCAGTCATCACAGATGATGGGAACTGAACGAATATGAAAATGTAAAGGGCATGGCATAGCCAAGACAGCTTTGAACAAGAACAGGGTTGGAGGATTTATACTATTTGCCTTCATGTTTTACTGTAAAGCTGTAGCATTTAAGAGGGTGTGCTGCTGGCATACAAATAGACATATAGATCAGAGGAACCAAACAGAGTCCAGAAATAGACTCACATATACTCTCTATTGATTTTTGACAAAGGTTCCAAGACAATCCAGAAGAGAAAGGAAAGTCCAGCATATGGTGCTGGATCAACTAGGCAAACATGGAAAACAATGAATCTCAACACTGTTTATCCTCATAACATGCATATAAATTAATTTGAGACAGATTATAGACCTAAACATAAAAATCAGCAAGATAAAGTTTCTAGAAAATACAGGTGGGCAAGTATACCCTTCATGACCTCAGAGTAAACAAAGATTTCTTAAGGAGTAAATGACAGAAGACTTGTATCCAGAATGTATTAGAAACTCCCAAACTGAAAAATAGTAACAAATAAAATTTTAAAAACAGACAAAAGGCTGCAATTGAAACATTTCACAAAAGAAGTTATGTGAAGAGTCAATAAGTCCCATGAAAGAGTGACATTGTTAGTCATCAGGAAACTACAAAGTTGACTCAACTTAATAGATTTTGTGTTCCTTCAGGAAAAGGAAAATCTTTGTAATTTGGAAAAGAAATACTCCAGCCTCTCTGGGGGGAAAGGGTTTCCTGTCACCCCCAATACTCTGAAAGAGGTAAGCTGTGATTTTACATGTCCTCTCCTTAACCTTAGAACTCAGGAGATGTACCTCAGTTTTCTGGGATTAGTTGACTGGGAAACATGAACTGAAGTGACTTCTGAAAGCACTCAGTGCTTTGAGGTTTTCCTGCCTTTCCTGATTTATGCTTTGAGAATTTCAGGGATTATCTTTAGGTCTGATGCAGATGCTGTGTGTGTGTGTGTGTGTGTGTGTGTGTGTATGTGTATACACTTTTCTTAATAGTGATGTTGTGGGTTACTTTGGGGTTTCAAACATTTAGGATCCAAACCAAAACTAATAATAGCTCTTATTAGTTTCTTATAGCTCTCAGTTTCTCATCTTTCCTACTTTCTTCTCTTTTTCCTATGTCTTCTGGGACATGAAAAGCCCCCAGACATCTCTACCCTTTCCCCCCATGTTGTCTGGGTTATTTTGCCCTAAATTCGAAAAATCCTATTTACATTAAGCTGTACACCCTCTTTATCCCAAACGTTCATCTTTCCCAAGACCCCATCACTGCCCTTTCCAAAATATCTTTTTATAGAGATACACTGCTATAATGGTAAAATATTTTAACTCTAATTTGGAAAATTAGAACCCTCACCAGAAAGAAATAGTTTTCTTCATCTTTTTTTTCAAAAAGCTAAAGAAAAAGCTTGCTTATGCGTAAAATTTTTCGTAATAGCAAAAACCACTTTATAAACTGCTTTAAAAAGACAGCAAAGTTAGGAATTCCTTCATAGAAAATATTTTCTGTGTGTGTGTGTGTGTGTGTGTGTGTGTGTGTGTGTGTATGTGAAGTAAATGCTCATCACATAATAGGTGTGACTGATACGTATTGATACATACCTTGGAAGCATTTTGGGAAATGTTTCCACAAAAGCTTTATTAGACCATTCAGTTATGGAGTTAGAACACAGAACTGGCAGATTCACTTTATGCAGATTCACTGCATAAAGGATGCTTGTGAATGGAGTGTAGAGGTATAAGATTATGTCAGTGAGGTGGTCAGGGGCCGGCTCTTGTGAGTCATGTTAAAGAAATATGGTTTCCTTTATGTGGATGGGAAGCCACTGAGTGGTTTTAAGCAGGGAGGTGACATTATTTGAGATCCATTTATTAAGATCATTCTGAGCTGCTCTCCTGGGTTATAAAGAAGAGTTGCTGGAAAACCAGTGTGGCAGTGATTGCAGTATAAGCTGGAGGTGCTGGTGACTTGAATTTGAACAAATACAGATGGACAGAACCAGCTAGATGCAGAAATGCTTTGGAGATAGAGTTGACAGTTCTTGCTGATAGATTGGATGTGGGAGTGAAGTACGTTAAGGGCATTGTCAGGAATGCTGCTGTTAAAAATTCCAGTTTGAATAATGAGGTGGATGGTGAGTAGCTGTTACTGAGATGGAGGAGACTGGGGAAAGAATAGGTTTAAGTAGACAGGTATGCAGTTTGACTCTGGACATGAGTTTGAAGGGCTTGTGGCTTACAAATGCATTAGATAGGGTCTAAGGTCTCTTTACCTCTCGGAAGAATAAAATCTTCCCCTTCCTATTAGAGTCACTCTTTTTCTCTGCAGCTTTCCGGTCGTTGAAAGCCCGTTTGGTGTTTTGACTGTATTTGTGTGTCTGCAACTCTCATGTTTGTTGCGTGGCTGTGTGTTCTCTGCCATGTCTAGCAGACCTGGCTCAGAAGATGTTTTGATTTTCTTTCTTTCTCTCGTCTTTCTCTGTCTCCCCCCCACTCTCTCATTCTCTCTCTCTTTTTTAAAAGAATGATGAATTTATATCCAACTCTTTTAAATAAGTCCCACTTTTAAAAACTGACATACATTTTTAAGCAATTAATTAGTTTATTACAGTTAGTACAGGTATTAGGTTATTACAGTTATAATAGGTTATGTGAATCATATAGGAATCAAATTTTGGTTTTGAAAGAGTTTATCAACTTAGCCAAAGAATAACTCAAGTTGCTACTCTTCATTCTCATTCATTATCAAAGATAAAATAAATTTGAAAACCCAATTTTCAACTTCCTTTCTGGGCCATAAATCTAGTCTTGGTAAATTCAAAAAAATTGAAATCATTCCAGTCATCTTTTCTGACCACAGTGCAGTAAGATTAGATCTCAGTTACAGGAAAAAAATTATTAAAACTTCAAACATATGGAGGCTAAACAACATGCTTCTGAATAACCAACAAATCATAAAAGAAATCAAAATATGCATAGAAATGAATGAAAATCTTCAATTTAATCTTATAAAACTTTACATACTACCTATTGCCCCTTTCTGAAGTGCAAAACTAAATTCAGCAGGATTTTCATATCTTCAGTTTATGAACAGTCAACTCTGGTTTTCTCTACTTGGCCAGAATTATAAACTCTCAGTGAAAATCTTGTTTTCCAGTCGGGGATTTTTGCTTCACCAGCATAACAACATCTTACCTTTCCTGGAGCCACTGTCTGAAAGGATTGCTGGACAAGTAGAGCTCAAATATTAAATTAAACACAGTTTACTCTTAAAAGAGAGCTGCTCATTTATGCCCTTTCTTCTTTTTTCATACTATTTTATTCATGTAGTAAAAATGTGAATGGTCTGTACGATTACTTTCTGTGGTAATTTACAAGAGCCTTTTCCTCAAATGTAAATTCAGAAATTTTTATTCTCAAAGATCTTGATTCATGGGTATGTTCTCTAAGCTGAAGCCACAACTGAATCACTGAATTTAAAAGTAACTGAAAATTCACTGTCCTGGAGGGAAGTTGCCTTAAACTGAAACACTCTTGAGCTGCAGCTTTGCCTTAAGGCTGTGTGTGTGTGTGTGTGTGTGTCTGTGTGTTTGTGTGTCTGTGTGCGCGCGCGCGCCACGTGTACATTTCTCTTGCTAGGGAAGGCTCACAGGAGAATAGTGCCCTTTTTATTTTCATTTTGTTGAGATGCCTAAAAGCTAGATTCCATTACAAATAAATTACTGCTTTATAAATGTCTTAGTGCAAAAGTCAGTAGTACTTAGTCTATATTTATTCACTCTCTAGTTTTTCAGGCAACAGAAGAAACAGAGAAAATCTTAAAGATTTATGAAAGGTCTCTTGAATGAGAGAGTGGTTGCGTTGTTGGTTTCATGTCTCAGATTTATTTTTGTGTGTGATTATTTTAAGTGCTGTGTAGTGACAACCTTATTCAGTCAACAGAATGAACGCTGATATGGATGGATATTTTTAAATCAAAGGTATTGGGTTATTTATAATAAAGTCATTTTGACTTTATCTGAAAATTTACTTTCAATGTTGGAAATACAATTTTTCAAGATTAAGCATCGTACATCCATTTTAATACCTGATGGTTGCCTTAATGAAACATTTGGTAATACCACAGATATCTGGCTGTGATGCTCTGAGCTAACCCCATTGTCCTGGAGCATTAATGCTCTCGCATGCTTCAGCTCTTGCTTTCCTCGTGTGTAATTTATCGATTCCTCCTTTTAGGGCTATATCATTGTAAATGAAATTAGTGAGCCATGTGGCAGTTCCACGAATCTCCCCCCTTCCACTCAGTTCCCTGCTGATGCTGACGCCGCTGCCACTGGGCCTACCACAGCTGTGCTGATGAGCCAGCCACAAAGTACAGAGGTGTGTGGGCATGCCATTTCATTCATTCACTGCTTTCCTCATGTCAAAACTTAACCCATGCTTAACAAAACGGTGAAGTGTGAGACAAAGATATGTCTGGTTGACCAGAGGGCTGGAGTGATGCTCAGTTTGAAAAACCAGTTTGGGAAGTAATGCTCTACTAATAATAACACTTGAAACCATGAAATATGGTACAGAGTATAGAGTGCTAGGAGAAGGAAGTTCAGAAGAATAAACTATATCTTAGCACTTTAGCCCAGCCTAGTCTTCTTAGAAACAAAGAGACTTTCTAAAATTGTAGGTTTGAAGCACCTTTCTGGTTTGATTTTGTATTCAATTTTGTTTTACAGTACGGACTTCTTTTTAATTTTCTGCTGCTTTAAAATGTTTGGGGAGAGACAAATAATAGTAAATTAAAATACCTCCTACTGATCCAAGTGTGGGATTTGAACGCGAGGCTAACTACTCCCCGTCGTTTATGACTCCCTGAGTAACATATAAGACAGCAGAACAATGAGATTATCAACTCCATTTCTTCGTCTTATTCTTTCATTTCCTATGACACATAAATACTTTTCTTTTCTTCTTTAAAGCAAAGGTCGTCTGTCTGTTCTGGATCTATGTCTCCTTCCACTCTTCCTCCTCATCCTATCCCTGAACCTCCGTCCGCCCCTTGGCCTGAAGTCATGGCTCCCTCTGTCGATTCTTTTCCCTTCAATGACACACCTCCTCCTCTGCCAGCTAAGAAACACAGAAGGCAACAGCAGCAGGACCAGCAGGTAACTAGGACTGGCATTTAGAGTCTGGAAGTTTTACCTTGACGACAAACTTACTGATGTGAAATCTTTTCTTCAGTTTTTCCAAAGATATTTTTTAAAAAGATAAGGTGCATACTCCTTTTTAAAAAAGAGCATTTATTTTGTCCCTAAGAGTGTGGGGATTGTTAGAGAGCTTGAGACCTTGACTGCCCACTCCTGGCTTTCGATACGTTGCAGCTAGTTTCACATCCTCCTGCTTCAGTTCCCGTTCAATCAAAGTGCCACAGCTTCAGGTATTTTTCAAAATCATAATAATTATTTCCATAAAATCCTTGGTATACAAAGTTGCTAGGTCAGCACAAAATATTTTCCTTACACATTATCGAAACCATAATAGTAGACACCATTCCTCTGCTGTGAGTGAAAACTTCCTTAGCATTTTACAGATGTCTCATTTCTTCCTTCTAACAATCCCATGAAATATGAACTATCTCTGTATTGATGTGTAAGGAACTGAGACTCAGTGTTGGTAAGCAGTTTGTCCAGAGTCATATCGCAAGCAGTGCATTTGGTCCATAGAACAACAATTTTTTTATTACATATTTTAAAATTAATAATTTCTTATTCCAAACATGTTGCCCTCTTTTTAGGACATTTTGTGAATACTCATGAACTGCCCTGGTGGCTCAGTCGATAAAGAATCTGCCTACAGTGCAGGAGACCCAGGTTTGATCCCTCGGTCAGGAAGAGACCCTGGAGAAGGCGATGGCAGCCCACTCCAGTACTCTTGCCTGGAGAATCCCATGGACAGAGGAGCCTGATGGGCTCCATCCACAGGGTCGCAAGAGTTGAGCGGCTTAGCCACTAAGCCACCAAACACTTTGTTTTGAAACTTTGAACTATAATCAAACCCTTACATGTATTTGGCCCCAGAAGATCCTAAGGTGTCAGTCAGTAGACCTCCCAAAGTAGGTGAGTTCTGGTTCGTTATGCCTTTCTTTTACCCTTCTTAAAGCTACCTTTCCTATCTATTATCTTTGGTTAAAGGACCATATCTCCTCAGTACTTTTAGGTTAATAAATATCTAGTATAAATAGATAATTGTTAGGTTAAAATGCAGATATTCTCCATGATTGAAATGTTGGAAGATTGATAGCAAATTTGATATCTCAGAGTTGCATTAATTTTTAGATATTTCAAAAGTCCGAGTTTAATATTAAAATGATCCAACCTAAAGAACCTCTAATTAGGAAATAACTTTCCTATCAAAGACGTTTTGGGAAAGGCCAAGAAAAATGTGGGTAAGTTTCAAGTTGGCAAAATGTTGCCTTAGGAGTCTGAAGAAATAAACAAAAGTGAAATGGTCAACAGGAGGATTTTTAAATGTGAGGGACTGCTATGGAGGCTCCTTGGTCAAGATCTTTTTTTCAGTCTAGAAGGATGCCTTCTATGGAAACATTACGTGGATTTGGAGTGTGTTTATGTAATTGAAACATGATTCCATCTTTAAGCCAATTTCCCTGTCTGTACTTTCTCTTCATCTTCTTCCTTCTCCCGTTTCTTATTCTCCTCGCTCTGGGAGCTGTGTGATCACACAGAACTGTCCAGACAGACAAGGGGGGGCCTGCTTACATGCTTTGTCCACTGACTGTTCTGCCATCCACATGGCAGCCACCATGATCACTTGTAAGTTGTCCTGAGGCCCCAAGGCAGCCGGCACTACTGTCAAAGTGACAGGTGGATTTTTCTGAATTTTTCTAGGTTCAGTAATAAATTCTTCTCATGTCTATGTGTCTTACCAAATGTTAGCCCAGGTCTCTTAGTGAACATAAGTTGAACATGTTTTTTCAAGTCTGTGTTAAAATTCCAAAGCTTCTTTGTAAATGCATACTTTTTAATTTCTTTAGTGACCTGTTTCAATTAGTCAAGTTTTGCTATTTTGCTTTACATTTGCACCTAAAGCATTTTAGAAGTCTGGAAGAAAGGAAAAAACAGCACCAGGAAGGCCTCTATCTGAGTGACACTTTGCCTCGAAAGAAAACCACACCTTCCATATCCCCACATTTCAGCAGTGCTACTATGGGGAGAAGCACCACCCCAAAGGTAGGACGTGGGGAGAATCATGGGCTTAACCATCAGTGAGTCTTTCTGGCCTTGTGTTGACTGACATGCAAAGGCCTTAAAGATAATGCTCAATAATAGACCATTAAGTTTGCTTGTTGGGCAGACATCATAAGTGCATTGCACTTTCTATCCTGTTCAGAGGACATTTGGAGTTGTACGCTCTGGGACCAGAGCACCTGGTCCAGGGTATGTTCTGCCACCACCACACAAGTGGTGAGTGGCATTCATTTTCATGACACGTGCCCAGGGCTGCATTCTAGATCTGGAAATTGGAGCATGTAAGCTCTGGATTCTAGGAGTATTAGCAACCAGTATTTATTGGATCATTTCTTGGAAGCTGACACTGGGCTGTGCCTTTTAGGTGTATTGTTTTCACTGTGAAACTCGCCAACACCATGCGGTAGAGGTATTAACCTAATTAGTGTCCCCATTGTACACATGGAGAAGCTGAGGTGGAAGGAAGCTAGGTGCGTGGCCCACGTGTCCTCGGCTGGTTGGCACTGAAGCTGGAGCGTCAGCCCATGTGGTGTGGTGCCTGAGTCGCCCTCGCTCCTGTCCTGATGACTTGCCTGAAGGGTCATGGCAGGGTGAAGGCAAGGGCAAGAGAGAAGGAGGTTCCGAGTGGGACAGACGTTGGCGTCCTCTTCCCCTTCGTCAGAATAACTTTGTTTTTTATCTGTTTTATAAACTGGTGTTCCCAGAATGTTTTACCCTAGGATTTTGTTATTTTAAAAGAGTGCTAAAACCGCTGGGACAGCTAGTACGATTTTCCAGTTTCTAGGCCACTTGATCTCTAGGAGCAAATGGAAGCTGGTGCCCTTGTGATGTGTGGATCACCTCTGTCCTTGTGCATGACGTGCATGCGATCTTGTCCCTGCATCCATCCTCTGCCCCTGGCACATGAAGGGCTTCTGAGTTTTTCTCGAAGGTGGGTCTAGACAGTGTTTTCCCATCTGTCTTCGCTTCTGGAACTGCTCCCTGTGGAGGAACGGCTGTGACGCTGAGGCTGCTACGAAGCTTTGGGCGAGTGACAGCAACTGGCCTGTCGCATTTAGCATCAGTATATTGGTTGCAAAGACCTGCCTTCGCTGCCTTCTGCGCTTAATCAGGAGTTAGGCAAACGGTGGTGTGGCCGTGTCCGAAAGTACTGTTGGGCTTGCAGCTTGCCTGAATTGCTTCCTCCTGGTTCCCACAGGGCCACCTGCCCCTGGGACAGAGCAGCAGCTGTGGCAGCGTGCTCCCCCACTCGCTAGCAACCATGACCAAAGACTCAGAATCTCGGAGGATGCTCAGAGGTAGGTATTTTCTAAGTCCGGGGTCATGCCCTTTGTCAAGCATTAGAATTTCTCAGGGAGAGGGAATCAGAACAGAATTGGGGGTCATTAGGCAGGGGATCAACCAAAGTCCTAAATGTCACTTTTTTATTTTTATTTTTTAAATTTTATTGAAGTATAGTTTACAGTGTTGTATTAATTTCTGCTCTACAGCAAAGTGATTCAGTCAACTTTACTCTTAATGTTTCCCCTTAGAGGGGGAATGTATATATAAATCTCCTTATTGTTGTATTGAGATAAGTTTCCTATATGCACACATGGCTGGTATATACCCATGACACTTTTTATAATTGCACTGGCATTCTCCATTCAGAAAGGCCCCTAGAGAATTACTAACCTTCTTATCTGATTGAAAGAAAGAGAAAAAAGACCACTGAGATCCTGACAGATTACCAGGGCACTTGGCTAAGTCATTCCCCTGGTTTGTGGCTGAGCCACTCTCCCACTGGAGGAACGACTCATTGAGATAAAGATTCACTGAGCTAACACAGAGAACCAGCGGCCCAGCAGACTTTCCTCAGGCCTTCTCATGTGGGATGGACTTTTATGCGGTTGTTAGGTTTCAGGTAGAGTTGGATTCCCAGCATGTTCTATTTCTTTGAAATAATACATTCCATTTCTAATGGGATTCTCAAGCAGTCTGTGTACAACTAGAAGAAAATACTCTAAGGCAATTCCAGAGGTGAGCTTCTTGTGAGAAGATTAGATTTATTGTGTTAAAATGGGGCTTTAGGTCAACTTATATTGGCCTTGACTTTTGAGTGGGTCTGGTGCTAGGTAGCAAAAATGCAAATAAATGACATGATCCTTGCCCTTGAAGTACCTAGTCTCATGAGGAAGACAGAAACGTAACTGATAATTTCAGTCAAATGTAAATGCAGTGTTGGAGCTGTGCCCAGGCTGTGAGTGGGGTGCTGACAGGATGATGGGCATCTTTCCTCTATGTGTTCATTGAAGCTGTTTCCTCTAAGGTGGCCAGGATGCAGTTCTGACTGCTTGGCATCTTTGCTAATGTCACCAGAGAATAGTCACTATTGCTATCAAAAATATATTTATATACTGGTGTATATATATACATGTATACATAATGTGTATGTGTGTGTGGCTAAGTGAGATGTACATACATATATATGTATCCTTGAAAGAGGATTTCATATCATTACCAGTGTGATTTAAGAGTTAATAGAAGTTATGGTATTCATAAAAGTTTATAATATAAGAGAGGTTTTATTTATTTTAATAAAATGCATTTGACTTAACTTCTTTTTTATCATAATTTCTTAATAAACTAAAAATATCCCATAGGTTATAAATAATTAAACATAAATGAGTATATTTGGTTCTCATTTATTATTGTTCACTTGTGGGTCTAGTCTATTTTCTGTTGAAACATTTTTCTGTGATATTTATAGACTTCTTTTTGAATATTTTTCCCACTGGCTGAAGACATCAAAGTTCAGATTGGCCACAACACATACTTTATGTTGAAAGTTTTTTCCTTAGAATAGAGAGTAAGAAACACTAGACCTGAACACCAAATAGATTTGTAAAAATGAAGGGCTGTAAACTATCATTTAAGAGGATTCTTGTGAGAATATGGTGAAACTGAAGGGATGTTTGGTCTCTATTTTTCTCATCTGTGTTCCCCTCAAATAATGGGATGCCCTATGTTAGGTTCATGGAGAAAAAACAGCCAGTTCCCTTAGGTCACATTAGATACCATCTGCCAAATCTGTTGTGTTGACCTCTTTCATGCTCCTGTTCTTCACTGGTAGGTCTTCTGTGCATCCCAGAGGCCCAAAGCCTCAGTCCTTCCCTGCTGCGGCTCTGAGTGGTGTTCCTCTTAAAGAGTTTCATGTCGTGATGATGAGACAGTTCCCAAAGAAATAGAGAAGCATCATGTGTGCTGATGTAAGAGGATGTGATATATCTTGTGAGGCCAGCCTGCCACCTTTGACTCCCCAACCCAGAGGGGGAGGAGTGGGTAGGGGCTGCAGTTTTTAGAGCTACAACAGACTGTAAAAGTTGGCAGCATTTTCTACTAAACCCATACAGGTGGCCCACAAGGACCAGGAAGGATGAATCATAATTTCATTTAGAATTGTTCCACTGTCAGTTGTTGGCGCCATTAAAATAGCAAATGCCAAGTAAAAAGTCCATGGCTTTGAAATGGACCTTGCATATTTTTCATGAACTCAAATAAAATAGACCTTATCATTTTCATGACTTACACTATTAACTTAAATGACCTGTTTTTTTGCTGCTTGTTCATAATGGATCCATCAAGGACAATGGTGTAAGTATAAGCCTTCCTTCAATAAGCACTCTTGTGATAGGCCTGACAGTGTGACTCATGCAAACAAAGGTCTGAGAGCAGAGTTTAAAGCAAAGAGCCCAGGAACTCCACTCTTAAAGTGGTTATTGGCTTTTGTACAACTTGTGAACCGTTCCTTTGTAAGCTTTAGAATGAATGAAATCTTTGTCCTTTTTCTTCTGTCCAATGCAGGAAAGTCCAAGAAAGGTATGACAACCTCCCTGTGTGGTGCTTTTGTTTCCAGCAAGTAGCAAAAGGTCATGTCAAGTCATCTTTAAGAAATGATCAGATTTAAAACTGTACAATGGTGGATTTTTAGTCTAATGATTATTTCTTTTACACAATAGAGGGAAATTGTTGCACATTTGCTAAAAACACAATGCTGCGTGCAGCTGCTGTTCATTCACAGGCAGCTGCATGACCCTCTTTGTATTGGTTTTTTATTGCAAGGTCAGATCATGCAGGAAGCACCAGTGATTCGGAAGCATTGCCTCATAAGACTCAATATCTAGATAAAGCAAAGAGTGGGCTTGTACTGTGTATAGGCTAAGTGTAAGATATGATGTTTCTCCTTTATAAAGGCCAGGTATAAATAAAACAGGCTACGTGAAAGGATGGAAGGATTTAGGAGGCTCCTAATATATTCCATTTAAGACTTAAAACCTAGTATAGGGTGAAAGTGAAAGTCGCTCAGCTGTGTCCGACTCTTTGCGACCCCATGATCTATACAGTCCATGGAATTCTCTAGGCCAGAATACTAGAGTGGGTAGCCTTTCCCTTCTCCACGGGATCTTTCAAACCCAGGGATTGAACCCAGTATAGAGTGAAGAACTGTCTAAATGACTGGCTAGAACAAATGATTCTTATGCTAGGTGATAATAATGCAGGGCATTACAGAACTGATTTGTTATAAAGTTGGATGAACTGTGCTTCAAATCGTTGAATGGCATATTACAAACCTTAACTTTAAAAAGCTATTTGTTAGCATCTTCTTGGAGTAAAGAATTGTTTTATAGATATAATCTTGTTTTTATTCTCCCTGTTTTCTGGTTGAACATGTGTGACGATTTCTCTTTTTTTTTTTCTACAACAAATCGTTTTTGACTGTATGCATGTATCAGAAGCTTGTTTTTGTTTTGTTGACTTCTTGAATTCTTCTCTATAAATTCAAATTTAATCTAAAAGTCTGAGCATCTCCCCTTGCCAAGCTGGTGCTGGTACTAACGCTGTCAGTGGCCGCATGTCGGAAGGGTGTGTTTCTCCTGTCCCCCGTCACCCTTTTTGGTGTTGTATCTTTTTCCCTTTCTCTCTCATTCTTCTCATTCCTGACTTGTCCTGCACCTTCATCTTCCGGCTGTGGACTGTGGTTAGGAAGAATGAATTTCTCAGCAGGTGAGAAATTGTCAGAAATACTGATTAATCTTATCCTCTTAAACCCAGGTTACAAATTTAGGTCATTGCATTTTCTGTATTAAGGCCCAGATAACCATTTTAAGGTATATTAGATACATTTAGAAAACATTAGCAAGATTATATATCCCACAGTGGTTAACTCACAAAGGACTTTTCAGGTGCAGTTAGCCAGAATTCATAGGGATTGGTACTTTAAAAATGATAATAATAAATGGGCCTTGCACATCCAACCTACTGGCTCTTCTGGGACAGTGCAGAATGTTGAGTTGGTTTGGGTTCCATGTATGTGCTATGCTTAGTAACCTGGTGTTACCAGGTCTTACCTTATAAACTTTGTAAAGTACCCAATTCAAACAGCCATTCCTGTCCAGTCAAGAAGGATTTAGAGTATTTACAAGGCCTGTTTTACTCTTTAGATGTTGTCCCACTGCTGAATATTATTCTTGCCACATAATTTAAAAACAAAAACCAAGCAATCTCACGGATTTCGGAAAGTCTCATTTTCCCCCAGTCCACTTACTTTGCCACACCTGAAACAGTAGATGCATTCCACTTCCTTATTTCTTCACTAGTGTATTTGAGATTTATGAATTCACTCAGTGACCTTTTATATTGTGACATCTGATTACTGAACAAATGGGATTCAGTGCTGAACAGGACATACATGGCCCCCTCTGATCACCGACACTTGAGTGGAGGCTTAATCCGGCTTACGCCTCTTCTGGGCTGCTTCACTATACCGGCAGTCATCCTTGGGCCTGCTGCCAGGGAACCCTCCTCCCTCTCCTGAGCCCCTGTCCTATCCTTCTGTTGAAAGTATCTGTACCTTTAAATGGCCAGGCCAGAGCCTGGATCCCAAAACCAGCTCCTAGGAATCACGCTGGTGCAGTTCCAGGGTCACAAAGGAGAGGTCCATACCCTTATTTGTAATTTCAGGGATCACTTGTTTTTTTGGAATTGCTCAGGAAGGAGGAGGCTAAGCCAGGTGACAGGTGAGTTTGTTGTGATCAGTAAAGTGTTGCTGGTGGTGGGGAAAGGAGGGGCTGCTTAAGGTGGGTGTTCCCACTCATATTGGATCCACAGGAAACTAAAATCCTGCCATGGAAGCTACTGGCTAGCAGCAGCCTTTTTCATTTAAGTTGAAAATGCAGGGTGTTATCCTATGACCGGAATGCTGGGAGGCTCTCTGAGACACAGAGCAAAGACATAAAATAAGATAAAACACCCAGCGAGGCGCCCTGGGGAATTCACAGCTGCGGTCCTAGCAGCGCAGACCGTAACAGCAGCTGCTTGTGCCCACACTGGGAAACCTGGGAGTCATTTCAGTTTCCTGTCTCCCTCCCCTGCAGGTGGTAAGTTCATGTTCTTATTCTGTGATACATTTGGGGAAAAAACCCTGGACTATCTGAGGAGCAGGGCATACTTACATAATCGCATTACAGGAACTAGCTTTTCCTCACTGTGAAGAAACTGAAGGGAAGGAACGTTGTGACATGTAATCACCAAGGAGACAATTCTTCTGTTTTAAATGACAAGGTTGTCCTTTAGGGATTTGGTTTTCATACTAAAACAAGGAAATATCTTCCATGTGATTGGTGCCAGCATGAAGTTCTCTTTGCCAATAAGCCTTTTCTGAAAGTGTAAAGAAAGATATATGTGTGACCTTTTCAAATAATCTCTGGTATTTTTTGTCCCTCCCTTTTCCATAATGAATAATTGGAAACAATTTAAAAGGAGCAGTTAGTAATTCCAAAAGTTCAAGTATCAAAGGTAAATATTTGAGTAATGAATTATTTTTCCATGTTTAAGATTGGAAAAAAAAAACGCACAAGCCCCACGCTTATGAATGTGCTGGGTTTTGTAATGCTTTATGCATTAATCATTACAACTGATGCTGTTCTCTCTAAAGCCTCATGGTCTGCTTTTGTGTTTTGCATCTTTCCTTAGCAAAGTGATATGTAGTTTTTACATATGTGTGTGTTTTTGTAATTTATGATTACATCTTACATTAAGGAAACTTATTTTCCCAGAAATGCCTTAACCTGAACTAACTTATTTTAACTTCAATATCTAAACTGCTCTAAACTAGTGGCATGGAAACCCCTCATGGAACTCAAATCATTTTACAGATTTAGTTTTGGTCTATAATGTTTTGTTAAAGCATCACAGATGTGGCATCTGTTTTTAAATGAAAATGTTTAATCAACAGCTGAGGAAGCAGTTTGGAATCACTTGCCTTCTTTTGCCCTCTGGCCTGTTTTTTTGGTCATTTCATTACTAATTAAAAACCTCATAAAAAGGTAGGTAGGGTACAAGAATACAGGGAAAATCCAGATGGTCCAAATATATAGTCTTAACAGGCCTGGTAGTACATTTGATCTGGGAGAAAGTGATTATGAACTATTGTATTGGCTAAAGAACATATTTTAATGAATTGAGGGATTTGTTTATCACTATGCCTCCTGATTCCTGAGTACATGGTAAACAGAGAATTAAAACAAAAGATAATTTGATTTGTGATACCCCAAATCAACCACCAGAAGAAAGCCATAGAATATCACCAAGTAAAGCCTGTGGCCTGGTGTGCCAGCCAAGCAGGTACCAGGGTGAGGAAAGCCCCTTTACTAGAGGCGCTTTTGCTCTTGTGGATACGATCCCTACTTTCATCCGGTTATCACCAACTAGCTGAAGGCTGGTGGTTAAGGCAGAAGAAGGAAGAGAGCTAAAAATATACTAATTAGGCTGATCACAACTATTGGAAGGATTGTTGATTCTGAGTGTTTTAAATAAGAATTGGCAGATGGGGATTTGAAAAAAAAAAAAAAGAATGAGAAAAACGTGCAGTTGGAACATTAAGCAAAGTAGAAATGTTAGTGATACAGGTTTCTCAGATCCTACACCTAGATGATCTACTTGCTGTTCTATGACCAGATCAAGTACCTTTGAAACTGGAATACCACTGAAGAAGTGAATGCCCTAAGAGCCTCATGTCGCTTGTCATAAGAAGTGATTTCTCTGTATAAATGAATTATACAATTAAAAAAAGAGTCACACCCATTAAAAAAAAAGAAGTCATCTTGCTTTGCTTAAACCCAGCTATTGTTAGAGGATTTGAGTCTTGAATTATGTTTCTGTTTTGGTTTTGTGTGTGGGTTTCCATGTGAGCTGATGTATTATTCTCCACCGTGCTGAGATGTAGAAATGGCATAGGAAAGTGTCAAGTGATCTGCTGACAAAAAAAAAAAAAAAATCACTCACAAGACCACTTCTTTGAAACTCATGCTTGCCCTGAGCATGATGCTGTTTCTTTGATCTTCTTGGCTTCAAAACAAATTAGACCAAGGCCCCAACTTCATAGGCAGATGTTTTGGGTTGCTGATTTGAGTGAGAGTCTTAGAAGATCTAAGACTGAAAAAATGAGGCATACGAACATATTTATGGCTCTCTCCTTAGGATATAATCACCAACAGATGAGTGAAGGACAAAGGCAGAAGTCTTCTGAATTTTACAACCGCACAGCATCTGAATCGAATGTCTACTTGAACAGTTTCCACTACCCAGATCACAGCTACAAGGACCAGGCCTTTGATACTCTGAGCCTAGACAGCTCTGACAGCATGGAGACCAGCATCTCTGCCTGCTCACCTGACAATATCTCTAGGTAAGATGTACTCCTGGGGAAGATGTCTGGTTTGGAAAAGCACTTGCTTGTTTCAAAAAGTAAAGCCATCAGTCTGAGGCAGTGTGTATGTACAAGCCCAAATTTCTGAAACAAAAAGAGCTACCATACAGAAGAGGGTTGAGTGTCCTGGTGGTCTTTGGAAGTACTTTCTTTGTATCCAGAGTGACTTGAGCCAGTCACACACCATCTAATCCATTTTCTCCATTATTTCTTTACACCTGACTTCACACGTATACTGTGCTTCAAAATGGATTTGCCTCTGTTGGTTGACTCCAAACTTCATTAGGACTGGTTGTAAAGATTTAACCATTCACATTTGTGTTCGTACTTCGAAGCAAGCAAAAGTGAACTTACGGGATTATGGCCAAAAGTGCATCTAAAATATAAATCTAGTTATAGGGCTCCTTCAAGAGCTTGTGATGATGCCTTGTAACCTTTTAAGTAAAGTCAGACCTCAGAGCCTGGCATTCTAGATCCAGCCCAACTCTGCATTCATGCTGTCCTGCTACACCTCCCAGAGCTTATTCATTGAGAGGGCAATGAATTCTCAGATTCCTGTGCCTTTGACCATGTTGGTTCTAGCCCTGGAATCATGTCATCTGTTGTTGCTTTTATTTATATGCTCATTCACTGCACAGACCCTTAGAGAGTACTCTACAGGTAACAGTGAGCTGAAGCTGACTCAAACCAGCTGCAAGAGCCAGAGGTGCACGCCTCCTCCTCCCTCTGCCATCAGTGACGTCGTGTTGCTAGTCTGAGATGGGCCACAGTGGGAGTGTTCACGCCACATAATCAGGGCTTTTGTTTTACTCCAGAGAGCTGATTTACCAGCACACCACTGTCTAGAGTCAGTTCTTCCTTTCATTTGTGTATTCCCTCAACCTGTGCATACATTTGTGTATTCCCTCAACCTGCGCATACTGAGCGTTGAGAGTGTCTAGCACTGCAAAATGTCTTTACCGTCCCCTGCCCCCTCCCGCTTTAGCCTGAAGACAGTCTCCTCACCATTTAAGCTCAAACCTAAGTTGGAAACTCATGAAAATTTCTCCTTCGAGAATGTTTTTCTTTCATGTTTCCATGGAAGTTGATACTTTTTTCTGTTGTATCACTGATCACATTGCAGTATAAAAATTTTCCTTCAGTAATTAATTGGCACATTCCTAAATGTCAAGGAGGATGTCTAATTATCTTTTGGTTTCCACATTCAGCAGAAATCTTGGCACATAGTAGGTATTCAGTTAGTGTTGGCTGAATAAATACCTCAGGATATAGTAGACATACTTTCAATTTTGATTTTTTTCTTTTTTTGTTCTGTTTCAATTGGCTGAAAACCATTATGATTTCAACCCAAGGAACACCCAGTGTTTAATAATGTCCATTGAGCAATTGTGTGTCTGAAGTGAAAATGACTAATTGAATGATGACCGCCAAACAAATTTTCCTCTATTGCAGTGAAGTCACAGGCTAAGGACAGGAGCTCTCTGGGCCTTACCTGACAGCTAACTGTGCTGCTTGAAGTGGATCACATATCTCTCTAGGTCCTGATTTGCTAATCTGCTAAATGGTGTATTGTTCCTTGAGTGCAAGAGGATGATGGATTTTTAAATATTTTTGTGGTAAATTATCATGATGTATATAGAATTTCTTTACAAAGTTTTGAAACATTTGCTTCTCCCCTTGCCCCGCCAAAAAGGAGTGACAGAGACAGAGAGAAAGTAATATCGGCAAGGTGTTCTTAGCTTTGAGTTAGTGTCTCATAAATGGAAAGGATTTTGAGAGACCCAAATCTAACCAGATATTATAGCCAGGAAATTTGGGGAGTGGAGGAAAAGAAAATGGACTTCCCTGGTGGTCTAGTGGCTAAGACTCTGCGTGCCCAGCACGGGAGGTCTGGGCTCTGTCCCTGATCAGGGAACTACATCCCACACCCACAACTAGAGGTTCCATGTGCCACAACTAAGACCCAGTGTAGCCAAATAAATAAACATATATATATATATATATATATATATATATATAAAGGATAAACACTACATTTTTTGGTATATAGAATACAGTGTATTTTAATTCTGGCATTATAATAGGTGAAATACTGATATTACTGAATACATCCTGCCAGAGAAGGAAAGGAATTATTGGGGAAAAACACTAAAGCGACCATGAGAATTATAGGTATTTCTCCTTGTCACATGAGAAATTTAATTTAAATTTAAGGAGAGGACTATGTAAAGACTAAAGATATTTTTTTGTTGCCATTATTATTTAATATCAGAGGGGTTAGTATTTCATTTCATTTAATATTGGAAAATGCAGTATCTCACTTTTTAAAAAATGAAAGACACTTGAGTGTGTGGAAGGACTAGGCCTCAAAGCATCCATCTCTTGCTCTGGGTGTTCTCGTAAGGCACTGGCTGTTCCCACCAGGGTGTCCGAGAGCCATGCGGGGGTGCCAGGAGCTGACATTCCCAGGTCAGAAAGCCTAGAACGTTGAGTGATTATTCATAAATGCCAGTAAACTGACCCATTGCATGTGTTACTTTTGAATAACGGGACACCAAAGTCAGCAACTTGGCAACTATTGTGTAACAGTGGTGGGAGGAATAAAAGTTGATGGTGCGATCATTTCATTTCCTAGTGTAGTGATCTCAGAGGGACTTTTTGGGTTTCTGAGACACTATGCCCTTTTGAAAGTTGTTATTTTGAAAACATCAGACTACCTACCCAAATAACTGTGAATATAACAAGATTCCTCTGGGTGAACCCCTGATAGCATGGCCTTTTTTATCCTTTCTATTTTTGAGCCATCTTTAATAAATAAATACACTCTATATGTTTTCCTATATTGGTGGCTTTTTCTGCTCCATTTTCTGCTCTCTGCCCCTTTATCCCCTCCAAAAACTAAAAATAAGTGTACATCCCTTCAAATGATTCCCTCCTCAAACCCCATCTCTCGTATTTGAAGGTGGTGAACGGCAGCATAGCAGTGAGTACAGAAAGTTACCTCAAAGGGAGCCATTTCAATCAGATTTACCAAGATGCTTGCTCCTTGGAAGAATAGCTATGAGAAAGCTAGTCTGTTAAAGAGCAGAGACATCACTTTGCTGACAAAGGTCCGTATAGTCAAAGCTGTGGTTTTTCCAGTAGTCATGTATGGATGTGAGAGTTGGACTATAAAGAAGGCTGATAATCAGAGAATTGATGCTTTCAAATTGTAGTGCTGAAGAAGACTCTTGAGAGTCCCTTGGACAGCAAGGAGATCAAACCAGTCAATCCTAAAGGAAATCAATCCTGAATATTCAAGGAAGGACTGATGCTGAAGCTGAAACTCTAATACTTTGGCCACCTGATGTGAAGAACTGACTCACTGGAAAAGACCCTGATGCTGGGAAGGATCGAGGGCAAGAGGAAAAGGGTGTGACAGAGGGTGAGATGGTTGGATGGCATCACTGACTTAATGGACATCAGTTTGAGCAAGCTCCGGGAGACAATGAAGGACAGAAAAGCCCAGTGTGGTGCAGTTCATGGGGTCACAAAGAGTTGGACACGACTTAGTGACTGAATGGCGAACAGCAAGAAGCTTAGATCTAGAGACTTCAGGACAGCAGCCAGCAAAATCTCAATTCACTTCTTTTTGTTCGCCCACCTACATTTTCTTTAAACGGGAATGACTCCGCTGGATGTGCAGAGTAAGAGGGCAGCGTTATTTCTGGCAGGTGCTCCCTGTGACCTCCGGCGTTTTCCGTAGTTACTTCACGAGAGCTGACCCAGCGCTGCTAGCATCGCGGATTACCAATCACCATGGTCAGAAATTACTGATTGTTATTGTTCAGTCACTCAGTCGTGTCCAACTCTGCGACCCCATGGGCTGCAGCACACCAGGCTTCCTTGTCGTTCACCATCTCCCGGAGCTTACTGAAACTCATGTCCATGGAGTCGGTGATGCCATCCAACCATCTCGTCCTCTGTCGTCCCCTTCTCCTCCTGCCCTCAATCTTTCCCAGCATCAGGGTCTTTTCCAATGAGTCGGCTCTTTGTGTCAGGTGGCCAAAGTATTGGAGTTTCAGCTTCAGCATCAGTCCTTCCAATGAATATTCAGGATTGGTTTCCTTTAGGATTGACTGGTTTGATCTCCTTGCATTCCAAGGGACTCTTAAGTCTTCCCCAACACCACAGTTAGAAAGCATGAGTTTAAGTGTGCTGTCAGATTCTCTGAATGTCAAAAATTGAAGCCAAAGTAGAAGATGCCTGCAAAGGTCTAGTATAAATAAAAGGAAGAGGGAGAAAAGAAACAAACATTTCTCTTTTGTGCCATCTACCTAAAAATATTCATGCTACTCTAAGATAAGCTTGTACCCATTTTATGAAGGAAAAATAAATGGGATAAACATCAGGAAAATGGATAAAAAGGAACTGGTGTTTGGCATGTGTAGTATGAGAGCACATCCTAATGGGAACTTTTCGAAGATAGGTAGAAAGAGGTCTCAGAGAAGGCGATGGCACCCCACTCCAGTACTCTTGCCTGGAAAATCCCATGGACGGAGGAGCCTGGTGGGCTATGATCCATGGGGTCACAAGAGTCGGACACGGCTGAGCAACTTCACTTTTACTTTTCACTTTCATGCATTGGAGAAGGACATGGCAACCCACTCCAGTGTTCTTGCCTGGAGAATCCCAGGGATGGGGTCGCACAGAGTCGGACACTGAAGTGACTTGGCAGTAGCAGCAGAGAGAGGTCTTCCCTGGTGGCGTAGATGGTAAAGCATCCACCTGCAATGCAGGAGACTCAGGTTTGATCCCTGGGTCGGGAAGATCCTCTGGAAAAAGGAAATGGTAACCCACTCCAGTATTCTCGCCTGGGAAATCCATGGACAGAGGAGCCTGGCGGGCTGCAATGCATAGGGCAGCAAAGAGTCGGACTCGACTGAGTGACTATCACACACACAGAAAGAGAAATAAAGAACTAAAAAGTTTTCTCTTTTTTAGATTTTTTAAAAAATGACGTGTTGAAATATCCTGAAATTATTCATGTTTTAAAGAGGGAGCTCCATGCTGGAGTTCTAGAAGCATAAACTTGGTCTTGTGGTTCATTGTATCATAAAAGCCAGTGATAGGATTACAGAACTACTCCAAGTTGCAGGTACCTTTGCCTTACACTTTTTGTCGAGACACCATCTTTGTGTCAAGCAGAATATTCTTGGAGTCGGATGATGTTTTTACTTTTTCAGTATCATTACACTGTACACAAACATAAAGCTAAGAAAACAGGTCTTTTGTCTGAAAAGACAGCAGCTGAAAGTCAGTTCTATTCTGCTAAAATTATTGAATGAGCTCATAGGGTGTAATGTTCTGAATACTACCTACTACCTATGAATACTGAATACTACCTATGGGGTTGAGGGCATCCAAGGTTGAGCTTGGTTTTAAGAGATACTTCAAACAGACTCTCAGATACTTCTTATCCCTTTGTTTTATTCTGCTTTCTAACCAAGGTAGTCAACATAGCATTTGCATTTTATTCTAGGGATTTCTCTCAGAAGAGATACAGAAAACCAGAGAATTTCAGAGGAGGGCAGAGCTTGCAAAGGGACCAGGTAGTCTACTGTACAGAGAAAGATTAGACATTTTATCAGGAGTAATAGTTTTCTTGACCTGAAAAAATAATCAAGAAGATGAATTGGCAGTAAATGCCCTGGCTCACGGCTCTCCATTTAGCGGCAGCATCGGTGCGCTGAGGCAGTCGTGGAGAAGTTTTCTGTCTGTGTGGACAGTCCTGTTTGTTTTTTGTTTTGTTTTATTTATTTGTTGTATGATGATGTTCTCGTTTCCTTTTTTCTTCCTTTTTCTGTTTTTTCCCTTGCCTCTAAAGTGAATATTCTAAAGCAAATTCAGATTTTGCCAAAAGGTATTATTCAGCACTGAAAACTAAATCTGCTATTTAGATTCCTTTACCCTTGAAAAAGTTTCATTTTTCTTTATGACTATGGGTTTTTACCAAAGTTGGTCACATAAGACAAATAATCTTCAGTTGATAAAATAGAACATGGCCAAGTAGAGAATAAGGAGTTCATGATCTGAGCCACAGTCAGCTCCCAGTCTTGTTTTTGCCGACTGTATAGAGCTTCTCCATCTTTGGCTGCAAAGAACATAATCAATCTGATTTTGCTGTTGACCATCTGGTGATATCCATGTGTAGAGTATTTCTTCTCTTGTGTTGTTGGAAGAGGGTGTTTGCTGTGACCAGTGCGCTCTCTTGGCAAAACTCTATTAGCCTTTGCCCTGCTTCATTCTGTACTCCAAGGCCAAATTTGCCTGTTACTCCAGGTGTTTCTTGACTTCCTACTTTTGCATTCCAGTCCCCTATAGTGAAAAGGACATCTTTTTTGGGTATTAGTTCTAGGAGGTCTTGTAGGTCTTCATAGAACCATTCAACTTCAGCTTCTTCAGCTTTACTGGTTGGGGCATAGACTTGGATTACCATGATATTGAATGGTTTGCCTTGAAA
>CM035295.1:415292-475264 GCA_020226075.1 Hydropotes inermis | reverse complement strand
ATCCAAGGCCAAATTTGCCTGTTACTCCAGGTGTTTCTTGACTTCCTACTTTTGCATTCCAGTCCCCTATAGTGAAAAGGACATCTTTTTTGGGTATTAGTTCTAGGAGGTCTTGTAGGTCTTCATAGAACCATTCAACTTCAGCTTCTTCAGCTTTACTGGTTGGGGCATAGACTTGGATTACCATGATATTGAATGGTTTGCCTTGGAAACGAACAGAGATTAGTTGACTCATTGGAAAAGACCCTGATGCTGGGAGGGATTGGGGGCAGGAGGAGAAGGGGACGACAGGATGAGATGGCTAGATGGCATCACTGACTCAATGGACATGAGTTTGGGTAAACTCCGGGAGTTGGTGATGGACAGGGAGGCCTGATGTGCTGCGATTCATGGGGTTGCAAAGAGTCAGACATGACTGAGCGACTGGACTGAACTGAAGTAGAGAAAGTAAGCAAAACTAGTCATCTTTTTTCCATAAATGGCCAAGTGATTTCATATTATTTGGCTATCATACAGTAATCATATATGAGATCAGAAATGTCCCTGCCTTCTAAAGAAGGTCGGAAGTTGAAGCAATGGGAGGAAGCATGACTCACTCCCATTTGGAGAAACCAATGAGTGTCTTGTGCTCCAGTTAATATATTAAAAGTGTGTCTTCAGCGACTGCAGACCCTCCCTTGGCATGCAAGGTGCTAGCCAAATTACATTTCATTTGTTCCATGCCCTGATACTGACAAGTCTAGGCTTCACCCTAAATTCCTACCGCCATTGCATTTGGTTCTCTCTGCAGGTACAGTTCTGCTCCCTCCCCGCAAAGTGTCAGATAGAGTAGCAGTATCATAGAGTAGCATATGTTTTGCTAAATAAAGTGCTTTACATATCAATGGAATCTTAAAATCAACAATAGCAAAAGTATAGCTATGGAGAACAAGTAGGTGTCCATGGATAAAAATTCATTTACTCTTAACAAAATAACCAAAGTAGGGATTTCCCCAGTGGTCCAGAGGTTGGTGGGGGGGAGGCGCAGATTCAGCCCCTGCTTGAGGAACTGAGGCCCCTCATGCCACAGGCGTGTCACCCCGTGTGCAGCAGCAAAGACCCAGCATAGCCAAAATTTTAAAAAGAATTTTTTTTAAGGAACTTTGACATTGTAGTTTTTTAAACGAATGACTTTAGGTGCCTAAGAGTTATGAAGATGTAATGTCGTAAATGTTAATATGTGTTTTCTATGAGATGTTTTCGGAAAATTCAGTTGGGCTGCCCTGTTGGCATATGGGGTTTTAGTTCCGTGACCAGGTGTCACACCCATGTCCTCTGCATTGGAAGCACGGAATCTTAACCACTGGACCACCACGGAAGCCCCTAAAGAGTTTTTTTCTTCATTCTTGCTGGTTGAAGAGAACGGAACGTATCCCTTTGTACCTCCCTCCTTCAGCCCACTGAAGTATGAGGGGAAATATGCTTTATTCCTGTCTTTCTCATGAGGAAACACCGGGCTAAAAACTGGCCCACATTCACTCTGCCAAGTCAGCCTAACTGTTAAGCTTCTGAGGATCCACCATGCCTAAAGCCGTCCTTCTCCTTGATGGATACATTTTGTAATCGGGCTGGCAGTACTGATTTTTTTTTTTCTTTTTTAGCTTTAATTTTTTAAAGCAGTTTTAAAGTCACAGCAAAATTGAAAGGAAGGTACATAGATTTCCCATATACTGACTCCCACCACATATGCATACCCTACCCTTTTATCAATAACCCCCACCAGAGTGGTACGTTTGTTACAATTAACGAACCTACGTTGACACAGCACTATTACCCAAAGTCCATAATTACAAATTATATGGATTCACTCTTGGATTTGGACAAGTATATATCGTGATCCATCATTATTGTGTCAAACAGTATTTTCATTGCCCTAAAAATCTTCTATGCCCTGTCTATTCATCCTTGTCTCCCTTCCTACCCTCCCCACTTCACATTGCTGGTAACTGCTAATCTTTTTACTGTCTCCATAGCTTTTTTTCCCCAGAATGTCATATAGTTGGAGGAATAAAATATTTGGCCCTTCAGATTGGCTTCTTTCACTTAGTAATTTGCATGTATAGTTCCTCCATGTCTTCTCATGACTTGATGGCTCATTTCTTTTTAGTACTGAATACTACTCCATACATAGTCTGGATATACTGTGGTTTATTTATTCATTTACTTACTATAGGATATCTTGGTTGCTTCCAAGTGTTGGCATTTGTGAATAAAGCTGAAATAAACATGTGTGCACAGTACTGATTTTAAGATAAACTATATGTCCTTAATTACTGTGGTCATTTCTCTTCAAAAAAACTCTTAGCACTGTGTTTGAAACATCCAAGGTTTGAGTTGATCAACAGTATGGTTTAAGAAGATTATGCTAACAGTTATCTTATTCATTTTTTTTATCTTATTCATTTTTATGTGAATTAATTTTATATGAATGTGTGTTTCAAACATGAACCCCTACTGTGTGCCAGGCTCTATGCTTGGAGGATACAGGCACAAAAACCCAAGAGAGTCTAGAAAATAAAACATATTTGGGACTTCCCTGGTAGTTCAGTGGCTAAGACTGTGTTCTCAATGCAGGGGGCCAGGGTTCAATCCCTGGTCAGGGAACTAGATCCCACATGCCTCAACTAAGACCCAGTGCAGCCAAATAAATAAATAAAAATATTTCTTTAAAAAAGAAAACATATTTAAGTGACTGTGCAAGTATAGTTGCATGAGACATTGCTTTTAAAGCTCTGAAACCTTGAATGCAGTGTTCTCATTGGTATGGTGGTATGGGCTTTATTCACACAACTGGCCACCACCCTTCTATTGCACCTGTAAGAGAAGTCATTTTTTACACTTGATCTTAGCCAAAAGGGCGAGAAGCGATGAGAAGTCATTTTTTAATTGACCATCTTAAATCGCCATGTAAGAAAGAAAACAGCCAGAAGCATGAGGTATAGCCGGAAAGTAGCTGGTGACGCGTGATCCCAAACCAAATCAAGTGACTGCCAAACTTAAGGGTCATCCGCATTGACTCTGGCGGTAGTTCTGTTGGTCTGGCATCTCTGAATAGTTAAACTAATGAGAAGGCCTCCTACAGGCCAGAATTTCTAACCTTTGGAGGAAACATATTGAGGACACACTTAGTATAATTTGGTTTTGCCTTATATATGAGTAGAGCTCTTCATGTGGTGTTGTTTCCCTTGCCTGTACTTGCTCTTCTAAACTGAAGTAACTTTCACCTAGAGTTGTCAGAGTTGAATTGCCTTGCCTCATCAGACCGATAATTCTTGTAAGCAATATAATTTCATATTGGATCTTGTGTGTGTGTGTGTGTGTGTGTATCTTATAAGACATCAGTAAGAAGCAGTATTCTTAAAAGGTTTTTGTGTTTTCTTCAGTGCCAGCACTTCAAATATTGCCCGAATAGAAGAAATGGAGAGACTTTTGAAGCAGGCTCATGCAGAGAAGACAAGGCTGCTTGAATCCAGGGTAGGCCTAATATCTTTATGCCAGAGGTCAGTGATGTGGTGGTTCAAGATGCCCTGCACTTGACACTGGAAAACTGTCTTCAGGCCTCAATAAGCAGTGGGACCTTGGAATAGTCACTCTACCTTTCTTGGCCTTATTTTCTTTTTATTCTTTTTAATTTTTTGGCCACACCAAATGGCTTTTGGGAGAAAGAAATGGCAACCCACTTCAGTGTTCTTGCCTGAAAAATTCCATGGACAGAAGAACCTGGTAGCCTACAGTCCACGGGATCTCAGAGTCCGACGCGACTGACTGCACACACGAATGGCTTCTGGGGTCTTTGTTCCCTGACCAGAATTGAACCCAGGCCCTCCAAGTGAAAGCAGAGAGTACTAGCCACTGGGCCAATGGGGAAATCCCACTGGCCTCGTTTTCTTTTTGAAAAAGTGAGAGTGTTTGAGAGATGTTCTCTACAACTCTTTACTGTACTACCGTTTTTTAAGTGTAAAATCTATATAGTATGGGCATAATGAATTCTCTGTATTACCTTTTCCCCTCAATGGCCCATTTGTTTGCCTGCCGGGAGGAAGGAGGAATGGCAGGTCTTCACACATTCTCCCTGCCTTGCCAGTTCATGGTCAGGACACTATTATAATATTAAAACTCCCATGTTGTCATGACTGTATTTCAAGCCAAAGTCTGCACTTCCTTAGGAATCCCCCAGATGCCTTTGCATCCTGCCTGAAAGGGAGCCTCCCTTCCTCCTCTGACTTCCCGGCTGCTTCCTCTGCAACCTTCAGCCAGGAAGCCCCAGAGCAACAACAGGAATTGGAAGGACCCACAGCCATCCAAGAAAGGCTAAAAGTTGACTAGTCTTGGGTCGCCATTAACCTTTTTATATTAAAAATGGAGAGTTGGAGTCATCAATATGAAAGGACTGAACAGTCACAAGCTGGGTTTCACTTAATATTCCATTGTTAACTATATGTAGTGGCTGCATTTCTGCACAGGAATGATTTGAAAGCTCTGTGAGCGGTGATTACAGATGTTTTACTCTTGGTTATACACTGTAAGAATCTCACCTATAAAATTAGGAATTGCCTAGTGAGATTTTTATATATATATATATATATATATATATATATGCATTGGAATTATTCGAGTATAACCAGTATGTCTGAAATTTTTTTTCTGCATGATACCTAGGAACGAGAAATGGAAGCCAAGAAACGCGCTCTGGAAGAAGAAAAACGACGTCGAGAACTCCTGGAAAAACGACTGCAGGAAGAAACTAGCCAGAGGCAGAAGTTAATCGAAAAGGAAGTAAAAATAAGGGAGAAACAAAGGGCACAGGTGGGTCGATCAGTCTGGATGGGCTGGAGTAGATTGCCCCCTGGTGGTCATTTTTTTAAAAGCTATGTTAGTGGGCCAAAAACACCTATTTCAAAACTCATTGGGTACAATTAACAAAATGACATTTTCATGGGAAGACACTTTTTCTTCTACCCATTTGTTAGAGTATATTTAAAAAGGAGAATTTTTTTGGAGCAACTTTGAAAGTTCAGCTAGATTCTTTGCTGGAAACAAATAGAACACCCAAACCGAGTTGAGAAAAAGAGATTCTATTATGTCATCTTTTGGAAACAGACACTTCAGCACAGAATACTTTAACCAGCCCAGTTCCTTGCTGGTGGAATTTATATTTATGGTGGAATTAATTTTAAATTAATATCAATGGTGGGATTTAATTAATAATACTTTGAATTGTTTTCCTAACCACACGGTGTCATGGTGATGCCAGTCCACACACATGGCCATAGGATTGCTGAGCTCAGCAGAACCGCCTACTCTGCCTAACTTCCTATCTATCTCAAGCATCCTGGAGTTTGCTCCTGTCACTAGAACTGCTACATAATATATGCTTTCTGAGACACTAAAGTAAAATTTTAAGTACCATGTAATTTAAAGGTCAAGTCAGCTTTACCAAGGCTTACTAGATTTAAAGATAAAAGGTACCAGTTCCCTTGTTCCTTCCAGTTGCTGGCAGTTTGAAGCTCAGCAGTGAGAGACTTGCCTTCATCTGTGGCACCTGTCTAGAGCCAGAGTACCATGGAATCAAAGGCAAAATAAAGGAAAAATCCAAGTAAAACGTGTTCATTTTATTTCATTATGCCAAACCTCTGTCACATTTCGATTTGCATAAAGGTCATCCATGACTATTTGGTGTCTGAAGCCTAACCAAAGGCACAATTCTATTTTAATCTCAATGATTAGTTTTGTTTCCAAGTATGTGACTAGGTTATGTTCCCCCAGGACAAAGGGGTGGGGTAGTTTCACAGCATAAAGTACAAGACCGTTTTAGAAATATTACTCACGGCGACTTGAACTTCCGAGTCCAGATGAGCCCCGAGTCCAGATGAGCCTCTGCTCCAGCTGCGGTAAATTAAAAGACCCCAGTGTACACCTCTTCAGTGTCTGGTCCCCGACAGCTCACTGGGTACAGCTTTCATTCCACATTCTTACCTTATTTTAACTTTGCCTTCCAAAACACCTCTGCCTTCAGTTTCTATCAGAGAGTATATGCAAATCAGCATGCACACACATACTTGGGGTATCTGGTGGGGGCTGTACTTACTAAATGATGTCCAGTCAGTTCCATCATGTCTGAGGTTACATAAGGAGAACTGTTGTTGAGGTTGTGGTAGGGAGAACTCCTGGAAACATTACAGGAGAGGGGACCTCATCTGCAAGAAGCAGCCGAGAGAATGTCATGCCTTATTGCCTTATGTTTTTGTCTTGTTATCGGCCGTGCCAAGCGGCATATGGGATCTTAGTTCCCCGACCCGGCATCAAACCCATGCCCCCTGTGTTGGAAGTATGGAGTCTTAACCACTGGACCGCCAGGGAAATCCCTTCCCTGTTTTAAGTGCTGAGTACCTCTTTTAAAACTAAGGTAAATGACATGTTTCCATTTTCTCATCTGGCCTTTACAAGGAATAGAGTCTGTTGGCCTGAGTTTATTCGCATCCCCCCCTCCCCATACCATAGCATTTTTCTTTAAATGCCATCCACTTAGATTCCAAATGACAATGTTTAAGTTCTCATAATTGCATGGACGTTTTAACACTTAGGCTTTTCAGTTCATAAACATCTGTGACCTAAAACCAAACAAAGAGCTATAGATTAGATGGCCTCATGCATTTTCAGGCTCGACCTCTGACCCGCTATCTGCCTGTGCGGAAGGAAGACTTTGATTTGCGGAGCCACGTAGAGACTGCTGGCCACAATATTGATACGTGTTATCATGTGTCAATCACAGAGAAGACCTGCAGAGGATTCCTCATCAAAATGGGTGGAAAAATTAAAACCTGGAAAAAACGCTGGTTTGTTTTTGATCGGAACAAGCGCACCTTCTCTTATTATGCAGGTGGGTCCTAAAAAAAATCTGAGTGACGTTCAAATCAGGAGTTTTCTGTTAAAGAACAAAAGCAATAAAATGCAGAATAAATCAGTAAAGTGATAAGTAATAGATTAATGGCAATATTAGCTTGATCGATGTGTATTGTATTCAGGTCATATGGTCCAGTATTTACGAATTTTCTCTAGAAATAAAATTACATTTTTAAAAAGTGTGAGTCAGTTTGTTCTGGTTCTGAAATAAACTCAAACCCAAATAAATATTAAATGGAATTTATTTTTTAGACTGAAATATTATCTTTTAAACTGTGAGATCAGAAAAGGTTTCTATTTATTTATTTATGGTCATATGCCCTATTTAAGTCACACACAATTAGGCAGCTTAGCTGACAGCCATTCAGCTCTAGTTCATGGTAATTTCAGCAGTGAAAAGCTCCTCAGTGAACTAGTGAGGAAGTTAAGTATTTACTAGGTGACTGGAATATTTTTGGATTCTTTAAATGATAAATTATGAGACTCGTACCCTACTGAATCCTCTATGAATACAGGAATATTTGTGTAACCAGTGTACTTATTAAGCCCCTTATCTGCACATAGATTTCGTATGAAATATGTCCTTTAGCCACACAAGTAAAGCTGCACTCTCTTCTCAGCTGCCGAATAAGGGTGGTGTCAGACTAGAGGTGATAAAGACACCTGCCTCAGGGTGACAGTGCCAGCATTTATGGGCTTTGTTGGGAATTGTTACAAAGTGTAGCAAGGTAATGAATTAAAAAACAGTCCAGTCTTTTAATCTGCAGGGTGTGGTCAGGTGTGTTTATCAAGAAAGGTGAGAAACCCCCGAGCATGTGGAAGAAAGGAAGCTCTGGCTATGGAGCCCCAGAAGCCCGGAGTGAAGGGTGGGCGGGGTGCGTGCCTTTAAGCAGGGGCTTTTTGTGTGGGGCTCCAGTTGCTGCCGAGGTGAGCACGTGGCCTGACTCTCACTGGTTACCTCGTTTGGCCTTTCTGACTTTGGGGTTTTTTTTGTAAGAATCCAGAGACAATATCTTCAGTTAGTACAATAGAAGAGATGCCTATGTAATAAATGCCAATTCTGTGTCTGCAAAATGCATAAAGAAATTTTGTCAGTCTCCACTGACAGCCTTAGCCAAAATTTTAAAATAATTCAAATAAAACAACTTTGCTCATCTCGGCTCCTATTTTTTAGGAGCCTTATTTCATTCTTTCTTCAGTCTGAGAGGTGAGAGGTTCAGAGCTTCTTTCTGGTCCATGTAAATGTTTTTCAAATTTAAACTTCTTAGTGACCAGTTTTCAATTTTTTTTTAAATACCAAAATCTTTTGGTATATGAACGATTGCTCAGAACCCTAATACCTAAAACAGACAAAAATCATATTTAATTCAGGTTTTAATATTTACAGATTGTATAACTGACTGGTGAGACCTAACTTGACAAGCAAAACGCTGCCCATTTGGCTCTGTTTGCAGCCACCATCAGTTTTCCTGCTCCCACCCTCCCCACCCCGACTCTTTCCCAGACCACCAAGCACAGAAGTCGATCAGCCCGCAGGCTTGCCCTGCAGGTGCAGTGCAGGCTGGGCTTGATCCCACAGGCGCCACGGGATCACATCCCACGTCAGCAAGCCAGCCAGCGTGGTCAGTGAGCATGGCCTGCGTGCAGGGCCTGAGCCAAACTCAGGTCTCCCAGCCATTGTATGGCTGGTCTAGAATTGAGTCAGTTCCCTGTTAAGGCTCCAGCAGGTCTTTTGCAGCATTGTGGGTGCCGCTGATGGTAAAGAGCCTGCCTGCCAATGCAGGAGACGTAAGAGATACCGGTGTGATACCTGGGTTGGGAAGCTCGCTGGAGGAGGGCACAGCAGCCCACCCCAGTGTTCTTGCTTGGAGGATCCCATGGACAGAGGTGCCTGGTGGGCTACAGTCCATAGGGTCACACAGAGTCGGACACAAGTGAAGCAACTTAGCACTCAGCACACAGGTCCTAATGAACACAAATACATACACATGTGCTTAAGTAGCTCTTTTAGGATGCAGTTTTAGAAGCAAAATTGCTGAGTAAGAGAATTTTGGCACTTGCCATTGTGTATGTTTTACCAAATTGACTTCCAAAAGAAGCTTTCTTATTTGCATTTCCTCCAACAGTGTATGATAAGAGCCTCTTTCTGTGCTTCCTCATCCATGATTTTGAGATTTTTAAAAAATGTACTTGCATGTGTTATCAACCCTGCAGAGATTAAATTACAAATATCTCTAGAACTTACTGTTCTTGTTAGTCATTACAGGTGATGCTGTTTGGTTGGTGGTTTTGGTGTTGGTTTTGGTTTCTTTAATGTTTGGTTTGGTTTTTATGGCAAATATGATGAAATCTTTGGAAACAGTTTGAAAAGCGTTGCATTGAAAAGACATTAAATTATTGACATGAAGCTCTGTTGCGAACAGGATTAAAAAAAACAGAGTAGACAAGAAATTTGATGGGGAAGAAACATAAGTAGGATATTATTTTAAATTATAAATAAAAAGCACACTTATTACAAATGTTTACAACAGTTCCAGTTCACTTGCTCAGTCATGTCCGACTCTTTGCGACCCTATGGACTACAGCACTCCGGCTTCCCTGTCTGTCACCAACTAGAGCTTACTCAAACTCATGTCCTTTGAGTTAGTGATGCCATCCAACCATATCATCCTCCATCATCCCCTTCTCCTCCTGCCTTCAATCTTTCCCAGCATCAGGGTCTTTTCTAGTGAGTCAATTCTTTGCATCAAGTGGCCAAAGTATACAACTACTGTCTTGAGAATGTAGGAAAATAATTTTTATTGATGTTAATGGCATTTACACTTTGTGTGCTAGACTGACAGTCAGTATTCTATATTATATTTTGACTTCTAATTTAGTGAAAAGCCTTGAGCAAAGTCACTTAGTCCTTTTCGTGCAGGGTTGCTAATTCCAACCTTTTTTTTTTTTTCTCTTTTTCAGGATAGGATGGGGCTAACCTACGTTGTCTGTATTAACCTTAGACAATTTAAATGCTAGCTAATTTTTTAAAATTAATTCATTTATTTTAATTGGAAACTAATTACAATATTGTCATGGTTTAAATGGTAGATAAATATTTTAATGATGATAGTTATAATGAAGTTATGATTTTTTCTGTTCATCAGTGCTGATAAAGTATTTATTTTAACACTCATCTGCCATTGCAGACAAGCATGAAGCTAAATTAAAAGGAGTAATATACTTTCAAGCCATTGAAGAAGTATATTATGATCACCTCAAGAACGCTAATAAGGTAAGCATTGAAATTTCAGATTCCCACGATTTGAATGCATAAGTTGGGGTGAGACTTTCCCAGAGGTCCAGTGGTTAAAACTCCATGCTTCTACTGCAGGGCAAGCCAGTTTGACTCCTGGTTGCAGAACTAAGGGCCCACATGGCGCAAGGTCAAAAAAGTTGGGTGAAAGAAGGAGTTAGTACATGCTTATGAGGAAACTTGGAGGAAACATCTTAGTAAGACAGAGAGTAGTATTTATTGAGCTATTTTTGGAGCACTCACTATCGGCTAGGTACCCCGCTAGAACTTTACAAAGTATCTGCTAACATGACTGGTGAGCTCACTGTGAGAGTTCTTGTGCAAAAAGGCCAGGAAGATGGTCAATCTTGAGAAAGGTGTTGAGGGCAAGACTGTAGGTTATGTTAGAGCAAAAGTAATGGCTACATAGATTGCTATAAATTGAAAGTTTTAAACAGGAAGAAGCCCTCACATATCTCTGTGTTATATTTAATGTTGTAATTGCAATGTATTTGCTTTACATTCTTTTCCTTTCTTGATTTTCTTTCTAGAGTCCTAATCCTTTACTTACCTTCAGTGTCAAGACGCATGACAGAATCTACTACATGGTGGCCCCGTCACCAGAAGCCATGCGGATCTGGATGGATGTCATAGTGACTGGGGCAGAAGGTTACACGCACTTCTTGTAGTGAGCTGACACGGCCTCAGGGCAGACTGCAATAATCTCTTACAAGAATGAAGCCATATCAACACCAGACGGACAGACCCAACAGACCCATCCCTTTACCTGTGGATACTCAGAACTGCTTTCACATTAACAGGAAGTCATTTGTAAAAGAGAAAAAAGGGGTTTTAATTCAAAGCTTGATCATAAATAATTCAAAGCTTGATCATAAACAGCAAAAGAATTGCCTGTGAGAAAGAAAATACTCTTTTGGTAAATAGCACCACTTATAGGAACATTTCTTATAAACTCTTTATATCAATTGTTGATTTTGATGAAATAAACTAGTTTACAAAATGTCTATATGTATTTGGAAAATATGAAATTATTTTAGCACCCAAATCATTGGTGCATTAACGTTATTGGTAATCAACTGGCTCTTTTTTAAAGGAGTATTTTATGGAAGGTTATTTTATAAATATTAATATAAACAAATAAGGGCTTAGAAAGGGAGTATATTGTAGGAGGAGTTTGGCCCTAATTTTTCAGTACTACACCAAAACCAAAGACTTGACATGACCTCTGCTGAACAGTAGTAGTTATGAACTGCATTTAATGTTACTCTACATTTTAAAATGGTACTTTGATGCCAACACGTGCCCAGGAAGTTGACTTTGAAGAGTCACCACCAGCGTAAGCTACTGTACATACGTAGCAAACACTTTGTAAAAGAAGAACAAAGAGCTGTGTGCTTTAGGAAGAAGCAGGCTTAGGCATTCTATCACACTGGGCAGTTTAAAATAAAGAGGATATTTAGCTTCAGCTGTTTTGCCGATGATTTCTCCATTCCCAGTGCTGAGAATAAAGGCAACAGTAGCTGGTTTCCTTTATTGTCCAACTTCTCTTTGTTGTAGAGTACGCCTGTTAACTGCACCCTCACATGATATCACTATGAAATAGAGCTGTTTTCACCAAAGAACAGGCCAATTCGGATACTTATTTTCCAGAGTATTGTAGTTCTATTCAGAGGCACATGAAGTTCACCTTAATGTTCTCTGTAATGTACTATTTTATGATGTTTTTTCTTCACAGTTAGCTTTTGTTCTTTAGAGTTCAGTTAATTTGAATTGAATGAAATGACTTCAGGCAAGTCCTTTTGTAACTTTTTCAAATGCCATTTATCCTGGTTTATCATGCTGTGTGTGTTTATAAGTATGAATGTACTCTTTCCACTCATTGACAGAGGAATAGAAGTAGAAAATAATAGTGTTACTTACTAGTAAAAATGAAATTATTAGAAGTGTCTATAAAATTTGTCAGGCCTGACTGGGTACAATTTTTTTTTTTAATTTGCAGTGGTTTGTATACATGTTGCCAATAATAAGATTTTTTGACTGGATTACACATGGTGTTACTTGAACAGTGAAGGACAAAATCACAATTGCAGAAGACATTTTTATAATGTTTCTACAGAGATCACCCCTAAACCCTGTAGTGATCTAAGACAGTGAAGTACAAGTGCTGAACTTTTGTTGGTTAATGTAAAGATACAACTTTTCTGAACTGTACTTTACTTTCTTCATAGGACTATAAAGATACTCTAATCAACTTTCTATCTTGCATGATGTAGTAAATGGTTCAAATATGTGTGTCAAAATATGTTGAGTTTGGATTAAAATGTTGATCAGATTTCACATTCGAAAATAAACTCATTTTAATAGGAAGTTACCCGTTGGTAGCATGACAAGGGATGGATTAATCAGCAGAAGTCAACTGTAGAATTGACATAAAGTTTGTGTGCTAGCTAACATTATGACTTGCAGTTTATAAACTGAAGTAATCACATATGTCTCTGGTCACATTCCTGTTGCTAACAAAATGAGATAACCCCTGAGAAGTCTGACATCTTTTACTCTAGTTGCATCGATGCAGTTATTACTGGGGATTGAAGGAGTGTATTTACCTACCTTTCTCCCTGATGGGGGAAAAACCACGCAGGTATGAAGTCAGAGCTCTAAGGCTTTACTTGGTGGGGACCACATTTGTCTCCCTGAACTAAGGCAGCAGATTTCAGAGAAAACTGCCTTCAACAACACGTCCTTTCGCACATGTTAATGAAGGCAACATTGATAGTAGGTCAGTGGAAACAACGTTGTCTGCTTCAAGCCCGTCACTGTCAAGAAAAGCATCTTCACTTGATGCCAGTCACAATTTTTGCTGCTGTGTTAAACTGATGAAGGTGGATAGAGAAAATGATTCATGGGTTCATGGGTTTCTCTGTGGTTTTGTGTGTGTGTGTGTGCAGTGCCTTTCCCAGTATGAGAACAAGTAAAAATTTTTGTTCTGCTTCACATAAAATGCCAGAAGACATGCAAAAATAAAGGGAGAGAATAGGGACAGGAATGATTGAGAATATTTGGATTATCCAAAATCACAGTGTTTACTGTTAAGATACAATGGATGCTGAAGTGATGTGTGTCACCGTAGTGATTTTAGCCCCTTTGGAGTCAACAACAGGCTTAATGGAGAACCAGAGGAATAACTCAGCAGCTTTTGGAGGAAGTTGCTAAATCAAGCAGCTATCCTTGCTCTGTTTAAACCTCTCAAGGAAGAAATCTGTTTTTTTCATTTGTCCAACTTTCCTGGTGCCTTCTAATAGAATAGTTTTTCAAAACTCCAAAGATAAGCTGAATTCACTGTATCCAGCCTCTGCCTTTAACTCTAGCATCAGTCATTGCTCCAAAATTTATGACCAAGATAGTTAAGTGGCTTTACTCAGTCATAACCCAGCCACTGTAACTTTTGCATAGAAAGCAAACAACAAGAAAAACAAGGTAAGTCTTTACTTGTTGATGCTTGAGGCCTCCAAGAATTGCTTTGAAGGACACCAGAGCTAGAATCCAAAGACCCTTGTACACAGTTTATTCAATCATATTTTTATTGGCCATTCCATTTTTCTTCTGTTTGCCTCTGAAAATGGTACTCTAGCAGATAACATACATCCTTATAAACCATTATAGTTTTCTATAGGATGGTCACAAATTGGAGCTATTGGGTCAAACAGCATTGACAATGATGCAAATTTTAAATTGTCATAGGTGATATTATTTGACAACAGAATTTAGCGGTTTACTTTCTCACCATCCGTACATGAATGCCAGCTTGCCAATAATCGTTTTTTTAAACTTCTGCCAACATGATGAGTAGCAAAAATGGCATGTTAATTTTTAACACTTAATGCATGTTATTATTTCAGGTTTTTCAATTAGTGAGGTTGATCATCAGGTTTACATATGTGAACTGCCTATCACAAACGTTGGCTAATTTTGTTGGAATTACATATTTTTTCTACCAATTTCTGGGAGCAGGCTAAACAGAAGTATTAAATCCACACAGTAAATCAATTTCACTATACGGTTTTATTCTTTTTTATTCCAGGGGTTTCAAATCTTGCTTTAAAAAGTTCCTTTTATCTATACTATATTCTCCTAAAGTGTATTTGATCCTCTCGGTTTTATTCTTTCATTGAGGTGATTTAGCTACTGTAATTTACCTTTGCACACAGTATAAGGGAGTGTTTGTTGGTCCTGTCTGACTCTGCAACCGCCTGGACTGCAGCCCACCAGGCTCCTCTGTCATAGAATGCTCCAGGCAGGAATACTGGAGTGGGTTGCCATTTCCTTCTCCAGGGGACCGTCCCGACCCAGGGATCGGGCCCACGTCTCCCACATTGGAAGTAGATTCTTTACCACCTGAGTCACCTGGGAAGTATGAGAGAGGGGTCTTAATAATTCAACAGTCTGATATATGAAGAACTAGGACAGAAACAAATTGAAAAGGGGCAAAGCAGCAGCAGAAGTTCAGTTCCACTCCAGGCGTTTATACAAGCACGCTTAAGGTCAGAATTTGGAAAATTCCCTGTAAAAGTCAATGTATTGAAAGGTTGTTGCTGTATCAAAAGATTCCAGGATTCTTGGCCCCCAGCAGAGAAGAATTTAATTTGGGACCAGTGATGAGGCTTGATCGCTCGGGGCTTTTGTGAATAAAGTTTTATTAAAGTTTGAAAGAGAGAAAGCTTCTGATAGAGATCAGCAGGAGGCAGAAAGAGTGCCCCGTGCTAGTCTTTAGTTGGGTGTTATATAGCTACTAGCAGTCTGCTAATTAGAGAAACAAGAGTCTGAAATGAAGTACTCGGATGGAATCTCAAAAATGACAGAATGACCTCTGTTCATTTCCAAGGCAAACCATTCAATACCACAGTAATCCATGTCTATGACCACTAATGCTGAAGAAGCTGAAGTTAAATGGTTCTATAAAGGCCTACAAGACCTAGAACTACCACCGCAAAAAATGTCCTTTTCATTATAGGGGACTGGAATGCAAAACTAGGAAGTCGAGAGTAACAGGCAAATTTGGCTTGGAGTAACAGGTAAATTTGGTTTTGGTGTAGAGAATGAAGCAGGGCAAAGGCTCAGAGAGTTTTCCGAAGAGAATGCACTAGTCATAGCAAATATCCTCTTCCAACAACACAAGACTGTACACATGAATACCACCAGATGGTCAATACCAAAATCAGATTTATAATATCCATTGCAGCCAAAGATGGAGAAGCTCTATAGAGTCAGCAAAAACAAGACCAGGAGATAACTGTGGCTCAGATTATGAACAACTTATTGTCAAATTCAGATGTAAATTGAAGAAAGTAGGGAAAACCACTAGACCATTCAGATTTGACCTAAATCAAATCCCTTACGATTATACAGTGGAAGTGAGAAATAGATTCAAGGGATTATATCTGATAGAGTGCCTGAAGAATTATGGATATTGTACATTCTATTGTACATTGTACAATGCTCGTGACATTGTACAGGAGGCAGGGATCAAGACCATCCCCAAGAAAAAGAAATGCAAAAAGCCAAAATGGTTGTCTGAGGAGTCCGTACAAATAGCTGAGAAAAGAACACAAGCTAAAGGCAAAGGAGAAAAGGAAAGATATACCCATCTGAATGCAGATTTCAAAAGAATAGCAAAGAGAGATAAGAAAGCCTTCCTCAGGGATTAGTGCAAAGAAATAGAGGAAAACAATAGAATGGGAAAGACTAGAGATTTCTTCAAGAAAATTAGAGATACCAAGGGAACATCTCATGCAAAGATGGGCACAATAGAGGACAGAAATGGTATGGACCTAACAGAAGCAGAAGATATTAAGAAGAGGTGGTAAGAATAGACACTTATTCTTACACACAGTAAGAACTGTACAAAAAAATCTTCATGACCCAGATAATCACCATGGTGTGATCACTCACCTAGAGCCAGACATCCTGGAATATGAATTCAAGTGGGCCTTAGGAAGCATCACTACAAACGAAGTTAGTGAGGTGATGGAATTACAGTTGAGCTATTTCAAATCCTAAAAAGTGATGCTGTGAAAGTGCTGCACTCAATATGCCAGCAAATTTGGAAAACTCAGCAGTGGCCACAGGACTGGAAAAGGTCATTCTTCATCCAATTCCAATTGCCATTCCAAGGCAATGCCAAAGAATGCTCAAACTCCCACATAGTTGCACGCGTCTCGCATGCTAGTAAAGGAATGCTCAAAATTCTCCAAGACAGTCTTCAGCAATATGTGAACCGTGAACTTCCAGGTGTTCAAATTGGATTTAGAAAAGGCAGAGGAAGCAGAGATCAAACTGCCAACATTCGTTGGATCTTCGAAAAAGCAAGAGAGTTCCAGAAAAACATATCAGTTCAGTTCAGTTCAGTCACTCAGTCAAGTCCGACTCTTTGCGACCCCATGAATCACAGCACGCCAGGCCTCCCTGTCCATCACCAACTCCCAGAGTTTACACAAGCTCATGTCCATTGAGTTGGTGATGCCATCCAGCCATCTCATCCTCTGCCGTCCCCTTCTCCTCCTGCCCCCAATCCCTCCCAGCATCAGCGTCTTTTCCAATGAGTCAACTCTTTGCATCAGGTGGCCAAAGTATTGGAGTTTCAGCTTCAACATCAGTTCTTCCAATGAACACCCAGGACTTATCTCCTTTAGGATGGACTGGTTAGATCTCCTTGCAGTCCAAGGGACTCTCAAGAGTTTTCTTCAACACCACAGTTGAAAAGCATCAATTTTTTGGCACTCAGCTTTCTTCACAGTCCAACTCTCACATCCATACATGACCACTGGAAGAACCATAGCCTTGACTAGGCAGACCTTTGTTGGCAAAGTAAGGTCTCTGCTTTTAATATGCTACCTAGGTTGGTCATAACTTTCCTTCCAAGGAGTAAGCGTCTTTTAATTTCATGGCTGCAATCACCATCTGCAGTGATTTTGGAGCCCCCCCCAAATAAAGTCTGACACTGTTTCCACTGTCTCCCTATCTATTTCCCATGCAGGGATGGGACCAGATGCCATGATCTTACGCATATAAGTTAAATAAACAGGGTGACAATATATAGCCTTGATGTACTCCTTTTCCTATTTGGAACCAGTCTATTGTTCCATGTCTGATTCTAACTGTTGCTTCCTGACCTGCATATAGGTTTCTCAACAGGCAGGTCAGGTGGTCTGGTGTTCAGGTGGTATTCCCATCTCTTCCAGAATTTTCCACAGTTTATTGTGATCCATACAGTCAAAGGCTTTGGCATAGTCAATAAAGCAGAACTAGATATTTTTCTAGAACTCTCTTGCTTTTTTGATGATCCAGCAGATGTTGGCAATTTGATCTCTGATTCCTCTGCCTTTTCTAAAACCAGCCTGAACATCTGGAAGTTCACGGTTCACGTATTGCTGAAGCCTGGCTTGGAGAATTTTGAACATTACTAGTGTGTGAGATGAGTGCAATTGTGTGGTAGTTTGAGCATTCTTTGGCATTGCCTTTCTTTGGGATTGGAATGAAAACTGACCTTTTCCAGTCCTGTGGCCACTGCTGAGTTTTCCAAATTTGCTGGCATATTGAGTGCAGCACTTTCACAGCATCATCTTTCAGGATTTGAAATAGCTCAACTGTAATTCCATCACCTCACTAACTTTGTTTGTAGTGTTGCTTCCTAAGGCCCACTTGAATTCATATTCTAGGATGTCTGGCTCTAGGTGAGTGATCACACCATGGTGATTATCTGGGTTGTGAAGATCTTTTTTGTACAGTTCTTCTGTGTATTCTTGCCACCTCTTCTTAATATCTTCTACCTCTGTTAGGTCCATACCATTTCTGTCCTTTATCAAACCCATCTTTGCGTGAAATGTTCCCTTGGTATCTCTAATTATCTTGCAGAGATCTCTAGTCTTTCCCATTTTGTTGTTTTCCTCTGTTTCTTTGCACTGATCCATGAGGAAGGCTTTCTTATCTCTCCTTGCTATTCTTTGCTACATATTCAAAGGGGAATATCTTTCCTTTTCTCCCTCGTTTTTCGCTTCTCTTCTTTTTACAGCTATTTGTAAGGCCTCCTCAGACAGCCATTTTGTTTTTTTGCATTTCTTTTCCATGGGGATGGTCTTGATCCCTGTCTCCTGTACAATGTCACAAACCTCCGTTCATAGTTCATCAGGCTCCCTGTCTATCAGATCTAGTCCTTTAAATCTATTTCTCACTTCCACTGTATAATCATAAGGGATTTGATTTAGGTCATACCTGAATGGTCTAGTGGTTTTCCCTACTTTCTTCAATTTAAGTCTGAATTTGGCAATAAGGAGTTCATGAGCTGAGCCACAGTCAGCTCCCAGTCTTGTTTTTGCTGAGTGTACAGAACTTCTCCATCTTCAGCTGCAAAGAATATAATCAATCTAATTTCGATGTTGACCATCTGGTGATGTCCATGTGTAGAGTCTTCTCTTGTGCTTTTTGGAAGAGGGTGTTTGCTATGACCACTGTGTTCTCTTGGCAAAACTCTATTAGCCTTTGCCCTGCTTCATTCCGTACTCCAAGGCCAAATTTGCCTGTAACTCCAGGTGTTTCTTGACTTCCTACTTTTGCATTCCAGTCCCCTATAATGAAAAGGACGTCTTTTTTGGGTTGTTAGTTCTAAAAGGTCTTGTAGGTCTTCATAGAACCATTCAATTTCAGTTCGTCAGCGTTACTGGTTGGGGCATAGACTTGGATTACCGTGATATTGAATGGTTTGCCTTGGAAATGAACAGAGATCATTCTGTTGTTTTTGAGATTGCATCCAAGTACATCATTTCAGACTCTTTTGTTGACCATGATGGCTACTCCATTTCTTCTAAGGGATTCCTACCCACAGTAGTAGATATAATGGTCATTTGAGTTAAATTCACCCATTCCAGTCCATTTTAGTTTGCTGATTCCTAGAATGTCAATGTTCACTCTTGCCATCTCCTGTTTGACCACTTCTAATTTGCCTTGATTCATGGACCTAACATTCCAAGTTCCTATGCAATATTGCTCTTTACAGCATTGGACCTTGCTTCTATCAGCAGTCATATCCACAGCTGGGTGTTGTTTTTGCTTTGGCTCCATCCATTCATTCTTTCTGAAGTTATTTCTCCACTGATCTCCAGTAGCATACTGGGCATCTACTGACCTGGGGAGTTCCTCTTTCAGTATCCTATCATTTTGCCTTTACATACTGTTCACGGGGATCTCAAGGCAAGAATACTAAAGTGGTTTGCCATTCCCTTCTCCCTTTGTGACCACATTCTGTCACACCTCTCTACCGGCTGTCTTGGGTGGCCCCATACGGCATGGCTTGGTTTCATTGAGTTAGACAAGACTGTGGTCCTGTGATCAGATTGGCTAGTTTTCTGTGATTGTGGTTTCAGTCTGCCTGCCCTCTGATGCCCTCTCGAAACACCTACCGTCTTACTTGCTGCTTTATTGACTATGCCAAAGCCTTTGACTGTGTTGATCACAACAAACTGTGGGAAATTCTTTTTTTTTTTTTTTTTCCTGCTTCAGCAAAAGCATTCTTTTTTTTATTATTATTATTATTGTAGTGGGTTTTGTCATACATTGAAATGAATCAGCCATGGGTTTACATGTGTTCCCCATCCCGATCCCCCCTCCCACCTCCCTCTCCACCTGATCCCTCTAGGTCTTCCCAGTGCACCAGGTCCGAAATTCTTTAAGAGATGGGAATACCAGCCCACCTGACCTGCCTCCTGAGAAACCTGTATGTAGTTAGGAAGCAACAGAACTGCACATGGAACAACAGACTGGTTCCAAATAGGAAAAGGACTACGTCAAGGCTATATATTGTCACCCTGCTTATTTTTTTTTTATGTCTGATCTTATTTATTTGTTACTCTTAGAACATCTCATTTTTGACTGGACTCAGACTCAGAAGTAGAAGCCCTCAGAGAGGACAGCCTCTGTCTCTTGGCAATCTGTTCCTGCTGTTTTTCTTTAGCCTCCTTCATTCTCTTGGCCAAAAGTTTAGCATATTCTGCAGCCTCTTCTTTGTTTTTCTTAGTACACTGTTTCTTCAGAGTAATATGCCCCTTACTCAGTAGCAGGCGAACTCGGCCATGGGTCAAGACACCCTGCTTCATGGGGAAACCCTGCTTATCGTTCCCGCCACTGATTCGGACCACATAACCCTTCCATTCTTCACCCAGAGCATCAGCAGCAACTGCTGTGGCCATACGCTTCTTGTAGAAGGTACGAAGTTTTCATTCATCATCCACTTCAATGAGCTTCTGGCAGCCAGTGGCCGTCGCCCTGCTTATTTAACTTACATGCAGAGTACATCATGCAAAATGCTGGGCTGGATGAACCACAGGCTGGAATCAAGATTCCTGGGAGAAATTTCAATAATGTCAGATATGCAGATGACACCACCCTTATGGAAGAAAGTGAAGAAGAACTAAAGAGCCTCTTGCTGACAGTGAAAGAGGAGAGTGAAAAAGTTGGCTTAAAGCTCAGCATTCAGAAAACTAAGATCATGGCATCCGGTCTCATCATTTCATGGCAAATAGATGGGGAAACAGTGGAAACAGTGCCAGACATTTTTTTTTTGGGGGGGGGGGTTGCTAAATCACTGCAGATGGTGACTGCCGCCATGAAATTAAAAGATACTTGCTCCTTGGAAGAAAAATAATGACCACCCTAGGCAGCAGAGACATTACTTTGCCAACAAAGGACCATCTAGTCAAAGCTATGGTTTTTCCAGTAGTCATGTATGAATGTGAGAGTTGGACTATAAAGAAAGCTGAGCGCCAAAGAATTGATGCTTTTGAACTGTGGTGTTGGAAAAGACTCTTGAAGAGTCCCTTAGACTGACTGCAAAGAGATCCAAGCAGTCCATCCTAAAGGAGATCAGTCCTGGGTGTTTATTGGAAGGACTGATGCCAAAGCTGAAACTCCAATAGTTTGGCCACTTGATGTGAGAAACTGACTCATGGGAAAAAACCTGATGCTGGAAAGATTGCAGGTGGGAGGAGAAGAGGATGAGATGGTTGGATGGCATCACTGACTCGATGTATGTGAGTTTGAGTAAACTCTGGGAGTTTTGAAGGACACGGAGGCCTGGCGTGCTACAGTCCATGGGGTCGCAAAGAGTCAGACACAACTGAGCGACTGAATTGAACTGAACTGAATTAGAGAAAGGAAATAGCTCAAAATTCAGAGACTGGCACCGGGTCCCTCACCCACAACATGCATTTGGAGATAACATTGGTACAAGGAGAGTTGTCCGGGGTCTTAAAATGACTGACAAGAATCTTGAAGAAAGGCAGATTTCCAAGCAAATAGAGTCTCCTTAACATAGCTTCAGAGAATATTCACCCGGGTAAAACACACTGGTTTGTCAAGTGGGTTCTGAGCTGTCAGGGGATGTTTAACGGGAGGATTCCTACGTGCTGTTTCGCATAAAGCCTGTTCCTTCTCAGCTCCCGCCGGAAGCGAGTAGAACTGCGAGCAGCTCTCAGGACTGAGGTCATTGTGTGAGACAGGCTTGGGTCTCGTTTAGTAAACATTCTCTTTACGACAAAACTGCTTAGTCTCGTCCCTTTTTTCTTGAGAGATGGATTGTCTCCTGACCTTGTGACCATCATTATCCTTTGTTCCCTTGGTAACGGTTACTGTACATTTGGTTTTCTAATCTTTATCATTCCCGAAAGAAATTTCTTTACTACAGCCTATATATACTCACAGAAAAATCATTAAAGCACCTTTGCTCCATCAGAGCTTGGGTCCCCATGTCTGTCTTTCTTTATCTCTCTCCCTCCCACCCTCCCTCCGACTCTCTCTTTCTTATCATCCACTCCAGACCGCTAGGTCCCGGTCCATTAAAGGACCCCAACACTGAGTCTTAGGGAGAATAGACTTGAAGACAGAGTCCAGATACATAGTTCATTAACATAACTTAAGACAAACATTTCCATTAAAAGCCACGTTGGTTAGCTCAAGGTTTGAGAAATGTTGTTCAGGTGGAGCCAGGTGTCATCATGGCAGCACAGGATTTTTTTTTAAAAAACCCTTTTTAAATTTGTATAGAGAAAGGGAAAAAATATAGCACTAATAGTTTGTTTCTCTTGCCGCTTAGGAGCGAGACATAAAATGTCTGACACTTGCAGCCTCTTTCCTGTTTGGCAGCCCCTGGCCTTCAGGCCTGCTAACCTTCTCAGCATCAGGAGTAACACGACTTGCAACGCAGCAAGCGTAACACTTTATGTTTCAGTTTCCTTGTGTCTCGGGATGACCAGACGCTTTCCTGTCTAGGAACGTTACATGGGGTTCATCTCCTTGCTTCCAGTCCTGGAGTATCCACGCATCTCGAAAGCAGGCTACCAAGTACGCTCAAAACATCCCAAACTGTCATAGGCCAAACGGGAACTGACTCCTTGGAAAACACCCTGATGCTGGGAAACACTGAAGGCAGGAGAAGCGGACAGCAGAGGATGAGACGGCTGGATGGCATCACCCACTCGTTGGACATGAGTTTGAGCTAGCTCTGGGAGCTGGTGATGGGCAATGGAGCCTGGCCTGCTCCATGGGGCCCAAGGGGTCGCAAAGAGTCGGACGCGACGGACGGACTTAACTGAACTGAAACCTCCCCACAGAAGAGCCCAGCAGAAACACGCTAAGAGCGACGACACTACGCATGTGCGCTCTCCGGGGGTGGAACCTCCCGCCGGGCCGTTTACCAGTTGGCGCGGCCAGCCAGCGGCGCATGCGTGCCTCGGCTTCTGGGCGCGGCCAACCAGCGGCGCATGCGTGCCTCGGCTTCTGGGCGCGCCCAGCCAGCGGCGCATGCGTGCCTCGGCTTCTGGGCGCGGTGCGCATCTCAGTAGGCGGGCGCAGGGCGCAGGGGCTGCTGGGAAGATGGCGGGGGTGGGCCTGGCTTCTGTGGCCGCCTGGGTACCTTGTCGCAGGTGGGGCTGGGCGGCAGTCACCTTCGGCTTCCACCGTGGTCTCAGCACGTTACTTGCACGGAAGGCCGAGCGGGCGCCACAGTGGTTCCGAGGTCAGTGTCCGAAAGACTGGAGTAAGACGCGTTCTTTCGAACATACCGGACTTCGGCAGTTCTGACCTGTGCGTTTTTGGCGCTACGTTCAGAAATCCTCTTTCCAGATTCTCATTACCCCAGTTCTTTTAACAAATCTGATGAAGGTAGTGAGAGAGCTCTGCCAGGCCCCGGGGTATCCTGACAGCCCGGGCAGTGGTTGGCGTTATGCTCTGTAGTTCAAGGATTCTCTCTGCCCACCTCCCCTGTGTTAAGCGCCAAGACTAGCAAAAATTCAGATGTGCATTTAATATGTTTGCTTATTAATTGCTTTATCTTTTCTATGCACGTTCTAAGGGGTTTACAGATCGTGACTGTTAGTTGCTTAGACCTGCTCTCTTTCGAGCGATTTTACAGGAAGGTTTTACATGTTCTTTGTAAAAGTGTAAACTTTTGCGTTTTTTTGGTTGTTTTGGGTCTTCCCGCCCCAACCCGGTCGCCAAGATTCCAGCCCTGTAAAAATCATAGCCATTGCTCTACAAAGGAAGGTAGAATTTGGACAAAAATTACAGCCCCTGAATATTTCTTTGTGTTTGATTCTTCTCCGGCTCACCACCCCTCCTCCACTCCACCATATATATAGCCTGTCCTTCTGAATTATGTCTTTTTGTTGTGGGGTCATACCCTTGCACCCCAGCTGTCAGATGCTTGAAACGGGGACTGTCTTTGTAAATACCCTTTGTTTTGAGTTAAAATGTTTAAATATATAGCCAACTTAATTGTACACCAAAAGGCTGTTACATATGTCCCTCCAGCAAAGTATAGTGTGTCGTTGCGGTAACTAAAGTATAATTCTCTTTCACTGTTTAGTAGTTTCGCTGAAGATATATGCCTCAGATTTTGAGCTAATTCTTACAGTACAACGATCATTTGTGGATATTATGTTAAGAAGATGACCATTTATAACTCATCAAGATTTAAATAAATTGTGATGGTCTCATGGAAGATTTCCTATTGGAAAGTAAAGTGGAAAAGAGGATAGGGAGGCGTTTTTGAGTGCTGAAGAAATAGGACAAGAACATTTTTGCTGCTACAATCTGTCAGTCTGCATTACTGGCTCCTACTTACCTTGTTTTCACTAAAAGTTTTAAATTTAGCATATTTCACTATGCGTTGAAACTCTGAAGCAAGCCTATGTGTAAAAGGGATAGCTTGAAGGCCTTCAATTCAGTGTTTAAAAAATCAACTTCTCAAATCCAAAATGAGGAAAACTTTATTAGCTCACGTGGAAGAAACTGTGAAGTTTTAATTAGCCACAATAGAGAAAGGTTTCAAGAAATAAAAAAGAGATTTCATTAGTCCAGGAAAAGAGTGTTAAGGGACTACACAAATCTGATTTCTCTGGAGGGAGAAAATGGGATTATAAATGACTTTTTGTTTTTAAAACATCGTTGTACATTTTTTAATAGCAAGTATTGACTTTATGGCTTCCCAGGTTGTGGTCACAGTATAAAGAATCTGCCTGCCAAAAATGCAGGAGATGCAAGAGATGGGTTCAGTCCTCAGGTAAGGAAGATCCCCTGGAGGAGAAAATAGCAACCCACTCCAGTATTCTTGCCTGAAAAATTCCATGGCAGAGGAACCTGGTGGGCTACAGTCCGTGGGGTTGCAGAGAGTCGGAGGTCACTGAGCACATACACAGTGACCTTACTGTAGGGTGGGGAAGGAACTTTAAAGGAAGTGGAGTTGAGTAACATTATAAGGGTTTCCCATTGTGCCTGTTTACTTGCATTCAGATTTGTGTGTACCTTTCAAGAAAACCAAACCAACAAATAAAACACAGTGATTGGGAGTCCTATGAGAAATCTTTTTCCAAAAATGATATTATACATTTATTCACGGTTACTTGTAAAGAAACTGTTCACACCCCCTCCTCAGCAGATAGAGAATCATGATTGACTATTCCCATGGCTCAAGACTTTATGGATGGAGAAAGAATAAGTAATAAAAGGGGCCAGCACCTCTATCTTTGATTCAGTTTCCCAACATTAGACCAAACTATTTCTCTCCCTCCCTACCAAAAAGTAGGGGATGTGAAACCCCTCAGACATTTAAAAAAAAATTCAAAGAAGACTGAAATCTCCCAAGAAAAGATTTAAAACGAGTGTAGGTAAATCTGAATGTTGATACTGTTTGGAACAGATGATGCAACAGGAAAACTTTTTTGACAAGTCTCTCTGTCTTTAGTGGCCTTCAGATTTCCTTGTGTATTTTGGAAGAATCATGATTGAACCTTGCTCAGAGAAGATCAATTGTGACATGATTTTTAGAGATAGGCACAGACTTGTGACTTTTAATACTTCATATCTATATTTTTTTTATGAAATGAAAATAGTATTTGATATCAATTTGACAAGTTGAGAAAGTTAAGATTGAAAATATGTATGGTTTTCCAAAAACTGTATTTGCAAACTTCATGTTTTGTGTACTTTGTTTAGCTTGCAGACACAAGACATCAATCTCTTTCCTTAGTCGACCAGACCTCCCAAACCTGGCTTATAAAAGGCTAAAAGGCAAAAGTCCAGGAATTATCTTCATCCCTGGCTATATTTCTAATATGAATGGTACAAAAGCATTGGCGATTGAGGAGTTTTGCAAATCTCTAGGTCACGCCTATATAAGGTAGGAATAACACATTTCAAAGAAAATATTACTACCATTTACCTTGGCAGTCAAGAATTACTTCTTTAACTGAAGCAAATGCTAGCATTTTTATAGATTAATTTATTTTAATAGTCTGTAAACTTTGATCTTGTGATTTAGGGTTCATGTAAAATGCAATCTTTAATAGTTTTTTTTTTTTTAATTTTTAACTGGAAGAAAATCGCTTTACAGTGTTGTGTTGGTTTCTGCCATATACCAGCATGAATCAGCCGTGGGTATAAGGGTGTCCCCTGCCTTGCGAACGTCCCTCCCATCTGGGCTTTGTGCCATGCTGATGGTGCTGGCAGACAAGGAAACTAGTGGTAACTTAAGCTCTTTAGAAACAATATTCTAACATGACAGCAAACCAGTATAGTAGGTGGCTTTCTTGTAATCTCTTACAGTCTGGTTTTCCTTTTGGAACTTAAGGACCTCTGTTATTTAACCACTGTTTATTTCATTACTTTCAAAATAAGTAGTTTAAAATAGCATCTGTGTTTAAAAGTACTGTAAAATTAATATTGTGTAATTCACCTTTTCACTGAATTTCCTCTTTCACTTCTGTAGTCTGAATATGTATATATAAGCATAAATAAAGGTATGTGTTGTTTACTATTTGATTTTACAATTCTTAATATTTCATACTGATAATTACTTTACTAAAACAATGTTTCACTCTTGTTAGTGTTGTTTACTTAGAACAGTCATTTATTTAGTGCCTAATTTGCCGAAAGAGATCATATGGGTCAGTAAAAAGAGCACTGGCCTGAAACTCAAGAAACGTGGACCCTGGAGCTGATGCTCACGTTAGCTGTGACAGGGCGCGCTGGGGATAAGCGCTGCAGATGGTCTCATCGTCACAAAAAGGAGGAGATTGGGTGAATGTGATTTCTGAATTCATTTCTAGCTCTAGCAACCTAAAAATGTGTTTATGTAGTTTTTAGAAGAGTTTCACTATCATTCACTCAACGGGTCTAGAAAATACAGCTTTCAGAAATAAAATAATTAGAAATAAAATTAAAAAACTTTTAGACTTAAAAATGACTTTTATCTACTCAGTACATTAGCAGAAATTATGTCAGTTATATGAATTTAGTCTTACTCCTTTTAGCAAATTAACTGAATTATTTCATTTTCGTGCTCAGAACTCTTTAAAATGTTCCAAATTAACTGTTATCCTTAAGACTGGAGTATTTTTTACAAGTAGACCTTCTAACCCTACAATGGTGCTGTAAAATATACAAAGAATTTTAAAACATGGTCATTGCCTGTAAGGATCTTTAAATCAGGGTGGAGGAATGCAAGATAAAATACATATGGGAAATTAGGAAGAAATATTCATCAAAATGTGATTATGCCAAAGAGCATGATACTTAACTGTATATATTGAGAGAAAAACAGGGGTTGAAGTAGATAGAAAACACTATAAAGGAACACCGAGAAATAGGATTTAGGTAAGACGGAAGAGCAGTCCAAAGAGGAGGACTATCTTGAGCAAGACATGATGAAATCAGAAACATTGCCATCATTCTTCTTTGTCCCCAAAAGAATTTAACTCAAGAAATCCTTATTTTATCAGTTCTGAATTTAAATTGAGACTGTAAGAGCTATAGCCAGTTCCTGTCTGCCTATAAGATGTATGAAGGAGTTTTCTGCATTTTAGATACATATGAAATAAATTTTATTTTTAAAGGTATATTTAGTAATCATGAAATTAAAGTGTGTACAGACGTTATATGAATTTAGTCTTATTCCTTTTATCCAAAGGAATATGTGGTACTATATCAAAATGTAACCTAAATGTATACTTGTACAGCCATTCATTATAATTTTTAATTTGATCAGGCTCCTTTTATATGCTTTTATCAAACTTCATTGCAATCTAATCACTATTAGCAGTTGATCGCACTTTAACTTGTTTTAATGGATTCCCAGTTGGTGCTAGTGGTAAAGAACCACCTGCCAGTGTAAGAGACATAAAGATTGGATAAGAGATTTTATCTTCTATTTATACTCCCAGTTTCTCAGTTTACTTTCTTTGTGATTTTGTCTGTAAAACTTAGATCTTGAATGAAGAAATGGTTAGTTTTGTATATTATACAAGAACAGTACCTATGGTTCAGTGAAAATGGTTTCTTAATATCCTGCCACCATCCAGGATATTAAGATTGAGTCAGAGCTCAGGAATATGACACATGGCTTTAGGACTGGTCTTCTCTCATGGTGATTTCTAATAATATTTAAAATTTTAGATTTGGAAAATTTTAAATAGATTTGAGAATATTGAGGCTGCTAGGACTGAATTGCCTTACTGTGTTTAAAAGTTTTAAATTGACAAATCTTTGTCACTTGGTTAGGGTTCAGCAAGAATGAGCTGTATTTTTCACTTGTTACCCGTTAGTATCACTGAATGCTTGTATTTACCTTTTTGAAGGCCCTGTACATGTCTTTTGGAGAGGGGCATGGCAACCCACTCCAATATTCTTGCCTGGAGAATCCCCATAGACAGAGAAGCTTGGAGGGCTACAGTCCACAAGGTCACAAAGGGTCAGACACGACTGAGTGACTAAGCATAAGTGTACATGTGTTGTGCGTCTTCACCATATACCTGTGGCAACTGTAAACAATATAGCAAGTAGAGATGTCTTTACCCACAGAGGAGGGTAAAGGAGAATTGGGTTTTTTCTCCCCCCTTCTCCCTGGTCTGTCTTCTACATCCCTTGGATTGAGGACTTCAGCCTTGTTATCCTATTTCCCAAGAATCCAAAACCACGTCACTTCTTACTTAAAATTTTAATTTTCTTTCTCCACTTTTAAATCCCTTATCTCTAAGAAAATATGTTACACCATTCTACTGTTCCTACATACCCTTCTAGTGTGGGAGACAGGCCACAAACCAGTAATCCAGTAGACACACATTGCCAGGTAGCAGTACTGACTCTGAAGAGAATAAAACCGAGTCAGGAACTGGAGAATGATGAAGGAGGTGCAGCTTTAAGTTGAAGGGTCAGAGAAGGCTTCTGGAGATGTAACACTGGGGCCCGACTGAAGGGAGGGAGCTGGGTGAATGTCTCAGGTCAAGTCGTCCACAGGGAAGGAGAAGCTGATGTAAAACCCCTGAGTTGGGAATGTGGATGGTGTATTCCATTAACTTGAAAAAGAAAAATGATACAGTTGGGAAGGAGAGAGAAATGGAAGAAGTGAGATCATAGAGGTAGTTAGGGGCTAGATGATGGTAAGGACTTTGGATTTTACTTAAAGATTATACAAAACCTTTAAAGGATATGTGCAGGACATGGTCTTTCTTCTTTTGTTTTTTTAAGGATCACTGACTGCTGTGTGGGGAATACACTGTGAGGGTGAAAAATGAAAATGGAGATTTACTAGGAGACTCTTGCATTAGTTCAGTCGAGAGAGAATAGTGACTTGGCCCAGGCTGGCACAGGGGAGGAGGTGAGGAAGCGAGTGACTGTGGGAGGTATTTGAAGGTTAAGCCAATAAGATTTGCTGAAATACACACTGACTTCACTTTTATTTTAATAGAGTTGAGGCATTGTAATTAACATGCTATCTTCCTTAGAAATTAGGGAAGGAAATACTAGATATCTAGATACAAATACGTTTTCTCTTTCTCTAGGTTTGATTACTCAGGAGTTGGAAATTCAGATGGTAACTTAGAAGAATGCACAGTGGGGAAGTGGAGAAAAGATGTTCTTTCTATAATTGATGACTTGGCTGAAGGACCACAGGTGACTGTTTTTGTTAAATATGATGATAATTATTGTGGACTATAACCTCATGATACTGGAGCTGTTTCATTAGATGCAAATATTTAGTATTTTAATGTCTAACGATCAATTTTTATATTTTAATGTCAAATCAATCAGTTCTATCATTGTCACTTTCTCCTAAAATGTAAGTATCATTTTACTTTTCATTTTACAAATTTTATTTGTCTAATTTACTCTGTTACAGATCTGATACTTTAACAAAAAGTAATCATAATCTTAATTTTACTTTGTGCCAATTATTAAAAGTCTGGGAGCCAGTGGATATAAAGGCAGAAAATATATACATTCTATGAAATTAGTCCATCCCTTACCAGAAAGAAAAAGAAATTCCTCTTCAAAACAATGTGCTTTTGTTTTTAGATACTGGTTGGATCTAGCCTCGGTGGGTGGCTTATGTTTCATGCTGCAATCGCACGGCCACAGAGGGTTGTTGCTCTCATTGGCGTAGCGACGGCTGTAGACGGCTTGGTGACACAATTTAATCAGCTTCCTGTTGAGGTGAGTCCCAGGCAACCTCGGTGTGTCCCTCCCGTTGTTCTTCTGCTCCCTCTTTCTCTGAATTTTGTGCCTGTGTCCTCTGTCCTTTGCCTAGTTATGCTAGCCCATCTTTGTCTTAACTGACTTTTTGTATACCATTTCTTTGCTTTTTTTTAACTGTTTGAGTGAGTGAGAGTCACTCAGTCGTGTCCAACTCTTTGCGACCCCATGGACTATACAGTCCGTGGAATTCTCTGGGCCAAAACTCTGGAGTGGGTAGCTGGTCCCTTCTCTAGGAGATCTTCCCAACCCAGGTATCGAACCCAGGTCTCCCACATTGCAGGCAGATTCTTTACCAGTTGAGCCACCAGGAAGCCCGTTTTGATCTCCTGTTTAAGATTTTCTGTTTTTTCACAGTCCCTTCAAATCGTTGTGTCACATGGATGAAATCACGCTTTAAACTTTTGTTTTATCAACATGTTACTAACCACATTTGTTTATTTGGATCACATATTGTGATCTCTGTGTACCTCTTAGTCAGTTTTGTGGCCTATGGGTGGTAGTATTAATACCTGTTCTACAACTATGTTAAACCAGCTAATCAGTTATGAAAGTTCTTTTTTAAGCCTTAAAGCCTCAGATTCTCTCTTAGCAGAGCTCTCCGAGCACACACTGTCAGTCACACACAGGAGATAAGATTTGCCATTCCTGGCCTAGACACTAATTTGGCATTCTTTTTCTACTTCTGATTTTCACCTTTAAAAAAAAAAAGGTGCTTTTCATCAGTAGCATGTTCTTCCGCAAATCATGATAGAAATAAGGTTTCTGAAATAATTGGAAAGGTAATTGGTTTATTGTACTTTGCTCTTGAATATATGTTTAAGTACTTCAGTTGTCTGCAAAGATAAAAAAGTGGTGGGTAATAGCTGTTTATTTTTGTGTGTGTTATTTTTTTGTTTGGAAATCAGTTGAGTCCTCCTTGGGCTTATTTTTCCTTGAGATCTAAATTTCACCTATGGGACTAATCCTAGCAGAAAGAACTGTCTGGAGCCATGGTTCACAATGTGTAGTCCCTAGGCCAGCAGTAACAGCATCGCCTGAGAACTTGTATTAATAGAAATATGTATTCTTGAGCTTCACCAGACTCTCTGAATCAGAACCTGGGAGTGTGGCCCCGTTGTCCATTTTACAAGGCCCCAGGTGAAGCTTGAGAACCACTGCTGTAGAGAGCAGGCTATATGGAGGAGGAAGAAAAGAAAAAGAAGGAAAAAGCATATGTAGTGTTGAAGACTAGAATATCATTGATTTTTGCCTCAAGTTCTGCATTGAATTCAGTGCCATATACTATCTATTCTAAGTTTATTCTTATTTCACATTGTTCTTTCCAGCTCTGTAAGAAATGACATTGTCTGCAAAGTCAGATTCTTCATATGATTTCCAGTCAGGGCTAAAATTACGAAGCTGATCTTTGCACTTACCCATTTCTGCGATTTTTCTTTTTCCTTTCTTGTTTCTCATACATAGATGCTTAATGTCCTCGTGCTGCTAAATTCTCCTGCCATTGTATCTTCTGCATCTAAACCTTGAAGCCCTTACTCTGCTTCTCATGGTGGGAAATTATTTCAAGATGATGGCCTGTTGGAAAGGTGTTGATTACACAGTTTTGGGGGGTTATTGGGAAATGACAAGATCTATGGAAATTTCTCTTTATGTGTGTACATTCATCAGTCAGAGAGAAGATAAGGTAGATAACCTGTAATTGGCTGAGAAGATCTATGTCCTGCAAATCAGGGTATTTCTTTGGTAATCCTAAACCATACCAATGAAGAATTCTTAAACATGTTGAGCCCTTTAAACTTAAAACCATGCGTAAAGAAAGGGCCCGGACACCAGGATCTCTGCCTCTTCTCCATAGAAACAGCGAGTGCTCTCTGTCAAGGGAATAGACCCAGAGGTTTTTACTGTCTTCTTTAGCCTTGGAAATGTTAAGATCCAGCATTATTCATTGTTTGTGTGGGAATTTAATTTACCTCTAATCATTGTCTCCTTCTGTGGACACTTCAGTTCAGTTCAGTCGCTCAGTCATGTCCGACTCTTTGCAACCCCATGGACTGCAGCACTCCAGGCCTCCCTGTCCATCACAAACTCCTGGAGCTTGCTCAAACTCAGTGTCCATCAGTGATCCATCAGTGATGCCAGCCAACCATCTCATCCTCTGTCGTCCTCTTCTCTTCCCATCTTCAATATTTAAAACATTAGGGTCTTTTCCAGTGAGTCAGTTCTTTGCATCAGGTGACCAGACTATTCAAGTTTCAACTTCAGCATCAGTCCTTCCAATGAATATTCAGGACTGATTTCCTTAGTATGGACTGGTTGGATCTCCTTGCTGTCCAAGGGACTCTCCAAGAGTCTTCTCCAACACCACAGTTCAAAAGCATCAATTCTTCGGTGCTCAGCTTTCTTTATAGTCCAACTCTCACATCCATACATGACTACTGGAAAACCCATAGCTTTGACTAGATGGACCTTTGTTCGTAAAGTAATGTCTCTGCTTTTGAATATGCAGTCTAGGTTGGTCATAGCTTTTCTTCCAAGGAGCAAGCGTCTTTTAATTTCATGGCTGCAGTCACCATCTGCAATGATTTTGGAGCCCCCAAAAATAGTCTTTCACTGTTTCCATTGTTTCCTATCTATCTGCCATGAAGTGATGGGACCAGATGCCATAATCTTATTTTTCTGAATGTTGAGTTTTAAGTCAATTTTTTCACTCTCCTCTTTCCCTTTCATCAAGAGGCTCTTTAGTTCTTCTTCACTTTCTGCCCTAAAGGTGGTGTCATCTGCATATCTCAGGTTATTGATATTTCTCCTAGAAATCTTGATTCCAGCCTGTGGTTCATCCAAGCCCGGCATTTTGCATGATGTACTCTGCATATGTTAAATAACCAGGGTGACAATATACAGCCTTTACATACTCCTTTCCCGATTTGGAACCAGTGTGTGTTCCATGTCCAGTTTAACTGTTTCTTCTTGACCTGCACACAGATTTCTGTGTGGACACTAGAGGGCATCAGATAGGATGCACAGCTGTTGGAATCCAAGCTTCAGACACATTGCCTTGCTAGTTTCTTTTGGTGTAAGAATTATGAATATTGTACATTTTCTTTGATTAAAGCTATTTTTACTACTATTCCTGTAGTTTTTGTTTTTGAGGCTTTGGGACATGCAAGATTTTGTAAAGTTAAGTCTGTTCTTCAAATGAGCAATATTCATTCACCTCAATAGCAGATAACAAAGCTAGTTGGGAAGCAGCAGTGCTTACAATGCAGTTATTATTATGTCTTGGTAATTAGCATAGTTGCCCCTTCATCTAATAATCAATGGAACTAAGTTCTAACTACTGAAATTACAAATTCAGGAACAGTCATAAGTAGCTAGAGGATAACTGAATATCATTTTTTTGCTTTAAATATTTGGTTCACATGTTGCTTTAATGCAGAGCACCCCTTAATATACATTATAATATAGGTTTTTACTCTATTTTAAATCATTTGACTATAGATATTTAGAAGTTTGTCTTTCAGATATACAGCTTTTTCACTGAAGTATTTTTGGAATTTTATAAAATACATTAAAATACTTAAATGCATGTAGATAACATATATTTTATTGTTTAAATCCTTTTTTGCCTCTGAATTTGTAATAAGTGAATAGTTTTAAATGTGGAAATACAATATTTTTATTGAAAATTTAAATAGAATTTTTTTTAAATACGTTGTATGTAGCTTTTCTTTCCTTGTATTTTTCTTTATTTTTGATAAGCCATCCACCTGCTTTTTTTCTAGACAGAAATTCCCTTCATATTATGTGGTTGCAAGAGGCTTAAAGCTATTTACATCTTGATTTACTAATTCAAGCTGTGATAATCTTTCCAAAGAATTTATTATATACATATAACCCTTTATGTTCAAAGTTGTTCCTAGAAGTACTCAGCAGTTTGGAAATGGTTGAGTTAATTATCTTGTATGCATTGTGGTAAACAGTTATCCAGTCTTTAAAAACTTTTAATCTAATCTTTTAAAACCCAGAAATACATATATATTAAATAAATAAGCACTGAAAACTATATATGAATTGTAATAGCTAAGTGTTTACATATTGTATGTCTAAAACCATGCACATATAGAAATACTAGAAGGAAATAAGCCAGAATATTAATGGTTGGTTGTTATATCCATGAGATGGGATTATTGGTAATTTATTTCTTCTTATGCTTTTTATATTTTCTATGTCTTCAATAATGAGTATATGTTACTTTAAGTAGAAAAAAATGTTTAAGACAAATTATGATCTCAAAAATAGAGATTCTTCAAGAATCAAAGAACACCCAGCATTTTATTTTAAAGGTAGAAATGATGCCATTGCTCAGTTTTCAGGAGATATTTGGAAGAATTCTTTGTCATCCAGAACAACAGACAATTTTCTTCTCATTCCATAGAACCCTGAAAGGCAAAAACTACTTTTTTTTTTTTTTTTACATTCAGCCTAAAATTGGGCGTGTATTGTTGCCCCAGAATAACCACTGTCTTGTTTTTCATTTTTAGCAGTATACTCCATTCTTCTCCCTTTCCCCCATCTCACTGCCATTTTAATAACTTCCACTTTTAGTTTCCACACTTCCACACTTTTAGTTTCATGATTTTTAAATCTAAACAGTTTTTATTCCTAAGATTTCATTTGATGTCCTATGAATGCTACCTGTACTGATTCCAAGAAATTATTGTATTTTTCTTCTCATTTTCCCTTTGAACTAGGATGAAACAACGCCTGATTTAAGATGTTATATGATAAAGTTAGTTAAATCTAAGTTTGAATCCTAGCCACAGCAGTTACTGCCTTTCAACTTTAAAGCTGTGTAATACTTTCATATCCTTTTTTGTAAAATTGAAATAATAAGAAAATTTTTATCAGAATCCTGTGAGATACTATGTGGGAAATACTTGTTATAGTTCCTTGCACATGGTATTTAATTATTGATAATTATCATTGTTATGTTTTTGTTACCTCTTTTCCTCTTCTTCAAAGACCACTTTCCTTAGATTGTTTAAGACTATTGCATGTATTAATTTTGCATAAATACTTTTATTTTCATTTGTTCCAACAGACAAAAAAGGAAATAGAGATGAAAGGTGTGTGGCCCATGCCATCAAAATACAGTGAAGAAGGAGTCTACCGCATCCAGTACAATGTCGTCAAAGAAGCGGAGCATCACTGCCTGCTGCACAGCCCCATTCCTGTGACGTGTCCCGTGAGACTGCTCCACGGCATGAAGGACGACATCGTACCGTGGCATATAGCCGTGCAGGTTGCTGACCGAGTAGTTGGCACAGACGTAGATGTCATCCTCCGGAAGAACAGTGATCACCGAATGAAGGAAAAAGCAGACATTCAACTTCTGGTTTACACTATTGATGACTTAATTGATAAGCTTTCAACCATAGTTCACTAGAATCACAACTTTAGTTGGTATGTAAAATAACGGATCCAGAAGATGGAAGAGAGTAACAGATGAAAAACCTTGATATTTAGAAGGTTTTTCCTCTTCTCTCTGCTTTGTAAATATCATGTGAGTATTTATCTAATGATGTATTTTCACAAGTGATACAAATTGTGAAGAAAGTGCCAGCTGCTGTTTGAAAAATGTTCTCCCGCCTCAATCCCTGATTTTTTTTCCATTAAAATATTTCCTATTTTTTTATTCAAGAAATGTTTACCTTCTGAATGCTTATGTTAACTATGCCAGCTCTTACTTAGATTTGCTAATAAAGCTTAATTTGTTTTTTATTTGGTATCATTGTATATGAAGATTTGTAAAATTATCTCTGAATTTAAAATGCAGTTCACAAAATATAGGAACACATTTATTGAAATCTGAAATGACTAGAGAAATGTATGAAGCATAATAAAGTTCATAAAAGGCTATTACTTTTTGTCTTCTGCATGTTATATTTGAACTTAAGAGGAAGGTTATTCTGTTTTAAGGGCTCAAAACTATAAATACATAAAGGATATATATCATTTTAAACTTTTGTCTTCTGCATGTTATATTTGAACTTAAAATCAAGGTTATTCTTTTTTAAGGACTCAAAACTTTATAAATACATAAAGGATACATATAATTTTTAAACTTTTGGCTAATATGTCATATAGTTAAGTGGGGGGATTTCATCTTTAAGCAATGATGTTGTTGTACAGTCACTAAGTTGTGTCCGACTCTTTGTAACCCCGCTGACTGTAGCGCACCAGGCTTCCCTGTCCTTCACTGTTTCCCAGAGTCTGCTCAGACTCATGCCCATTGAGTCGGTGACGCCATCCAACCATATTGTCTTCTATCCCCCTTCTCCTCCCGCCCTCAGTCTTCCCCTGCTTCAGGGTCTTTTCCAAGGAGTCAGCTCTTCGCATCAGGTGGCCAGTACTGGAGCTTCAGCTTCAACACCAGTCCTTCCAATGAATATTCAGGGTTGATTTTCTTTAGAATTGACTGGTTTGATCTCCTTGCTGTCAAGGGACTCTCAAGAGTCTTCTCCAGCACCAGTTCAAAAGCATCAATTCTTTGGCACTTAGCTTTTTTTATGATAGTATTTTCATACTCTGATTTCATATTCCAAAGAAGAAATAAATCTTTATATATTATCACCTACCTAAAGAAACATTTCTTTTTTGTTGTTAATAATATGTGCCTGAAGTACAAATAACCAAGTGATTGCCATCTATATCAGGACTTCCCGGGTGACTTAGACAGTAAAGAGTGCCTGCAGTGCGGGAGACCCGGGTTCCATCCCTGGGTCAGGAGGCTCTCCTGGAGAAGGAAATGACAACCCACTCCAGTATCCTTGCCCAGAAAATTCCATGGATGGAGGAGCCTGACAGGCTAAAGCCCATGGGGTCACAAAGAGTTGGACATGACTGAGCAACTTCCCTTTCTTTGCCATCTATGTCAGAGGGCTTTCTAAAATGTAGAGATAGTAAGAAAATATGAAATGGAAATACAGTTTGTTTAATACTTAAGCTTGTGCAGTAATCAGCCTTGATACAGATTGATGTCTTAGTTTTTAAGTTTGGACTCCATTTAGCCTGTTTAGGTTACATCTGTCGAAGTAAAACTTTAAGTTGACAACAAACATATACACACATATATATATACTGAACATGTGTCAAAGATTAACTCATTGATAAAGGAATAGGATGATTCAAAGGACAATTCAAGAGGCATTTATAGATACTAAAGAATGTTGGGATAAAAGTCCTCTGCTGAAAAGTGTTAACATAGCCAGGGACTGCTTATCCTCGGAGAGACTTGCTTACAAGAGTCACCCTTGGCTGGTATCTCAGGAACTTGGATTTTAGGAATGTCGCCCCATTTTGTTAGGGAACTGTTGACCGAAACTGTCCACCTTGGCCAGACACAATGATAACCGCTTGTCTGAGTTGTCTCACAAAAGGAGGTCCCAATAAAGAACACGGTGCTGCCACTGAAAACGAACCAGGAAGGTTTGGGAGGGGCCGCAAGGCAGGAGAACACACCAGCCCAGAGTCTGTCTCATAAAACTAACCCAAAGAGAAGGAGGGAGAAAGGGAACTCCCTTGCACTGTTGGTGGGAGTATAAATCGGTAACAGCCACTATGGAAGACAGTATGGAGATTCCTTAAAAAACTAGGAATAAACTGCCCTAGAAATAATGCAATACTAGGAATAAAATGACCCAACAAATCCCACTATTGGGCATTTACTCTGAGAAAACCATTATTGAAAAAAGCATGTACACCAATGTTCACTGTGGCAGTATTTACAGACATAGAAGCAACCTAGATATCTTAACAGGTGAATGTATAGAGAAGCTGTGGTACATGTATAGTGGAATATTACTCAACCATAAAGAGGAGTGCATTTGAGCCAGTGCTAATGAGGTGGATGGACCTAGACCCTATTATACGGTGAAGTAAATCAGAAAGAGAAAAACAAATAGCATGTATTAATGCATATATATGGAATCTAGAAAGATGGTACTGATGAACCTATTTGCAGGTGAGCAATAGAGATGCAGACAGAACAGATTTATGGACACAGAGCAGGGTGGGACGAATGGAGAGAGTAGCATGGAATCGTGTGTGTTAAGTTGGTTGAGTTGTGTGTGACTCATTGCAACCCTATGGGCTATTCCACCAGGCTCCTCTGTCCATGGAGATCCTCCAGGCAAGAATACAGCAGTGGGTCGCCATGCCCTCCTCCAGGGAATCTTCCTGACCTAGAGATCAAACCCATGTCTCCTGCGGCTCCTGCTTTGCAGGCAGATTCTTTACCGCTGAGCTACCAGGGAAGCCGTGGAAATAGACACTACCATGTGTAAAACACATAGTCAAGCTCAAACTGGGACTCTAACAAGCAAGAAGAGTGGGATGGGGTAGGAGGAGGGAGGGAGTTTCAAGAGGAGGGACATATGTGTACCTATGGCTGATTCATCTTGATGTGTGGCAGAAACCAACGCAATATTGTAAAGCAGTCATCCTTCAATTAAAAAGAAAAACTAACCTGAAAGAATTCGGGAGAGGCCCAAAGGAGGAAGGAGGAGACTATATCCTGCCTACCTCCAGAAGCCCTCACCCCAGAAGTCATCTTGGCTGAGAGGTGCATGTGCCATCAGAAGGGACTCTGAGTCTGAATGGCCAGAGGTAACCCAGAAACTAGCCTCATCACCACAGAGCCTGAGACAGAGTCACAGGGCAGAACAATCCTGGGGTCCCTTCCCTGCTGCCCCCCACCTGGGCACCCCTTCCCGATAGTCTCTTGGTCAGTAAAGTCATTTGCTTTGTATCTCCTTGGACAATCCATTTCTGAGCATTAGACCAGAGCCCTGCCTCAGACCCTAGAAAGGATTCCCCCTTCCCAACAATTCCAGAACTTATCAAAGTGGCTCACTGTGCCTAAACTGTCCATACAAACAATGAGGTTTGTGCTGGACAAATGCTTTCCTTCTATGAGTCTGGCATTTTGGTAGGTGCCAGCCAGAAACTGCGCAAGTGGCCAGCTCCCAATAAAACACTCCTCACTGAGTTCCTCCAAGCTTCTCTGGGGAACATTTTATGCGTACTGTCACAACGCATCTGGGAGAAGTAAGCCCAACTTGTGAGACTACTCGGAGAGTTCTTAGAAGCTCAAGCCTAGTGTCCGCAGACTTCACTTTGGTGCCTTTTTGATTTCCTGATTTTGCTTCGTATCCTTTCACTGTAATAAATCATAGCTGTGAGGCAACTATATGCTGAGTCTTGTGAGTCCCCCTAGCGAAATGTCAAACCTGGGAGTGGTCTTGGGGATCCCCAACACAGATCCAAAACATATTAATATCCTATGGGGCCATAAAACATAATCTAGGAGTTATCTTTTATACTAAACAAAAACCACTGACAAACCAAAATCACATGAGCCATCTGTGTGCCACAGCGCCTGGTGTTCGAGCGGGTTGGCAGGACCTCTCTTCAGGGGCCTATGTTGCCCAGACACTGTTAGGCATGATTATTAGAAAGATGAGGAAAGGGCTCCTGCCCATGAGAGCTGTACAGGGTTAAACATAACTATAAGAAAATGCAATAAATATGATTAGAGATTCATAGTGCTTCTGTGGAGGCAATACCTACAGTGCTTAAAGGCAGAGTCTCTGGAGCTGTAGGTTTCCGTCCTGGTTTAGCATTTCCTCGCGCTGTGACTGAGCCATTCACTTAAGCTCCCTGAGGCTTCCTCATCTGTGAAGTGCCATAACATTGACCTACTTAATAAACTGTAAGGACCAGGCACAACGCATTTAGAATAATGACAAATTGGAGTCACTACCATTTCCCTTGTAGTTTTTTAAAGGTTTATTTCTTTAGAGTTCAGAGTCTCAGCCCCCGGATCAACAGAAAGTCCCTCGCTTGTGTTCTTACCTGTACCAAACACAGGCCAGTGAGAAGTTGGAGGGCACGATTCGTCGGAGTTTAGGGAGGAAACTGAAGGCAAGGATGCGAGCAGGGCTTCTAAAACTGAACCGGAGTGGGATTTCCAGCTCCCAAGAGCCCGAGCGGACTGTTAGCTGCATGGAGTCCTTTCAAATGTTCCATGGCTCCGGACAGGGAGGGGCAGGAACCTTCAGTACTTAAGATGGGAAAAGCTGTCTCAAAATGTAACCTAGCTTTGCAGACGTTGGCATCGTAAATTCCAAGTTAGTTTGATGTAGGACACTGTTAATTCCTTTAGTGTTCCTTTTCATTCCTTCCCCCCACCAGAGCTCCCCTTTTCCTAAAACCACCCCATGCCATGTATTCAGTGATACGGAAGATACGTGAACAGCCAGCAGGCTCAGAGTGCCTATCCTCTGGAATTGCTGCGTTGACTTAAAAGCAGCACAGACCCTCTAAACAATCGGAGCACCTGCAGTGGAAGAGGATAATGTCAATGTCAGTGGAGAGGAAGGCGAACGAGACCACAGCGTACATTCGCTTCTGCAGCATCTGTTGAGCTCAGAGGAACTTCCAGAGACAAATTCACACAGTCTGCCGATCTCTGAGCAGCCAACAGATAGGTCTGTGAGGAGGAGAAGAGGAAAAGAGCTTTGGGGAGGCTGTATTTTAGAAAGCACGGAGATGCAGAGCAAGAGAACATTACTTTGAGATGCAACCATTCCCAAGGAAGTGCCCAAAGGGGATGTGTCAAATTTTCATTACATTTAAAGCTGTTTTAAAAAAACAAAAAAACAAAAACACCAAAGGAGCTCTGTCTTCTGAAGGAAGAAAGAAAATGGGTGGAATTTAGATATGTCTTTTTCAGATCCCCTTCCATTACAGACCTAAAGTCACTTTTTAATTTAGAAATATGATCATGTAATATGAATAACTTGGCTTGATGAAAAAATATGACAGTTTGGTGCATTTAGGCTATATACCTCAAAACTGCAGGCAATTTTAAAAGTCAAATTTGTCTTTTGAAGAAACATCTAATAGAAAGGAAGCTCAAATCTCAGCTTCTCACTGCCTTCCTGACTCATCCTCATCTCTGAGTCCTAGAATTTTCTCGGTAGGTGCTCTGTGCTTTCTCATGAACAGCACTCTGCTCAAGCCTTTTTGATAGAACGTACTGCTTGGAAAGTCTCAGTTTATAAGCCAGCCTCCCTCTCCCAAAGCACCACTGGGAACAGCAGCTTTGTTCTGATGTTCTCCAACCCCAGGCCATCGTCTCCTGACCCTCGGTGTGATGCTGACATTCCCTCTGTTCTGACCTTGGCACTCTTCTCTTGTGTGCATGTGTGCTGAGTCATCTCAGTCCTGTCTGACTCTCTGCAACCCTATGGACTGTAGCCCGCCAGGCTCCTCTGTCCATGGGATTCTCCAGGCAAGAATACTGGAGTGGATGGCCATGCCCTCCTCCAGGGGATCTTCCCTATGCAAGGATCGAACCTCCATCTCATTGCAGGAGGCTTCTCTACCATTGAGCCACTAGGGAAGCCCAGACGCTTCTCATGCAACATACTTATTCAGCTAGAGCAACTTCACCCAGATTCTTGGTTTTAACTGCTACCTGCATGAAGATAATTCAACTACTTTCCTTCATTCCAGATTTTTCTCTTGATCTCCAGATGCAAAAAACCCTCTGCCTAATGACTGGGATGGACTGTGGTGGCCCTCCCAAATGCAATAAATCCAAACGTTATTTTCTTTCCCCTTTAATGTACCTCCCAGCTCATGGTCCACTTAAAAGAACTGGTGCAATGATTACCCTTATTATACAAGTCAAACTCATGAGTCATTCTGACCCTCTTCTTTTCTTTCACCTATATCAGATCCCCCAGCCCACTATGAAAGCACCCAAGCTCATTTGCATGATACATAAGCCCAGTGGCAAGGCCATTAAATAGTCAACAACTAGCTGGGGTGAGTTCTGATTTGTAGCATTTGCCAACAGCCATGGTAGAAATACTCCTGTCATAACTGGCTTCAAGCTACCATTGTAATGTCACTGAATACAAGGAAACTGGGAAGAAATGGCCAATACCAGGCTGTTACATAGTATATATACCATATAGAGATAATAACTATAAACATCCTCAAAAAAATAGGTAGTAGTAAAATGTAGCAAAATAAATTAGGAAGTGATCCATTTTGAATATTTAACACATAATATAATGTATTTAAAAGTAAGATTACATAATTTAACTGCTTATAATGACTGAGTTTAACAACTGGCTTTCAAAATTCCTGAAAATTTAACCATGGACACTTGCAAGCATGCTCCTTTATAATCTGGAGACTGCCTGCCATTCCAGCTTTATTTCTATGAGTATCTTCCCTTTAACCCTATGTTTTGTCAATAATAGATTATGTTTGCCTTCTTAAATAACCTACCTTTGCCAGCAATGCCTTCTGTATCCTTTCTGCCTCATCCCATCCACCAGGCAAACACCTACTCATCTTTTGAGACTTAAAATCATCTCACTTGTAAATCTTTTCACTAATCTCCTCCCCTCTTCCTCCAGATACAAACGTACCTGAGGACTTTGTGCATATTTTAAGCATAACACTTGATTGGCATCTATGATTTACAAGTTTAACTTTGCTGCTAGACCATGTTGCCATGTCTCATTTTTTAAAAAAATCTCAGATACATAGGCTTTTTTAAAAAGTTATAGAAAAATTAACTATAATATCTGTAGCCACTCAGTAAATAGAGGGTTGAGCCAATTTCTGGTGCCACCACCCAGGGGATTGTGTTTTTGCTTTTCTTTCTCTGAAGATTTCCTGTGGGTTTCTGGACATTTCTAATTTATGCCTTGGTTGGGCTCCTCTCTTTACCATTATATCCTCTCCAGAACCATGATTTCAATCATTCACATTATTTTGTTACAGTGGCAAAAGCATCTTTGGGTATAAAAGTTCTGCGAGACACAGTCTGAAAAAAAAAAGAAGACAAATGTACATCTTTTAGAATTGTTTCTGCTTTTATATAACAAACCAATGTCTTCCTTAGAGCAATTCCAGCCATACAGGAAATAACATGCTTTCTGTTTAGATTTTTATTTCCTTAGTCCCGGGTTGGAACTGACTGTATTGCTTCCACCCAAGACGCAACTGACTGACTTCCACAATTCGGCGGACACCTTCCTTGCTAGAGACCCTTGCCCCTGAGCCTGTAATCTCTGAAGCCAGCCTGCTGCCTTTAAAGCTTCCATGCAGCCTCCCGACCTGTGACTGTCAGACCTTCTCAAGCCTCTTTGTAACCTACTGCTCTCCTCAAAGCTCGGATTCTCTCACAACCATTTGTTTTCCACAGGGTTCTCTCTTCTACTCCTTCAGCTACTGACCACTAAGCCTTTTCTCAAGCAAACCACCCACGTAACTATGAAGTAATTGGATTTTCACGAGTCCAGGCCCCAGCTGGCAGGAGATTTTTCTCAGTACATGTATTGTTTGAGGTCATTTCCTGCACAGCTTCAAATCAATTTCCCACAGGGACAAAGATCGCTATCCCATGTGCTAGACTTGTTTTATCTAATGTTCTGAGTCAACTGATCAATCTATTCCAGAGGAAAATTTTATATTTCATTCTCTCCAGCACAGAATTTGACACAGTTAAACACTCAAAAAAATTTTTTGTTGTTGAATAAACCAAAAAAATTTGTGATGCTTTTCCCATGAAAAGTACCCAGACTTACATAACACCAATAAGACTTAATTTTTTTTTTTCTTTTTGGCCACATCTCCCTGTGTACAGGATCTTAGTAGCCTTCCAACCAGGGCTTGAACCCATGTCCCCTTACAGTGGAACCTATGTGTCTTAACCACTGGACCATCAAGGAAGTCTGAACAGGACTTCACCTTTACCTCCAAGTGGCTTATAGTCTAGGAAGACAAACCACCAAGGCCTTCAGCAGTTCTAAACATTTCAGGCCAACCTGGGTCTGAAGATTATTCGCAAGGTCTGGTCTGCTCACGCCGAATGCCAGTGACCACTGACAGAGTGTCGGCTCTGCCGTCTTGGTCCTTAATCAAAATAAAAAGATGACCTCTTTATAGAAACCTTCCACTCCAAGAGCTCTTCGTACGTCGAGCTCCCTTCAATTCATAAAACGTGTTCTCGGTGTTTTCCGATGAAAAGGCTGCATTGAAACGCTATGCTGCTTAAATAAGCCAACCTGAGGCACTGCGGTTTCCCAGCAGGTGGAAGTTTCTGGGTGAAACCCGCCGGGCAGCAGGACAGGCGCGCGTTGCGGCTCCCGGCCCCGCGCCTCCCGCGCCCGGACACCGTTCCCCTCGGGCAGGCAGAGCGGTTCGGCAGCCCCGGACAGACGGACAGCCGAGAGAGCGGCCTCTGCCGCAGGCCCGGCTGTGCCCGGAGCCGCGGAGAGAGCCGCGCGGCCGAGAGGCAGCCCTCCGCGGGAGGGAGGCGGCGGGCTTGGCCGACGCGGCGAGGGCTGGCTTTTCGGAAGGCTCGCAGCCGCGGCCCGGGTCTGACCCTCCGCAGCCAGGAGAAAATCGCATCAGCGCACGCTTCTCCCAGGCGCTTAGAGCACCGGCAGCGCAAGGCCACGGCCTGGCCTCCTCCCCGCCTGCGTTCACCTGCTGCCTCCCATCTCGGGGTCCCCGGCTCTGCAAAAGTGCCTGCGGGAGGAGGCGAGAAACGACGCCACCCAGCCCCCTTGCTGCCCCGGGGCTTCGGGCCTGACCGTGAGTCCCGCTGCGTCGTCCCGTCTTTCTGACAGGCGGCACTGAGAGGGGGCGTCCAGCCCCCACCCGCACGCCCCCGCCGCCGCCCCGGACGGCAGGGGCTGTGTTCTGAGTCGCAGGCGCGGGGCTGCGCTTTTCTCTCCGCTCGTGGGTGAACCCCAGTGACTTCATTGGCTCCTTGATTTAAACCACGCCCGGCTCTCTGCCCGCTTAGCTGCTGCCGGGCCGGGCGGCGCAGCCCCGGGTGCAGAGAGCCGGGCGGCGGTTCTATTGTGTGGATGCCTCGCGTGTCCTCTCTTCTCTTCCAGAGATGGCTAACAGGGGCCCGAGCTACGGCTTAAGCCGAGAGGTGCAGGAGAAGATCGAGCAGAAGTACGACGCGGACCTGGAGAACAAGCTGGTGGACTGGATCATCCTGCAGTGCGCCGAGGACGTAGAGCACCCGCCCCCGGGCAGGGCCCATTTTCAGCAATGGTTGATGGACGGGACGGTAAGCACCGGCAGCGACCCCAGTGGGTGCGGGGCGAGCGGTGCGCAGGGAAGCCCTCCGGGGTCTCCTCTTCTCCCGTGAGGCTGGCTGCCTGCCGGAGGCGCCGCGGCTGCCAAGCTCCTGTCTCGTGGGGAGGGAGATGGGAATGCCTTTATCTCTTCGGGGTGGACGATCTGGGCTCCCGGCTGAATTCCCTCGCTGGATTAGAGGGACCCCCGCCCACCCCAGACATCACAGCTTGCTTCTGGGTTGCGGGCAGATTGGAGGCCCTTTTGCTCTTCCCAGCGAGAGTAGAGATAAGCGAGATCCTTCCAGCCTTGGTGCATCAGCTCCCGGAAGGGAGGTGGGGGCGTGGGGGAGGATTGCTTCCCCCAGGAGTCGTAGGTTGGTTAGATAGTGAAACAAAGGCAGGGCAGGAGGAGTAGGACTCACCACCTTCCCATTCTTCCCGGAGCTGTCCGCCCCGGGATGCTCAGTGCCTGTCTGTTCAATGGATGGATTCTCATGAAACTGAAGGGAATCCTTATCTGATAACTGCTTTTCTAAGGAGTTGCTGCTGTGTATTTGGGTGGATGGGGACCACAGACTCTGCCATGCCAACAAGCCGGTCTTTTCCCACAGGCTGTGATTTACTGTTACATAACTGCTGTCCCAGGCTTCTGTTGGGTTATGCTCAGGGCTTTGGTTATAGGTATTTGGGGGGAGCCTCCCAGTTCGGTTCCTGTACGTGTTATTAGCCCTTACCCGATGCATTATTGAAGCCTGATTCTGATCTGCCTTTCAATGGAAGAAATAATACTATATCATTCAACCTCTCTGGAAGCCACTAACTCATCCCTCCTTTGAAAGCTTGAAATCATGACTGCATCACTGCACACATTCCCTCTCTAAACATTCTTTCCCTCACCCAGAAAAAGAAAGGGAGGAGTGAGGAGGGAGGAGGATTCCCAGGCTACTGGACTCAGCACGGTTAGGAGCAGCCAGAGGATGGGTTTGGGGATTCAGTGTGGGAGCTTGGCCACCCAGCTCAGAGCCCATGCCTTTCTGGGGTGCCAGACTGGCCCAGGCCCAAACCTATAGTCTGTACCCTGTGGGGGCCAGGATTCACTTTGCATTTAGGGACTAGTAAATACAAAGGGAACACTGATTCTGTCCCCCTGTCCCCACCCTTTCCCTCTTTAGGTCTTGTGCAAGCTGATAAACAGTTTATACCCACCAGGACAAGAGCCCATTCCCAAGATCTCAGAGTCCAAGATGGCTTTTAAGCAGATGGAACAGATCTCTCAGTTCCTAAAAGCTGCGGAGATCTATGGCGTCAGGACCACCGACATTTTCCAGACCGTGGATCTATGGGAAGGTAAACAGCTTTCTCGTGCATTCGGCTCTTTCTCCCTCGCCCCACCCTTTTGCTTTTCTCTTTGTGAAACCTGCCCACAGTGTTCTTCCGTGCGTGTGTGCGCGTGTGATTTGAGTGTGTGAGAGGGTTACCAGCTGTCACCCAGGTGCACTGCCTGCCTCCTACTTTGTGACGTGCTATTGAAAGTGCTCCTCCTCTAAAGAACACACAGCTCGGGACCCAGCAGGGACCCAGCAACACAGGCATAAACCGAAGCCTCCCGGAGAGGAAGCCAGAAACGTTGCATGGATGCCTCTGCTTTCTCTTACTCCTCCCACAGAGTAATTTTCTCTACAAATGATAGCTCCTGGAAGGGGACGGGGGTCGGCAAGAATGCTTCTGACTCACCAGCAGCCAGGGTATAGACAAAGCTTCCTGGCACAATTTTGTCATTCAATCTGAAAAATAATAGCACGCCAGCCTTTTATTAAATGATCACCTGGGAGGTTGATGACTGTACCTTCCAGATGTGTATTTGCTCAGAGACAGTGACAAATGATTTTTTCTTTTATATTTGTGAATTGATTTAAGAACTCTAACAAGGCATGAAAAGGAAGTCAAGTTTCTGGACATATTTACCAACCCACCATCATTAGGGAAAGTAATGTGGATGCAGATACCACCAGAGAACTCGGGACACGTGGTCACAGGGCTCCCCTGGAGCCCAAATGTACCCTTCCTTCCAAGCGTGTTTCTCCACACCAGGCCTGTGCGGTGAGGAGGGGGCTTGTGTGGTCAGGGCTGCCGGCTGATGCTTCACTCCCATCCCGTTGTCACTAGCTGTCATCAGTGGCTCAAGCAGCAGGATGCGCGGGGCAGTGACCCAAGGGGCTCTGCTGACAGTGAGACTGGACAGACGTTCCTGGGATCAGGAGACAGTGATATGTGAAGGGGTAGTCAGGAGATGGTTGAACCGTATTGCTAGCAGAGGACCATTCTACCAAACGCCTTGTAAAGAAGCCGTTGCCTCCCTAGTTCTCACCGCCCGCACACCCTCCATGTCCTACAGAGAACTGGCATTTCCTGTTTCCTTCTCAGATGAGCACTTAAAAATCCTAAGATGCCAGTTTGTTTATCAGTCATGTTTTGCTATTATTTAGAAGCTCGGATATTGAGACCTTCGGGCCAGGCCATTGAACCTCATGGACACTAGCCTCCAAATCCCCACAGAATGTCATCGTTGAGCATTAGTCCCTGCTTGATAGGTCAAAACTATGCTGATTTTTCCTTGCTAATAATACTATTGCTTATCAATATTTTCCTCAACCCTAGGCATGGTACTACTGCCTTTCTGCATAATACCAGTCAATTTTCCTAACAATTCCAGGAGAGGAGGTGTTGTCGTATGACTGGCTCATAATTAGCAGAGCCAGGACTCAAACCCAGGCTCTGTGATGTCAAAGAATGGGGCCTTAACGCATCTGCATGCCACGCTTTGGCCAGCACGCTATTTCCTTCCCCTGCACCATGCGTGTGCTGTTGAGTCATAACCACGAGTGAGGAGACGAAGAGGAGAGGGCGGGTGACTCAGGGCGGTGTGGGACAGGTGGTGAGAGCCTCCTGCTGGCAGGTTGTGTGACTGGAGAGGTCCCAGTGAGCCCCCACCCCACCGTACAGGGTGTGTATAGAGTAAGGAAGGAACTGGGAGGGCTGGGGGAGGTGGGGAGCCCGAGGGCGCTTCTCTGTGCTCAGGAGGCTCTGCCGGTCTTTCCTCTTTTTCCAAAGACCGCACCAGTGAAATTTAGGCCCAGGAGGTGCTCGCAGTGAGGGGGAGGAGGCTAGGGGCAGGGCTCCCTGGGAAGTAGAGTAGGTGATGATGAAACTAGAGCTCACCCACAGTTACTTATGTATATCATTCTACCTGCCCCAACCCTGGGCATCAGCTCCCTCTCAGGGAAGAGGGAGGCTGAGGGGCATCAGTGAGACTGCGGGAGCCTGAAATGGGGCGGTGGAAGGGTGGGCTCCGAGGCAGGGTCATACTCCTAGAGAAAAGGGAAAAAGCAGGCACTGTGTGTGGGCAAGTGGGCTCCCAGGACAAAGAAAGATGGGGCTGTAAAGGAAGTAAGGAAGGCCCCCGATTACTGCCGGGCACTGTGGCTGAGACGCTGCTGTCGGGACAGCTGGCATAGAGCAGGTGCTCCAGAGTGTCCACAGGCTCCAGGGCCTGGCGGGCCCCTCCGTGGAGGGACAGCTGAGGGCTGAGGCTGGGAGATTCACTCTGTGTGCTAGAAGGGGTACTCGACCTCCCCCGCGAGCCCTGTCCGCAGCTCGGGCTGGTTACCGGACAGCACAGCCAGCGGCGGGAAAGCGGGCCGCCTTCAGCAGAAATGGGGGAGCCGTGTGGCCTGGGTGAGTCTGGGAGGGAACCCCATGAAACAGCAGCAGCGACAAGTGCGAGGCCAGAGCTGCTGGTCCCCGCGAGGGTGGGGGTGAGGAGGCTGGGGCCTAAGGGGTGCCGCTGGGCAGGCTGGCAAGTGTCGACGTGCCTGTGTGCGCGAGGTGTCCATGTCTGTGTGCTCGGCCACTGGACTGGCCATCCCCTTGGCTTAGCCTCGCATTCTTCCTGTGGTGTTAAGGCTGTCCTCAGATTTCACATTACTCACATTCACTCCCGATTCCACGCGTTGTGGTCATGGTAGCCGTGGCTCCGAGGGGCCAGCCCTCCTTGCCCGGGTACTTCTCGGCCTTGTCTGCCGGCCCTTTATACGCGGCAGCTCTCAGGCCCTGTCTCCCCTGCTTGGCATCTTCCTGAGTAGGGCTCTGCTTGCCCACGGCTGCCCGTGAGCGGCTCTGCGCTGCTCTTAACGTCAAGATGAATGAGCCGCAGGAGCCCAAGGCTTGCCAAGTGCCGTCTCTTTTCCTTCAGTTGTTTGGACAGGCAGATGCCCCAGAGGTATCCTCTATCTTGAAACCCCTTTTAGATACAAGGTGAAATGTTTGGAATGGATGTGGGGGCAAACAGAATAAAAGGTTCAAGGCCTTAAGAAGGAACCCAGGGCTGAATGGTCTAAAAAACAAGCCAACTGCAGAGATATAGATAAGGTTACTGGAGTTTCCCTTGCGGGAAGCTGGGTGACCTGTCCCTTTCAGTGATAGAGAAGCAGTGCAGGCAGCTGAGAGCCACGGAAGGAGAGGTCTTTCTCGTGGATGGGAGAAGGCGGGTGCCTGGCGGGTTTGGGATGCCCCCTGGGTCCCTGGAAAGGATGAGTGGCGCCATCTCAGTTGTGATTCCGGAGAGCAGTGGGGGTTAGTCTTCAGCATCTCTTCTGTGGAGGGAAAGAGGGATGGCAAGAAAGGGAGGAGCCAGAAAAGGAGGGGTGTGTGTGTGAGAGAGAATGCACGAGAAAAGTGAGTGTGCTGGGCACAAAGCGCGCAGAGAAAGGTCACCCTGGAGGGCAGGAGAGTGCAGGCCCTGAGTCAGAAATTAGACCGCCAGGTTCAAACCTCCGCTCCGCCACTTAACAATGAGCTTTTCTAAGCTTCTGTTCTCTCACTGGTAAAATGGAAATAATAGTGTCTGTTTCACAGGGTTGATGTGAGGTGTCAATGAGACAGTGCATTAAAAGTGCTTAGCTCAGTGCTTCCACTATGGAAGAGTAGACCATAAAATATGACAGCAATTTTCAAGTCACTGTTATCATTGTCTCTTTATAAAGACTAATAGAAAGTGAGGGCGGCATGGGCAAGGCTGGAAGGGCACGTGCTCTGTCTGGAATGAATGGACTTCATTAAGGGCCTGACATAGCGGCTGGTCAGGTTGCCTGGAAGACCTTTTCTCTCTCTGTCATCTCCACTGGCTTCACTTCTGGCCATTGTCCAAAACGAGGGGCCATCTTTCAGGTCTCCTTATTGACTTTTTCCCACCTCTATGGGCATTACCCTTCATGTTTTCCCCATGATATAGTATTGCTTTGCCTATTCCAAACCAAGGGGTCTTGGTCCTATGGGAAGAGCATGAGTTTTAACGTCATACTCCGTGACCTTGGTTAGACTGCTTGGTTTCTCAGAGGCTCAGTTCCCTTCTCTGTAATCCCTTGTAGGATTCTTGCAAGGATTAAATGTATAAAATGCCTAGCACAATGCCTGACTAAGAGACACCTAATAAACATTGGTTTTTTCCCTCTGCTGTGAGTCCATCAATGAATACCCTTTTTCATTCCCATGCATAACCAGACAATGAGCATCAGACACCTAGAATTCTAGAATGTCAGTGTGGGCAAGATCAAAGATCATTCAAATCCGGTTGCTCTTCCCCATAATCCTTCTGATGAGGGTCTGGGATACATGGTTTTATGCCATCTTCCTGTTCGCCTCCTTGATGACTGAGTGTCGAGGTTTATACTGGGGGTGGAGTGCCTGGAATATATTCCAGATATGGAGCCATACATGTTCTCTGGGCGGTGTCACTTATGTGTCATTCCTCAACAGCAAGGAAAGACGAGACTCTTCACCCAGTCTGAGAGCTGTTTGGGGATATTGTACGGTGCCCGTCGTGACTTGAGACATCGCAGAAATGCCTGCTGCTGGAAGCCTGCTTTCCTCTCAGAGCAGCCGTTTCTGCATTTGCTCCAAGCACTGCTCGCTCTGGTGTTCGGCGGGCTCTCGCTTGGGCGGTGGCCCTTCACCTGCAGTGCGCGCCAGGACCTCCTGTTAGGCTTGTGAAAGCCCAGATTGCTGGACCCCAGCCCCAGAGTTTCGGAGGTCTTAGGCCGGGGTGGCGCCCAGGGGTTTGCATTCCTTACCCATTCACAGGTGATACTGCTTCTGCTGGTCTGGGCACTCCACTCTGAGAACCACTGCCCTACAGAATTTCTCAGGGAGGCGAGGAGCATAAACTTAGAAAGCCCACAGAGCAGCCCACCCTACCCTTTGACATTTCCCCCTGATCTAACTAAAGCAATAGTTTTCTACCTTGAGTGGAGAATTAAGGGTTATGCCTAAGTTATTACTCAGGAAAATAAGAAATGTTTTTTTTCATCCACTGACTGCTTTCTCTATAAGTCCCAGAAAGATTGAAAAAAAAAAAAAAAAACAAACAAGCCAGTATTCTAAGAGCAACAAGGTGGAGTTAAGAATAATGTAAAATAAAAGTAATTCCAAAGCAAGAGTTTTGAATGTAAGACTGAGTTTTAGTGTTGAAAGCAGAGTATCCAACCTGACCGTGCTGCGCAGACGACTCCTCCAGCCTTGTTTCTTTCTCTTTAACTTTTTGTTTATTTTTTCCACCCAAAGACATGCATAAGAGCATGAAAATAATTTTAAAAATTAAGGGAACAGAATCCTTCTTCAGGTATCTTTTTGGTAAAAGCCTTCAAACTCTATGGGCACTGGGGTTCCTTATAATGTAGAACCCTTGGCCCGTCCCCCTGGACACAACCCTCTGGTCGCTGGAGTATAAGACTCAGCGGGGGGACCCTGTGCTGTGATAATGCAGTAAACACGAAACAGAGTGCTGTCAGTTACGTTGCTTTAAGAGATTCTGACAAGGCAAGCTGCCTTGTCACCATCTCTTTTTACAGTTGCAAGTCTAATGTTAGTTTCCCCTCTGATAGGGGCTGGAAGGGTCCAGGAGCCTGATTAAAATCCTGAGCTGTTGGTGTCGACTTGGCCCTCTCTTCTGTGTATCCCTTTCCTTCTGCGGCCAGTGGTCTCATGTGTAGATCACCAGCTGGACTCTGGGCTTCCCTAGTGGCTCAGTCAGTAAGGAATCTCCCTGCAATGCAGGAGACTCAGAAGGAAATGGCAGCCCACTCCAGTACTCTTGCCTGGGAGAATCCCATGGACAGAGGAGCCTGGCGGGCTACAGTCCGTGGGGTCGCAGGATCAGACACGACCGAGCGACTGAACCACCTCCGCCACCTGGAGTCAGTCTCATTCATACACGCCTGGCACCTAGAAAAGTCCCAGCACCTAGCTGCTACGTTAGAACCATTCTCCTCCTCCCCCTTCTTCCTCTTTCACCCCCTTTTTCTTGGAGAAATAGCCTTGAACAGCAGTTTCAAGCTGTCTTGTCAAAGTATCCAGGGGTAGTTTTCAGGAAGCAAAGCAATTCCACGCTTCTGAGGTTCTGAGTGCCTCCCCAGTGTGGATCTAACTATTGATGTTACTTCTGACTTTGTGGAGAGTAGCTCTGAAGGAAGCAGTTATTGCTTAGCAACTTTAATACCTACCACCTATCAGACATTGGGATGTTTTTAAAAGTTAAAAAAATATAGTATTGGGGGCAGTGCTTGCATGTCCATCTGGCTGCTTCAGAATCATCACAGGAGATTGTCCCAGGGTCTGAATTTCAAGATCTTCAGATAATTCTGATGATTGGTCTAGTTAGGAGTCACCAGATGAAACCCATGTTTCTTAAACTTGTCTGATGGCATGAATCATATGGAAAGATTATTAAGAATACAAACACCCAGGCCCCACCCAGGACTGCCAGATCCGTCCCTCTAGGGAATGACTTCAAATTTCATATTTTCTTTTTTAAAAAAAGAAAGTCAGAAAAATTTCATATTTTTAAAGTGTTCTCCCAACCTCACCCCATGAATAATTCCAGAAGCTTGGGAAACTATGCTCTATAGCAGGCTGGGTTCTAGGCAGATGGATGCGCGGTTGTGATTCAAGCAGCTTAGCTTTTGCCGTTTGTAACTGGCTCACTGCACAGATCTTTCCTACCCTCACTGCTCCTTCAGACATTTCAGTGTCTGACTCTCAGTGGCAGGAATCAGCCTCCAAAAACAGTGCCTTTGCCCCCAGCAGCACTTGATCTGAGCTTCTGAACTGACGAGAGAAATGAGGTTGGAGCAGAGGTGCTCTTCCCATTTGATTCACCCAAACCAGTAGAATTCTTTCCAAAGTGTGCCTTTTAGAAAATAAAACAGACATGAACTGGTCACAGAAGGCAGATTTCTGTTCATTATATTACTAAATCTTGACAATAATTATTTTAACTTGATCTGCAAATTGGTGGGGATCTCTGGGCCCCAACTGATCTCTTTTGCTTTAATCTGTCTAGGGTTGAGAGATTATTTCAAACAAAAGAAAGATTTGAGGTCATTTGAAATTTGTGCCCCAGATTTTATGGGGATTTTATGCCTGTGGGAGATAGCAGTGTGGCCTCCTATACTGTTTGTGGGCTTTGCCTTCAGACAGATCTGAGCTAGAGCTTGGCCCTGATTTACTTGTTGGGTAGCTCTGGCAAGTTAATTAACTTTCTTAAGTTAATTTTTCCATCCACCTGTTGGGAAGAATCATATCAAGTCCATGGGAATCAGTGAAGCTCTTAGTCGCTGAGTCGTGTCTGACTCTTTGCGACACCATGGACTGTAGCCCGTCAGGCTCCTCTGTGCATGGAATTCTCTAGGCAAGAATGCTGGAGTGTGTAGCCTTGCACTTCTCCAGGGGATCTTCCCGACCCAGGGACTGAACCCAGGTCTCCCACATTGCAGGCGTATTCCGTACCATTTCAGCTACCAGGGAAACCAGTGAAGTGTTTAGCTTATCATTTATAATGAACCTCGTCTCTGGACCTTTCTTTCTTAGAAAAGCTTTTCCAGTTTGTCCCTGTCTAATGCCTGTTTACCCAGCTTCTTCTGCCCAACCACGCAATTTCTTCCCTTTGGACGCTTCTGGCTTGGGGGTGGGGTGGGATTTATAGGTCTGCATTCCTGGATAGCTTCCCCTGGCCCCCAGCTTAGTTCCCTCTCTCCTCCTCTCTGGGCTCATGCAGCGCGTGTGCTAGCCCTATGTGATGGGATGGAGGCTGGGTCTGTGGTTTAATAGAGCTTGCTTCCTACCCCTGGCTCCAGGGCAGTATCTGTGGCTGCTCGCCAGGTGCCAGGCTCCACATTTCCCTGGATCCTGGACGTGCCAGATGCGCTCTTTCCGACCACGGGGCAGAGAGTTCCGGTGTGCTTCCCGCGGAGAGTGATGAGTGATGGACCAGACCTCCCTAAGCGTCCGTGTGCTGCAGTTTCTCAAGGTTCTTAGCTCACTGCCTGAAAGCAGGCCCTCTCCCTATCTCCTGCCGCAGTCATCTTTCAGAAAATCATCACGAATCAGTAAAAAAAATGTACCCTATGGTACAGTGACAGTCACGGAAATGCTTCACCTCTGCGGAAGAGAGGCAGCATTCTCATAACCTCTCCTGTTTCCTCTCTGACTTCTCAGTATCCCTTGGGCCCGCCTCCCTCCATCTGCTGCCCAGATCCTCCTCTCTCCCCACCCCAGCTCTTCCTTGCGTCTGGTGTGGGGCTCTCCATTGAGAAAGTTTCACCCCTGCCTGTATTATCCATCCCAAGGGCCTCACAGTCCAGGAAATCGTCCTGTGGTTAATGTGGGCAGTGGAGGGGTTGCGGGGAGAGAGGAGCATCTGCTGTCTCTCTCCTCTGTGAATAAATGCACTTCCTGAGCTGGACTTCCTCTGCGGACCTTAATAGTTTATTTTGTGAGAGTTACGCTGCATTCTCACTTTTTGTCTTCCTTTCCCCTGCAATTCCCTATTCCCTGGGGACAGGGCTCAGCAGCCTGTCCTGGGAGATTGCAGACGGTTCACTGAGTCTCAAGAGGAACTTTAGTATCTGCCCTTAACTTTCACAGCCCCTGCTAGGCTGAGCACCGCACCTCTCCCCCAGCCTGGGGTTTTGGCCTCTGCGCTGCACACGGCTGTACGTGTGCCTTGGATCTGGTTCTAAACTGCGGGGCTGAGCACACAGTAGCAGCTCACCTTTTCCTTGTTCAGGCCAGAAGCGGGGAGGGGAGAGGATGGGACGAGGAGGCGGCCTGGAGCCCGGCTCTCCACTCGGCGGGTGAAGGTCCCGGGGCTCCTTCGGTGACAGTGGCCCCTTCCCCCGAGTGAGGGGGCGTACCTCTCCTTCACTCTCTCTCAGCCTCTCCTCCTCCCTCCCTCTCTCTCGTGCAAGCCATTTATTTATTGTCTCCATTCAGCTCCTTTCAAGCAGCACAAAATGAAGAGCCTCTCACCACGTCACACTGGATGCTCTCTGCGTTCACTTGCTTCTCTTCGCCTGCCAGGCCTCCAGCCCAAAGAACCTAGTGAATACTCAATTTGATGCACATGGGTGATTTTAGACCCTTTTAACCCAGATAAAGTAAAAGAAAGAATCCTGGGGTTTGGTGCAGTTCATCCATCCCGTCAATATCTTTCCCGTTTCCTTTTCTCTTTTCAGTCTGGAGGAAAATCTCCTGTGCAGACCCCCGCACCAGCCTGCCCACACATGGAACCCTTGGAGGCTGGGGCCTCTGCTAAGGGCAGGGACCCGCCTCTGTCTGAGCTGCTCAGTTACTGGAATGTGTTATGCACACAGCTGCGAGTGGATTAGAACCTGGGTATCTCTGGCATGCACCACATGAAGGATAATTAGTCAGGAGGATTTTTGTTCCTTTCTGAGGAGTTTGGCTGTGGTTGTCTTTGGGCCACTTTGAGGAGTATTTTGTATCCCTCTCCCTCGAGTGTGCTCAACTACAGCCTCCCATGAGAACTTCTTCCAGAGGTCCAGCCTCATCCTCCTCGACTCCTCGGCCCCGACACGCGCTTGGCTTTAATCTCCCCTTTGGCTTCCAGGAAAGGACATGGCGGCCGTGCAGAGGACCCTGATGGCTCTGGGCAGTGTTGCTGTCACCAAGGATGATGGCTGTTACCGGGGAGAGCCGTCCTGGTTTCACAGGTAAAAAGGCCTTTCCAGTCACACGTCCTCCCCTTCCCTGGGCTGAGGATGATTTTAGCAAAAGTGAGCATCTGAAGCCTTGGCGCTACCTGGAGGCTGTTTGGACACAGAGTCCAGGCTAGGAACAGGCACACACAGCCCCGCAGCTGAAGCTCCCGGAATGAGGCTGGCCCGATGCAGCCCGTTCAGGTGAATCTACCAGGGCTTTTCCTGCCTTTCAGATAGCTGAACACTGCAGCCCTGCCCACGCTGTCTCTCCTGAGACTGAGCAGAACTGAATGTCTTTGCTCACATGTGCCTTGATGTCTGAATTTGGTTTTATTATGAGCCAAGTTGCCCTGAATGTACATACTTATTTATTTTACCACATAAGGAAGGGAATATATGTTTGATTTGTTGAGACAGTCCTGGCATCCCAGCATATCCATTAATAGCATTCTCTGTCACTCTCAGACGTGGCCTGAAGTGGATAATAAATTATATCATCATGTCAGTAAAGGGCCTTTTCCTAAATAAATTTGTTTTGCTGTTCGTTTGGGTCAGAGAGAGGGAGTAAGGGAGCTTAAAGTCAACCCAGTAGCTCAGTGGGAGATGAAAAGAGCACACGGCACAGATAATTGGCCCTTCATCCCTCTGATCCCCTCTTCTTCTTGACAGTTGGAAAAGGTGCCAGCTTGTGGCAATTTAAATGCCCCTGGTCTGAAAAGCTCCTAAGTATTGCCAGGTGAAACCCTGGTTTTAGTCCCCAGTTTGTTAGTGACCTACCGTGGTCTATATGGCCCATAAAACCAGCATGATTTACCGTTAGGCTCTTCACTCACGTTCACAGACATCTGTCAAGGGTAAGAAATTTCACCTCCTTAACTCACTACATCCCTCAGCTCTAAGGTGGGAGTTCATCCTTGGCCCCACACAGAAAAGGGTGGAGTGGGATTAATGGCATGCTTTATAAAAAGAGCTGATTTTAATTTTCATAAGGGCTTGCAGTAACCGGTGAGAGGAGGGACAGGAAAACTGAGTGTAGAATCTCCAGAGAAGCAGCTCTGGTTCTTTGCTGTGGAAATTCTGGAAGGTCACTTGAGCTTCTAAGGAGCAGAGAGGTCATGCATCATGGTAGGGCCCGACTGTGGTAAGACCACGGCCCAGAAGGTGCTGTAACCCCAGGTGGGGTCATAGCCCAGGGCAGAACCATAGTTCTTGGCAGGACTGTGGTTCGGCATAAGGCCTGTCCTTCTAATTGGTAGCCCCCAAAAGAACGTGTCTAACTGTATATCTTGGGGAAGGTTTAAAAACGGAATGAAATTGTTCCATCTCTTTCCCTCTGCCCAGGAAAGCCCAGCAGAATCGGAGAGGATTTTCCGAGGAGCAGCTTCGCCAGGGACAGAACGTAATAGGCCTCCAGATGGGCAGCAACAAGGGGGCCTCCCAGGCAGGCATGACCGGGTACGGGATGCCCAGGCAGATCATGTGAGACGCCGTGCCCACAGCCTGCAGAGGATGGAAGTGCCGCGGCGTGGTCTCCACGGTAAAGACGTAGTTAGCCCCCTGACCCTCTCTTCTCAAAGCCCCCTGCCCCTGGTCTCTCCAAGTGCTGCATTTCTGCTGCGAGTCCACGTTGCCTACTGCTGCCGCCTCCTGTTCGTTGAGAACTATGCAAAGACTCCGCTTCCTCTTCCTCAGCTCCTTTGCCCTAGAAGCCTTTGTCTGTCTGATTATTTATTTATTTATTTGCCAAAAATTCCCCTCCTCAACTTACAGAACGCACCTAATAAACAAACTAGTCTTGTGTCTTCAAATGTAAAGTTTCTTCTTTGTCTTTAGGGACTTTGCAGGCAGGGCTGTCATTTCATTCAAGAAGCCAGCAACATGGAATCAAGCTGTATCTATAGTTGTCAAAATGCAAGTTAACTTTCAGGTAGCCCTTACAAGGCTCTATTGGCCATCTTGACAGTCGCAGTAAAAAGCTTCGGAATAGTTTTGCCGACTCTGACAGCCTGAAGCCAAGAGCGCGAGAATAAGGTCTTTGGCCCCCACATAGTTATTGAGTACCACCTTATGCTTATTATGCCAGACGCTGGGGTGGGGGGGGGACACAGAAATGAGCAATCCAAAACCCCAGTTCTTCAGGGGCTCACGTATAGATGCCCAGAAAGTATAGAGGGTGGTTATATCAGCTGGATGAGTGATGGCTGAAGAAGAGAACAGTTTCCCCTTCTCTATCAATAATCTTCCTCCCCACAGCCCAGATTCTGGATCTGATGCAGATATATATAGTTTCTTCATCAGCCAGAAGTGATAAGCAATCTAAATTGCTTTCTGTAAACATTTGTTTACTGAACACTCTTGAACTTTGCCGAAGACTGGATCTAGCTAAGATGAGATGTTTTAAATATTTTTCTTATCCATGAAAGCTTAAGAAGGCAAATAAACCTTGGGAACTACCAATTCATCTTACTCTTTCCTCCCAGTGAAAAAGGAAAACACTGTGGTTCATTTAGTAAAAAAAAACAGTCTTTTACTCATATAATGAATTGTTAACTAACAACAAAAGGTAAAATAAATGAAACTATAGACAGTGCCACACTCTAGATGCTGGATGATGGTTTGTCAGACTGTTTTTTACAGTTCCAGGCTTCCACAGAGAGTTGTGCAGGATTTTCACGGGGCTGAAGTGGAGTGGGGAGGAGGCCGAATTCTGGTCCCTACTCCTTTGTGTAGGGCTTCCCAGGTGGCACTAGTGGTAAAGAATCTGCCTGCCAGTGTAGGAGACATAAAAGACACAGGTTTGATCCCCGGGTTGGGAAGATCCCCTGGAGAAGGAAATGGCAACCCACTCCAGTATTCTTGCCTGGAGAATCCCATGGACAGAGGAGCCTGACAGGTTACAGTCCATGGGGTGGCAGAGAGTCGGACATGCTTTCACTTTCGCTGTCTAAACGAAGTTATCCTGAGGGTCACATAAAGGATTTAATGTACTCTCTAGAAGCCCTAGTGACCCTCTGACAACCACTGGTGAGTTGTCCGTTCCTGGAAAGATGTTATATTAACATGCAGCTGAATTCTTTTCTCAAACTTTACCTCGGATTTGCCATAAAAGAAAGAGAGGGAGGTTAATGGAATCCCCCAAATGAAAACTGGGAGGAAATTCCTGGTGAGAGATGGAAGATGGTTAGCTTCCCACTTGGTATTGGGGGGGGAAGGGGGACATGGAACACGACCTCCACAGCGGGTGGGGGCCTAGGTGTGGGAGAGAGTTTTCAGAGCACGCTTGCCCTGTGTCCCGCATCGCCCTGGCTCCAGCAGACAGAGTTTTCAGAGCACGCTTGCTCTGTGTCCCGCATCGCCCTGGCTCCAGCAGACAGAGTTTTCAGAGCACGCTTGCCCTGTGTCCCGCATCGCCCTGGCTCCAGCAGA